>JALMQS010000099.1:18143036-18442888 GCA_024734495.1 Forficula auricularia
TTCTCGCATCCAGGCACATTCTGATTGTATTGTCCTTTTTGAGCACTGCTCCTAATGGATCGACATACCAGAATTTGGACCTTCGATCACCCCCAATTTAAATATTTTGCTAAAAGGCCTTCTACTGGTTTTCGATGGGCCATGGGAAATAGGGGTAAGTTTTGGCTTTGAATGAAGAGAGTCAGTTAGCTCTATGATATGCCTATACTCCCTCATACAACCTGGCTCCGTGAAAAGACATCCTGGAACTTCAGCGGAAGAGTCCAGTGGAGTTGGCGTTCTTCTCAGGGAGGATGTGGCCCGCCACATCCGAGAGGAACCAACGACGGAGGCAAACCAGTGGTCCGTGTTTCACTTAAGGCAATCCGCACAAGACCTTTGGACTATAGAGGGAACCTCAGGAATGATAAACTCTTGTCCCCTTTATGTGTGGGCTGGCCACCAGCGTTTTCTGAAAGGACATAATCGTCACTAAGTTACTCCGGCACCGGTCAAATTCCCAATAGACATTCTAGTTTCAACTGGGGAACAATTAGAAAAGTGGTTCTTATGGAGATATTATTAAGGTTGAAGGACAAGGAGGCCGCGGTGGAAATCTTTTTACTTTTACTGCCCGCCACACCATGCAAAAAAGTTGCCTGAATCTTAATAAGGCTGTGTTTGACACCTTCCGCTACTAATTTTAAAAATACCCTTTCGCTTAATAGCGTGACTTCACTTCCGGTGTCAATTAACGCAGATAGCTTGTGAGTAGATTCAAATGTGATTTCCACCCAAAGGCAATTGGTGGCAGACGGATTGAATTTCATGATTTCTCTCCCTTCTCCTTCAACCTTTCCCCGTGTACCCACAGGTAGACAATGTAAAGAATTCTGAACCCCAGCTCCTAGCGCCTCTGGCTGTGGGGTCCCGGAGCCAAAGGGTTGAAGTTTTCCGAACCCTGAGGGCCCCAGTCCTCATCATCGAACAAGCGTGTTTCATCGATGCCCTGATGAGCGGTTAGAGCGGCTGCGAATGGTTGCCCTTGATATCGAGCTTGCGGTGGGTTATCCCTGCTAATGAATCTGCCATTGCCCTGGTTTGAACGCCCCCTTGCCCGGAAATCGTTCCCTGTATTATTTTGGTTAAAGGGGTGATTAGGGCCCCTTTGACCAGGCCTTTCGGGTGTGACCCTTCCTTGATTCTGATTAACCCTAGCGTGGGGTCCTTTGTTTTCTAAAGGTGGTGGGTAGGTGGGAATAAAAAGGGCCCCTAGGTCCTCGAGTTTCTCAATGGCCCCGGCTATGGTTGATAATTCCATAGGCAAAGTGACTAATTGAGTCTGAATGTGTAAGGGCAGGTGTCTCAACAACAGGGCCAAAATATGGCTCTCTTCTGACTTAAGATCTAACTGCGCGGCCCATTCACAGCGACCCCTAAGCTGAGCCGCCAGGGGCTCACCCCTGAGAAATTCTGAATGTAGGCAGTTAGACATAAACCGAGCCTGAACTGCCGGACTCCAAACCTTCGCAATGAATAGCTCCCTCAACTCACTAAAGGTAGCCACCTGACCTCGCACAGTAAGGGCCCAGTCCCTAATTGGCCCGTCTAGGCAATATAAAAATGCCTCTATGGACTGCTGTTCATTCCAGTTATAAGTATTCCGGATAGTGTGGAATTCAGCCAGAAATACTTTCGGATGTTTATTTCGTACTTTGAGGCTGCCGGTACATTTGGCCATATTTGCGCAGACTAACCGGATTTCTGACAAGGGCATGTAAAACCCTTGTGCACCAGAAAGCATCGTGGTACTGCTGGAGGCTGTGCCAGCGTCAACTCCCACACCCTGCTGCACCCGACTAAGCCCTTCCTGAAGGCTTTTTACATTATCCTGCAGGTTCTTAGTTACCCCGTTGGTTTGTTCTATTTGATCATTGAGTGCCCTGTGCATGGCCTCCTCCAACCCCGTCATGGACCTATTGGCTGTTTCTCTTATTTGCAATATTGTTTGATTAAATTCCTGTTCGCCATTGTCTATCCTGCCCTCTAATAACTCAATTTTTTGATGACTATTGGACACCGCCCCCTGAAGGTTTGTCTGCTCCATCCTCAAATCCCCGACCTCAATACCCATCCGGGCTAAGTCCCGATCATGTCCGTCCACCCTTGTTTCCAGTATTAGAGCCCGGGCTTCCATCTTCTCATTTATTTCCTCCATTCTACTGTTCACGCCCTCAAATTTATCATTAATGCTCTGATTCATCCCGTCTATTTTATTATTCATCCCGTCCATTTTATTATTCGTCTCTCTACTGTTACTATCTATTTTATCATTTGTCTCCCTACTGTTGCTATTCAAATCTCTCTTTATTTCCCTACTCATCTTTCCCATCTGTCTCTCGTTCATTCTCTCTATTAGTGCCATCATTTGCGCCATGTCAAACGGTGCAGTACTCACCGGTGTCTGCGGCTGCACTTCCGGACCGCTATCTGATGAAAGGCTTGGGAATTCAGCAGTGGCCGTTGCTATCTGTGCCTGGTTGATTGGTTCGGCTTGTATTTCCAACCTGGTGGAATGCGCCAATGGTTCTTGGTCTTCTATTAATTCTGTGATCTCCTGGCATTGTAAAAAGGCTGATGGTTCTCTAAAAAATTAAAAAGAATTAATTTCTTTTCTCAAGGAAAATTTAATGAAAAAAATTCACTAAAAAAATAAAAATTAAACGAAAAAAACTTTCTCTCCCTCAATTATACACTTCACCTCCCTTAGGGCTTTTCAAATCTCGGTGTGGGACCTCCATGTTGGGATTTAAGGGCTTTATGCGACTTTAGGAGAGCCCTATAATCTAAATTGGTCAGGTGTGTATAATGGTAACACTCTGAATAAATAAAAATAGAACAAAATTTGGAAAAAAACTATTTATTAATAGAAAAAAATAATTAAAATTGTAAATATAAAAGAAAATGCGGTTCAAGGGTTAAACCTGCCAGGCACGTTTAATATAATAAAAATAAATTAAAGGTGAAAGAAATGATATATTTAAATAACAATACCATTTAAGAAAATATTAATAAAAGAATATTTGCTGGCAGGGCTAATGTAGAAGTTATATAAAATATATATATATAAAAATTAAATAACGAATCGCTTCGATAAGCTCTGAAAGAAGATGAAGTTGAGTGAAAGAAAGCAAGCGAAAGATGGCGAAAGTAGAGAGTATTGCGTAGGCGGTCCGTAGGTCTGCTCAAGGCTTCAGCTAGTCCTAGACTCCTCTACTGAATGAGCAAATTGTCGCCTCTAGGCTGACTGGCAGCGGACCTGGAGATTAGCAACGCTCAGAGCCAGTCTCCAGGCTGCCAACCGTGGAATGCTTTAATCATCCTAAAAAAAGAACAAACTTGGCAACGAAGTTGCCCATTAAATGAATGGGGGGGGGTCTGCCCCTTGTATCATTACAATATATATAAACAAACAATTTTTGCTCATTTAATAAGAGTAGATAGATAATATAGCAATTTATTTTAAATGACTTTCAAAAATTAAAAAATTAATAATATTATATGTTGTTAATTTCACCCTTCATTAGTTTAATTTTCTAGCTTGAAGAAATTATTTGAAGAATAACAAATCCTAGATGAAAAAAGAAAAAATAATTTATGGATTAGAAAATTCGTTCGGGATGGGCCGACTTTGGGGAAATTTAAGTTTTATTCATGATCTATTTGCTTTTATTTCTAATGAATTTGAAAATTATAACTATTTTTTCATGTTCACCATGGCTGATCCAACCCTAAAGAATTTTTCAGTTTATTAAGTTTAAAATTTCAAGATGCAACTAAAATTAAAATAAAAAAATTTAAGAAAAAATTAAATATTTTTTAGAGATAAAGGTTGAACTGTTCGAAGAAGTAAATCATTCGAGTGCTAGCCGGATTTGTATACTGGTTCAGAGGTTCCGTTTCAATTTTAATAAGTGCGGATGCATGCACAACAACTGTGAATGGGAAGTATGTAAAAATGATCATAATTCCTGAAGATGGTCACCCATTTCAGAACAAACTATCTAAATTTTACTTTACATCGATGATCCTATGGAGAACCGGTAATTTGAATATTCCGCCGATCCTAGAATGGTACAATAAATGGGAAAAATCAAAAAATCGAAACTTTCCCTTTTTCAGAACCTAAAATCAAGGGGTGAAAGTTATAGACCTAATTAACACATACTAAAATTCAATGAACCTAGAATGCTGAAATTTGGCATTCTGGTAAAGAAAGGTTGGCACATTAATAAATGAGAAAATTGAAAAATCGAAACTTCCATCTTCAGGGCTCGAAATGAAGGAGAGAAATTTATAGGCTAAATTAACATATAAAGAAAATATAAAAATTCTGGACTGCTAAAACTTGGCCTACTGATAGAGTTTAGAATAGCTACAGTCAAAGGGAAAAATCGAAAAAGCGAAACTTTCCCTTCTTCAGAGCATAAAATGAAGGAGTGAAAGTTATAGGATTAATTAACATTTAGTGAAAATACAATGAACCTAGAATGCTGAAATTTGTCATACTGGTAAAGTTTGACACATTAATAAAGGAGGAAATTGAAAAACCGAAACTTGTCCTTCTTCGGGGCCCGAAATGAAGGGGTGAAATTCATAGGTTTAATTAACATACAGTCAAAGTATAATAACACTGGTATACTAAACTTGGCATGTTGGTAGAATTTGGTACATTAATAAAGAATGAAAACGCAAAACCAAAACACTTCCTTTTTCAGGACACAAGTGTTTTTGTTGAGATATGTATTTCTCTCAAAGATTTAAATCTTAATTTGAGTTAAATTAATTAGTGCGATACAATGTCAAAGGAGCTCATCTCAAAGGCTAGCCAATTAGCATGGCTTGCTGATTTTTGGCACTTGGGTTCAATTCTAGAAGGGGTAAAAACAAACCTTCTGATATATATATATATTTAAAAATAACTCATTCAATCTCGACACCTTTTTTGATTTTCTTAGAAAGCTAGAACTAATATTCACCATTAACTGGAAATTGAAAAATATCCTTCTTTATATCAAGATTTTGTTATATTTTATCTCGACTTCTTGATCGTTTTCACTTAACTTTTTAATATTATTAAGATGAATTTTTCTTACACATTTTTTTTTCTATTTCTTTTATATCTAGATTGATAAAATTGAGGAAATTTCACATTTTTCTTCTGATGGAAAACCATTTTTGCGCATTCTTTACGTTAGAACGCATATTGGAAAACAAAATTATTTTCATAGTTGAACAGTATGTTAGAAAGTGTGCGAAAGAGAGAGAGAAAGCAGAAGAATAAGATAGGACTAGTGACGGAAAGATCTTAACTCCTTCCTTCATCCGATAAAATGTTATGATGGGGATCTTTTGATAGAAGAACGAAAATAAACACTCAGAGGCAACGAGGGGCAAAAGGACACCTTTATAGAAAAGGTTGAGCGCAAACATCTTGAAAAATTACCACACATAACATTAATAATCTTATAATAGTAGGTCAATGATCTAGGAATTGGATAATATTAAAAACACAGAGTTTTTATAAATTTATATAACAGGGGTGGCCACTAACCTTAACTTTGGGAGCCGCAAATTTATAAAACTGTTTCAAAGCGAGCCACATTGTTTGGAGATTAATTAATGGTTTATTAAAAAAAAGACACATTTTTTATTTTATAAAATATAAATGAAGTAACATATATTTTTTGCTCTACTTACTTATAGCATTACAAAAATAATTTTTGTATTATTATTTTTTTAATTTAATTATTATACAGGGTGTGGCATAAAGATCTACCACATTTTGAAGAGATATAAAAAAATGAAAAAATTTAACTAGAAAAAAACTAAATTTATTTTTGAAAATAAAATAAATGAAATTTTTTTTAAATGTATTTTTAACATTATCAGACAAAAAGAGGGAGAGGGGGTCAAAAAAATTCTAGCCCTTTTGATCAAACTCAACCAAATTTTGTATACATATTCTGTGGATCCCCAGAAGGCTAGAAATACAAAAAATAACCAAATTTTGTATACATAGTTTGCTCGAAAGGGATAGAATTTTCATTTTTTTGACCATTTAGGGTGGTTAGTTTTTGCATTTCTATCCCTCTGGGTATACAAAATTTTGGATGATTTTGGTTGAAAGGGCTAGAATTTTTAATTTTGAACATCCCCCTGTTTTGGGTGGTTAGTATTTGCATTTCTGGCCTTCTGGGGTCCACAGAATATGTATACAAAATTTGGTTGAGTTTTGTAGAAAGGGCTAGAATTTTCATTTTTGACCCCTCCTCCCCCTTTTTTGTATGATAATGTTTAAAATACATAAAAAAAAATATTTTATTTTCTTTTCAAAAATATATTCAATTTTTTCCTAGTTACATTTTTCATATTTTTTATACCTCTTCAAAATGTGGTAGATCTTTATGCCACACCCTGTACTTTTTAAAATCAGTATTATTCCAGAGGGTTCAAGAGCCGCACGAGATTGACTGAAGAGCCGCATGCGGCTCGCGAGCCACGTTGTGGCCACCTCTGCTATATAATTATAATTTGACTTCCTCAGTGGTCCGTTTTATCATTTTTTATCAAAAAACAAAATAAATGGGGCCACAGAGGAAGTCAAAATAAATTGGCAAAACGTCTGGTCCATTTAATAAAAACTCTGTGTTTTTAATTTTATTCAATTCCCTACTATTCCTGAAACTAATTTACTACGGATACGAATGATGCAACATTATATATATATATATAGTATCAAAGCGCACAGTTTGTGCAGGCAAGTTCGAGCATTGGCTTGGACGTACACGATGTACGCTATTTACACGAATCCTTTCGAGGCAATTTCGACCTCCCTGTAGCTCGGAACCCAATTGAGATACAGAGCTAAAATTATTCACATGTAATTATGTAATCCATCTTGAGGAGAGGACCAAATTTCAATAATATAGCTTAAATGGATTCTGAGATATAGACCTGAGAAAATAGCTAATTTTGGCACTTACTCACTCACTGGCAGGTCATCAAAACCTATAGGGTACTTCCAATCATTCCAGCATCATGAAATTCCGCCTGCTAGTATAGATTAGGACACAAACAAAGGAAAAATTCAAAAAATCCAACCTCTTCAAATTGGGGGGAAAGGTTAAAAATGAAAATTCTAGCCCGTTGGACCAAATTGAACCAAATTTTGTTTGCATATTCTGTGGGCCCATTGCAACTTTCGCTGACGACACTGCTATCCTCTCAACCGACAACGACCCCGAACTAGCCTCTCGTAAACTACAAATTACCCTCAATGATATCGAAAAGTGGCTCAACACTTGGAGAATCAACGTCAATGAGACTAAATCAGTTCATGTAACTTTCACCCTAAAAAAGGCTCTTGCCCCATGATCAAAATCTTCAATAAACCCATCCCCAGGCTAGCGACGCAAAGTACCTAGGAATGCATCTGGACAGAAGGCTAACCTGGCAAAAGCACATCAAGACAAAACGTAAACAACTGGGACTTAAACTCCAAAAATCATACTGGCTAATTGGAAGACGCTCACAAATGACTAAAAGCAACAAAATACTTATCTACAAAACAATACTAAAACCAATATGGACATATGGTATACAACTCTGGGGCTCAGCAGCCGAATCCAACATAGAAATTATTCAAAGATTTCAAAACAAAGTGCTGAGAGCAATCGCTGATGCCCCGAGCTGGGTACCAAACTGCACAATACTAAAAGACATAGAAATCCCCTCAGTCAAAGACGAAATAAGACATCACAGCCACACGTACCTAAACAAACTGACTCACCACCCCAATGAGTATGCTCAAGACATAATATCAACATTACCACCAACAAGATTAAAAAACACAGACCAATCGACCTACCACAGCGCTTCACGTGATCACGCCAAACCTTTTCTTTCTTTTTATATTTTTAGTTTACTTCTAATTTATTTTTAATCATAGTTTAAATACAAAATTCACACTCTTAATGTAAAGCTCAATGGAGCTCTCATTATTCTACCTCAAATATTGTTAATACTAACCATGTCATTTTTTCATTTATTGTCTGTAAATAAGCTTATTGCCTGCAAGGGCAGATTGCCGATGTATACTATGGAGTCTAATAAAAAAAAAAAAAAAAAAAATATTCTGTGGGCTTCCAGAAGGCTAGAAATGAAAAACTAACAACCCAAAATGGGGGGCAAAAATAAAATTCTAGGCCTTTGAACCAATGGGCTTCCTCATAGCCTACAAAAAGTAGAGAAATCCCAACCAAAACATTCTGTGAAAAAACAGTGCAAGTTCGAAAAAGTAGTGAAATCTAGTTTGCAGCCAAGTTAAATTCGCCAAGAATAATTAATATTAATATTTCTCTAATATCTATGATGTCCTTTAAAGTTAAATTCATTTAATAATATTATAGACTGGGTTGATTTTTGAAATAATTTCCATCTTTTTTTCAAAAAAAGACACCCAAAAAGATACTTAAATCTTTGTTTGCACTGTAAAATCCATGGGTCCGTCACTGAAAACTTTTTTCAGTTTAGCAGGAATTTTCACTATTCCCTTTGAGTTGAAGGAGTGAAAAATCTAGCTATAATACTTATATATGTTGCATGTCAGAGAGAGATTTGTCTTAAGGGTTTGGCTACTGGCCCGGCAAGCTTAGTTAGCGCTTGGGTTCGATTCCTAAGGGGACGAACCTCTCTGATATGCAATGTAAAAATATTTCTCTAATATCTATGATGTCCTTTAAAGTTAAATTCATTTAATAAGAATAATTAAGTTGAGAGATCCACTATTTCCTCAACTTAATTATTCTTAGCAAATTTAACTTGGCTGCACACTAGATTTCACTACTTTTTCGAACTTGCCCTGTTTTTTCACAGAATGTTTTAGTTGGGATATAGAATCTAATCGGATTAGCCGAGAGCTTAAAGACACTAGCCTTCTAAGCAGGAGTCCCGGGTTCGAGTCCGAGTCCCTGCATTGATATTTGGACCGGTTATAATCTGATTCCTAGTCACCAATCCGTCTGGCAAGCGTGGTGACTTAATGCCAACCCCCCTTCCATTTGATGGAAGAGGCCTATATTCAGCAGTGGATTGTCGCTATCGACAGGCTGATGATGATAGAATCTAATGGCTCTAACGATTTTTATGAAAATAACGGATTAGGGTTTTTCGAGTCGACTGATTTCATCTTCAGGTAACTTTAAATTCATAGATATTTTCTTAATTAATATAATTATTCGCAGGTGGGTGTGTCAATAAATATTTATAATTCTATTTGTAAATTCCTTTATTAATTAATTGGGTTTTTAGTTTCAAAACCCACTAATAGTTGATTACAAATATTTATATTACAATTAGGAATTAGGGGAAACCATTATATATTGAAAACGGACTGTTAGAACTCACTGCTGAATTAATGGAAAGGCAGATCAAGAATAATGAAAAGCACAAATTCCAAATAAATTAATTTATTAGAACCTTCTGAAGGATCGTCCCGGCGGCTACTTCGGGGCTTAAAAAATCAAC
This sequence comes from Forficula auricularia, assembly GCA_024734495.1. NCBI lineage: Eukaryota > Metazoa > Arthropoda > Insecta > Dermaptera > Forficulidae > Forficula > Forficula auricularia. The sequence goes on from JALMQS010000099.1 coordinate 18,152,604, forward strand.
GAAGGAACCTCCGTGTATATTAATATTATTAATAAATGTAATTAAGTTCAAAACTGTGTATATACCTTGGTGATGACTGGAGTGGGTCAAGACGTTGACAAAAATATAAATTAAATTTTATTTAATTCTGACTGCAAATAAAAACCTTTTACTTGAAATTAAAAATAATATAAATGTATCGCTTTTGTTGTGTCAAGACACTTGATAAATACACTAATTTTTAAAAAAATCGTTGGAGCCGTTTTTGAGAAAATCAAAAAAAAGAAAAATCTTTCATATAAATGTCCACTTCCGGTCTTCCGATTTCAACCAAAAGCTTGATGTACTCCTTCTAGCCTATATCAAGCTTAAGTTTCGAATTTCGTATCTCTGAGACTTATGGTTGCGAAACGCAAGGGGGGGTTAAATTCTTACGTACGTAAACATCAACTTCCGGTTTTTCTATTTTAGCCAAAATCTTGTTATACTTCTTGTAGCCTCTAGATAGCTTAAGTTTTGAATTTCAAGGCTCTGCGACTTTCCGAAAACGAGATATGAACGATTAAAATATTTATTTTACGACACTCCTAATTTACAACCCCTTCGTCATTTTTAATCAGATTAAAAATTTGACACAACTAATAACTCATGACATTTGATAAATGTACTAATTTTTTAAAAAATTGTTAGAGCCGTTTTTGAGAAAATCAAAAAAAAAAACGAAAAATCTTTCATGTAAATGTCCACTTCCGGTTTTCTGATTTCAACCAAAAGCTTGCTGTACTCCTTCTAGCCTATATTGAGCTTAAGTTTCGAATTTTGTAGCTCTGAGACTTATGGTTGCGAAACGCATGGGGTGGGTCCATACATACGCACTGACCAATGGATCTTGGACCACTTTTTGGCCTCTGGGGACCACAATTTCCGGTTTTATGTCCTAAATCCAGTTTCCAACTATTAAGGGCAACGATTCCTTCCACCTAGTAGTTACAAAATGAAATCAACTTTTTTCATCTCTGAGATACAAGCTCTCAAGGAGTCAGGACCCAGACTGGCCATCGCAATACTCTCCCATTATATTCTATAGAATATAAATGTGAAAGTAAAAATAATATTAATATATCGCTTTTAACGAAAGCAAAAAATTCTGAGGAACGCTTGGTCAGCGGGTAATTGGATTATAATTAAGTGATTAAAAAAAATTAAAATTTTTTTTTCGAGATACTCAAAATATGTTACTTGACCTCTGGGGTCGCGACCCACAGTTTAAGAAGTGCTACTTTAGTTTATGCTTTGGTTTTCCGATTTTAGCAAGTTTCATCTCATAGACGCCATAAGCGAATCTCTCCAGCCTCTGTATTTCATTATAAAATTAATTACTAATCAAAAAAGTGATTAACTAAAATTAATCTTCTCCGAGACAGGCATTCAATATCTAATATTTACAAAAAAGAAAAAACTGTTTGTCCTTGCCACTTAATAATCTTGTCTCTTTTTTTCTATACTGATTCAATCTACAATTTTATTAAAGAAATTGAATTTGTTTTTATATAAAATGAATTTTTAAAATATAAACTGAAAGTGAAAATACACCCTTGACAAGTGGAGAGAGAAAATAAAACCACTTTTTTCCATTCCCCTTTTTCTATAGCGAAATTTCGCTGTATAGCTTGGCTTTGATAGATCTAATGAGAAAACTTGTACCAGGTTTTGCAAAGTTTTTTATTATTATTATTTTAAGTTATTTTTTTCATTCGTTATTCGAATGTACCATTTCAATCTCACAAGAAAGACTGAAATGTAACATTTGAAATTAAAATCTAAACAAAAATTAAGTATAAATAATGATGTTGGAAGAATAATAAAGAATTAAATGAAAAAGTGAAAACTTTTTCAAGACTCACTATGCTCATCTCAAATCTCCTAAAATTGTTGGTGTGGTGGGTGGGAGTGGGGGTGAGCGTGGGGTTCGAGGGCTGGGGGTCCAGGGGCGTGCCCCTGGCTAGAAAGAGGGCCGCCGAAGGCGGGCCTTGCACCTAGTTAAGTAATAAAATCATTTGATTTAACAAAAAAATAAAATTTTTTAAATAAATTCGAAATTTTAAATTTCATTTTAATGTCGGCTAAAATGCCAAATACAATATGGATGGGCCTGAAAATTTTAATTTTTAATTATAGATAGTTTAATTAAAAATATTGAATATGTGTTGGTACTAGTATTGAATTCACTATACTTATATATTAGTGTGGCCACAAAAAAAAAGAAATCTTTTTATTTTCATTTGGAATTAAAATATGTTAATTTAACATGATTTTAAAATGTTCATCAAAAATCAGCTAGATTAAAAAATTTCCAAAATGGTTAAAAATTGAATTTTTTTCTTCATTTTTTACTTTCGCATGTATATTCATATGAAATAATTCCCGGTAAAGATTTTATTACTGGAATACCTTTATTAGTACTCCAATATTACTACCCTAAGGTTTCCCCCAAATCTGTGTTGTGGAAATTTTTCTACGCGCCTCAAAATGAGAAAATTTCTGAATGTTTTCAGTTTTTCTTGAATAACTCTAAAGTGCCTTATCAAATCAAAAAGATATTTAGGTTCAGTAGAACCGGTACTAGCGCCTGTCAAAAATCAGCTCCCGGGGTCACTTTTGAATATCCCTAAAACTCTTACTTTTTTCGATTTTTCCCCATTTTGACCATGAAGGAGCACGTTTTCGACAAAGAAGACTATACATTTTTAAACTAGATTAAATTTGCTACAATTTAAACAAAGTTTTATCTTAATTAGATAATGGTAACATGAGGTTACAGTTTTGAAAAAAATGAAATTTTTTGCAAAAAATCGCAGTTTTAAAATGAAAATCACTCATCCTAGCAACTTGATTCCTATATTATTGTCTAGAAAATTTTATTGGTTTGAACGTTTACTTGGATCACTTTTTTGATAAAATTCTTAGATTTATTGATATCCTACATTTTCCGGACAGGATATGATCCGAATCTTCAAAAGCGTCATGGAAAATACTAGATATCTATAAAATCCAAAAATATTTTAAATGTATTAAAAAATAAAATAAAATTATGAATGTAAAATTATTAATTTATTATTTTTTATTATTATTGTTATTATTATTATTATTATATTATTAATATTATATTTATTATCTCATACACAAATGAACCGAATGTTGACAAGTTATATGCCGTTTGAAAGGTGATTACAAACACTATAAAACCAAAAAATATTTGGATGAGTTTGGTGGAAAAATACCGAAATGCCATCTGTTAGAAAAAAGGACATTATTAACCGCCAAACCTAGTATTTATTTGAAATTTGTATTTATTTCTCTAAAATTGTAGTCACTTTTGATGCAAAGGATTGATATTTGCCTGCCATCTATGTGCAATTCTGACGAAAAATAGAGAATATCTATAAAGTAAATAAATACCAAAATAAAAAAAATTTTGTTTTCTTCAAATTTTTTATCCCAATGACATAGATATTTGAATTCCCTGTTTTACTTCTAGCCCAGGCAAATTAGATTTCTGGTGGCCAATAATATGCCCAAACTGAAAATAATTTTAATATATAGATGTTAGGCATCCCAAATAAGAGTTATTCATATAGAGGGCTTAAAAACCACGAGAATTTTGGCCTTTTTTCAGATTTTCGATTATAACTCAAAAACCTTAAAAAATATCAAAAAAAACTTAAACTATCATCTAAGCAGGGTTCTCCAACCGCGGATTGCTGCAATAAATACGACCCGAAATAAAATAATAAACTTTCTTAAAACATTGAGATTTCTATGTACTTAATGGAAAAAGTATATGATAAAATTTGGCCTGAAAAATAAGCCGATATTTTCGAAATAAGGTATATCATCAGCATAGGCGTAGTTAGGGGCAAGGTGAGCAGTGCCCCCTACAAAACTAATTGTCCCCCCTAGAAAAATCGAAACTTCATTATTAAGAGGCATCACTTAGGGGCTTACGTCACACAATAAGGGTGGGGGGACATCTCAGATTTGTGTCAAAATGTGACAAGGGGCCTGGGGATCTTAAAAATTGTGATGTCATAAAAGCCGAATTAAAAATTTTAAAAACTATTCAAATATACTTTTTAAATTTCGAGTTATTATTCTTACCTGAAAATGTTGTTAAAATAAATATAGACAAAAAATTTCTTAAATTATTAAATTATAGGGTATTAAAAGTGATAGTGTGATACCGAACATTATAGAAATTTATTGCACAAAATTCACCCCGTTCATTTCATGTCGTGAAGAAGGTAGAGTTTCGCTTTTTCGATTTCACTCTTTATTAATGTACCAAATTCTACCAACGTGACAAGTTTTAGCATTCATAGTATCATTATATTTTCACTATATGTTAATTCATAGGCTAAGTTAACATTCAGTGAAAATATAATGATACTGAAATGCTAAAACGTGGCATGTTGGTAGAATTTGATACATTAATAAAGAGTTAAATCGAAAAAGCAAAACTCTAACTTCTGCAGAACGTGAAATGAACAAGGTGAATTTTGTGTGATAAATTTCTTCTTCTGTTCGGTTTGGTGGTAGAGTTTGGGGCGTTAATAAAGTGTGAAAATGAAAAACCGAAACTTTCTCTTCTTCGGCATCCAAAATGAACAAGTGAAATTTATAGACTAAATTAACATAATGTATGTAAAACCAAAATAACTAGTTTCATGGAAACGCCTGTTTCTCTTAGGATATGCAACCAAATATGAAGCTACGATTCGAATATGCGTATGTTATTGTTACAGCGATGCACTTGAAAATATTTACGCGGCTAGCAGCATTAAAAAAACAATTCTGTTGAAACAAGAAGAAAAGGTTATTTTAGAAGTTCTTCTCTGTTTGCAAAAATTGAATTAAAGAGAAAAAACTTTTATAGCAACTATTTCCGTTTTAAAATGGGAAATTTTAATCTATTTTCTCTTGTAGTTCTGGAGAAATCGAAATAGGTATCTTACAATGTATGTCCAATTTGAGAGTTTTCAGTTCTTTTCTATCTTTTACAACATTCCTAAAGAAATTTATCAAACAATTTGATGAATTTAATTCTAAATATCTTTTGAATTTAAACATTTGTTCTAAAATCTGTAGGGGGATTGACACTGAGGATTTGGGTCGCTACTTTGCTGGGAATGATTCGTCGAGCATTGGATTGCCCGCTTGCCTGGGGTCTGTGGATCATGATGGCTTTTATTTCTCCGTGGTGACTGGGTCTGATGTTTTGAACGCATTTAACAAGATAAAATCTACAGCGGTCGGGTGTGATGATATCCCTCGCGATTTTATTGGGTTGCTATTGCCTGTAATTCTTCCTGTGATTGTTGATATGTTCAACGTCTTCCTCACGTCCTCTTGGTCGGTGGAAGTGTGCGAGAGTGACGCCGGTTCCCAAGGTACGTACACCCCGTGATCCCTCTGAGTTCAGGCCCATCAGTGTACTACCCGTGCTGTCCAAAGTCTTTGAAAATCTTGTGTTGTCCCAGATTAGGTGCCACTTGGCTGGTTCGGGCCTACTTGTAGATCTTCAGTCTGGCTTCAGACCACGACATAGTTGTGCCACGGTGCTGCTGAAAGTGATTGATGATTGTCGGTCTTTGGTGGAGAATGGTGGAACGGCTTTTCTGGTGCTACTGGATTTTAAGAATGTATTTGGTTCTGTTGACCATGCCATATTGGTTTCCAAGCTGCACAGACTGGTGGGTTTTTCGGAGTCTGCGTGCAGATTGATATATTCTTATTTGGTCGGTAGGCATCAGTGGGTTGAAGTTGACGGGGTGGCATCCTCACTTAGTGCGTTGACTACAGGAGTTCCGCAGGGTGGGGTACTGTTTTCGATTCTGTTTGCTCTTTTTATTAATGATCTCCCTGAGGTCTTGATGAACTGCAAATACCACTTGTTTGCAGACGATCTACAAATCTACCTGGGAGCTGCTAGGGGCGATTTAAATCAATCAGTGGATAAGATCAACAATCAATGCTATTGAGGCTATTGCGAGATGGACAGGTTTGAATGGGCTTCGGCTAAATCCCCTCAAGACTCAAGTACTGTGGATTGCACCTAGAAGATTGGTGACACCTCCTCCGATTAGGGTCTGTGGATCGGTCATCACATATTCTGACTCTGTAAGGGATCTGGGAGTCTATTTGAACGAGCATCTCACCTGGGGCAACCATGTGACGCAGGTATGCCGTAGAGTATATGGGGCCCTGGTTCCTCTGAGTCGCGTCGGCTGGCTGCATTCACGCCAGTCGAGATCCGTCGTAAGATAATTGTAGCCATTGTTTTTCCCCACTTCCTTTATTGTGATACAGTGCTTTATAAGCTGAACAGTATAGGCAGTCGACATTTGTCGGTTGCCTTCAATTCCTGTGCCAGGTACATATACCAACTTGAGCCTAGAGCTAGTGTGTCCAGGTTCGCGGCCAGGATTGTGGGGATGAGCCTTGGTGCATATCGTAAGTTCAGATATGCGAAGTTTGTGCACGGGGTCCTCTCGGGACGTTCGCCCGACTACCTCGGTCGGGCGCTCGTCTGTAGGCCGTCGGTGCGGGCTCGTGCACTGGTCTGTCCGCCCCACAGGAGCAAGATAATGGCGGATTCCTTCAAAGTGACGGCGACGAAAGTATGGAACGCGTTGCCGGTTGAATTGAGGAGGATAGTGTGCCCTGAACGATGTGAGACAGAACTCCACCGGCATTTAGTCTAGCAGTGTAATATTGTTTGCTATTATTCTAGGTTACTTTATTGGAATGTTTTATGTTACGCTAATAAAAATAAAGTATTATTTAATTTTTGTAATATTTCGATGTATATATTGTACGATAAAGGGGCCTAACGGCCCTATAGATACAATTAAATAAATAAATAAATAAAATTAATAAAAAATCATAATTGAAAAGATTTTTTTTCTGGGAGTAGTAGAGAAGTCAATGAGGTTATCCTCTGCTTGGTGGAAATAAACATACATTTAAATACCAAATATAAATATGTATAAATATAATTTGTTAGAGACGATAATTTCGAAGGTTGGATCTTCATCGTCAGTCTTTTTTATTAGAAATATCTTATCTGTTATTTCTTATGGGTTCAATTACCTGATTTGATTTAGAAAAATTCGGTTTGTTGTTATAGCAAGCCAACCAGCTAATAAATTATCAGGTAATTGAATTCATGAACAATAACATATTAAATATTTCTAATTAAAAACTGATTACACCTTCGAAACTATAGTGTCAAACAAATAAATTATATATGTATAATATGTTTATTTGCATCAAGCAGAAAGTAATCTCATTGATTACTCTTTAGGGAAACAGCCATTGTAAAATGAAAATGTACTCAATGTATTTCTTATATTCAAAAAAGAGTATATAAGAGTAAATATTCTAAATTATTTTTATTTATTCAACGTGAAATAATATAGACACTTAATGCCACATATTATCATCATCTTAAAATTTCTATTCAATTTATTTAATAATAGTCGATAAATAATTCAAAAGATCTCTGTACATTTTGCATATAGTATTGAGCTAAGTGTTTGATATATAATTATAAAGAGTTTCTGAAAAATATGATGGACTAAATAATTTTTTTTAATATGAATTTTATTTTATATTAAATCAGTTGTTTTGTACCAATTTTAATAAATAATTTGATAATTTGCAGAAAATTAGGAATGTTTGAGTGTATGTGTGTGTCAGAAAGATTTAAGCAACAATTGCTTATGATTCAATCCAAGAGATTATTTTTATATCAAGTAAAAAGCGTGTCTAAAATAATTCTATACTGTAATATTGACTGTGAGTTTGACTCACTCTCTTGAATGATAGACAAATTAAAATAATGTTTACCTGAAGTTCATTTCATGCTGAACATACTGATTTTTGAATTATTCTGCTATCTTTAAAAATAGCTTGGCAATTAAACTTTCCGCAAACCACGTTTTTTATTAAAATATGCCCAAACACCAATATAAAAATGCCTGCCAAAAAAAACTATGACATATAAATATTTTTCAAGTAGTGTTTTGTGACTGTCTACCTAAAGAGAACTCATGATAAAAAAATCAGAAAAATATAAACTCATAAGCAACAAATTTTATTTATATTGTGCAATTTGAAATGGATTGACCCAAAAACATTTTCTTTCCGATAGCGATAAAAATTATCAAATCTTAAGAAATTTACATTAAAAGTAAAAAAGATAATTCCAAAAATATAATTTTATTAATTTATATCAACTTTGATTAAAAAGACAATGGCTTTTTTATTTTACGTCGATAAACGATATATTCTGGAAAGAGAATTAATCAAATCTGGAAACATTTTAATTTTAACTAGAGTGAATAATAACTTAAGTGAAGTGAAATTTCGCTATGAAATGATTTATTTTTTATATTATTTGAGAAATTAGAATTATTTATTGAAAAATTTAAATAATTAAAAAAATTAATAAAAGCTTTGCCTATATATATAAGAAAAAGAATTCATTTTTTCGATCTTTCTACTAAATTTTACTATATTTAGATCACACATTATAAAAATAAAAAGTTAAATCTTTAAAATAATTGATTTGACGGATAATTTCTAAAATAAAATTGGAGGAAAAAGTAAATATGTTTCAAATTTAGGTATGCTCTCCTGATGGAGCCGGCCTGGTAATATACAATAAACCAATAAACTTTTTTCAATTTATTTTATTAGACAGGGATAATAAATTCGATATTTAATTTAATTTTAGAGATACTAAAATTTGCAATAAAGTTTTAGTGCGTTTTACTATGAATAAATTAATTCATGTAATAAAATTTGAATTTGAAAAACATTTGTTTGTTTATTTATGCCTATATCATCACAACGTTTTAAAATCTGAATTTAATCATGTAAAACATGATATTTTCTGTATTTTTGAATCGGAACTTCTAAAGACCAAAGAGCTCATCTAATAAGTTCTACACATAATATCTGCAAACATTTAGACGAAGGTAGCGTGTTTATCGGAATCTAGAGCCACAAAAATAAATCGACTATTGATGGAGATTTCAATGCAGTCTTAGGGTGAAATATCACTATAAATTTATTTTCTAAAATATTCAGGTTAAAACATATGAAAAGATATAAAAATTTGAAGAAAAATTAAACCTTTTTTGAAAAATAAGTGTTTAAAATTTTGAAAATATTCAATAAATGGTTTTAAGATTATTTTTTAAATTTGAATCTATATTTCTATTGATCCATATGATTTTATTTTTATCATTAAAATTATAATAATTTAATGAAAAATAGAAGATTGATTACTTACCACTGTAGAGACAAAATGAATCCAAGAAACACTCAATTCAGGATTAATTTATGCCTGAATTATGCTCGTATCATCTGAAAAATGAAAGAAAAAATACATATTATTATAAATAATTTAAGAGATTATTAAGTAAAAAACAAATAATTAAATAAGCTCATCTACTATACATACTAATATAACGTTTACATATTTTTATATAAAGAATCGACAACCCTTCAAGAAAAATCAAAACGTTTCTGACGGATATTATTAAATGAAAATTTGAAATAAATATTTAGTTTATGGAAGTAATAAAGCAAATATAAGCATATAAATATTATGAAAAATATACTTTTGACGAAATTAAAAAAAAATATTTTTCTATTTGAATTCATGATATTTAAGATCTTTAAAAATAATTCATTTAGATGAGTGAGTGCGTAATCAAGCGGATTACCAATAAAAAAATCGGGGTATTTTAACCGGAAGTTACTGATATTTTGTAAAAATAATTATATCCATTTAGCGAGTAAGAAACATGGATCATTTGATGCTAATTAGATTGTGATATTTACCTGTACTAGCATGATTACTCGAAACGTTAATTAAATGCACATGGACGCGTGGGAATGTTTTCGAGTTGTGGCGGGTGACTGAGGGCCAAGGCCAAGCAGTGGCCCGCCAGAGGGGAGGACTAGTAATAGGAAAAATTACAAGTACAGGGGGGGTGGGCAACCGAGGAGAGAGAGTGCAATTGCTTATGAATAATTAAATATAACAAACTTGAGTTGTTTACCAAAAAAGAATTTAGTCTTTTTGATTTTAAGTCGATTCTTCCACGTTTTCAATAGAGTTTGCCATTAATAGTCAAAACATGAAAAATGAAATGGAATAAGGTTAGTTCCTCTAGTATTAGATAAGAATCGATCGTTATTTTTGATTTTAAGCCGATTCCTTCATGTCTTCAGCAATGGTTACCAATAATAATCGAAGCTGAAGGAGACAATAAAAGATGTCTTCTGCTGGAATTATAAATTTTATTTATTTTTAACGAAACTATAGTTTCGTTATAAATAAATAAAATTTATAATTCACATGTCCTATGTATAGAAATTCTGCTACTCTCGGCGAAAACTTTCAATTTAATAATCTAATGTAAAATTGTTATTCCTCGAGTATTATATGAGAATCGATGGCTATTTTTGATTTTAAGTCGATTCCTGCATTTCTACAGCGATGGTTACTAATAATAACCGAAATGTCAAAAATCCAATATAGAATGGTTATTCCTCAAGTACTAGATGAGAATCAATCTCTATTTTTGATTTTATGTCGATTCCTCTATGTCTTCAGCAATGGTTACCAATAAAAACCGAAACGTCAAAAATCCAATATAGAATGGTTATTCCTCAAGTACTAGATGAGAATCAATCGCTATTTTTGATTTTAAGTCGATTCCTCTATAAAGGTAACGGATAAGAAAAGAACGCAGTTGCTATGGTTACTTATAAACTTTCCTCCCAAATTTTTAGCATTTCACAGAGAAAAGCCTATCCACTCTTACTTAGTTAGGTTAAATGAGTCCTATATTAAACAGATAAAATGAATAAATTTTAAAGAATTTAAAAATCTTACTTTAGAGTAAAGTACTTTAAAATATAATTTTACTATTTCTAATATTTCTAATAGGTCTCCCTCTTCATTGAAGTCCTTCAGATTAAATAGCCTACTATCACAAATAATTTTATCAAGTCCTCTCAGGAAAGCTCTCTTCCTTTTTCCTCTCAATATGTGTATCATGTTTAATGTTTTATTTCTTACTTCTCTTGATTCTCTCGTTAAATCGTCCTCTAGATATATGTTTGGATCCTTTCAGGTTGGCTCTTCTTTTGAAGATTTCTCTTTTTCCTTTTTTATTTCTTAATTTCACCAATATTGGTCTTGTTCTTCCTTCCATCTTTTCCCCATTCTGAAAGGTTTCCTCTATTTCTGTCACCTCTAATTGTAGTTTTTCTTTTATCAGCCGTTTGACTATTTCTTCCGTTTTCTCCATCTCTTCGTTATTTTCTTCCACCCCTTTTAAAATAAAATTTCTTTCTCTATCCTTGTCTTCCATAGACTCTATTCTCCTTTTGAGATCTAAATTGTCTTGTTTAATCTCTTCTATTTCCTTTCTCCATTCTTTCCTTTCTTCATGTCTCTCCTGTCTTTCTCTCTCCAGCTCTTCTCTCAGATTTTTTAATTCATCATTATTTTTCTGTATTTCCATGATCAAAAGATCTAGTTTTTTCCCTAGATTCTCCATTCCTTCATTACTGTCTTGTTTTCTCCTTTTTTCTTCTTGTCCTCTCTAACGCTTCTGGTGGAGAACGTATCAATTTATTTGTAGGTGAGAAAAGGTTCTCCTCCTGCCTGTAGGTATTGATATATTCCCTTTTGTTTTCCGGTCATTTGGGCAGTATTTCTTTTACTAATGTTTGTGGGGCGATATGTACCAAAAACTAATCAGCGCTTCATTTTGTTAAAATAATGGTAGGTTTTAAATTTCATTTCAATCGGTGCAAAGGTGTGGAAAAAATCGTGGACGAAAAAAACACGCACTTCAAAAAAATGCCACTTTTTGGCCTCTCGACGAGATTCCAGGTAATTTGTGCCAAAAGCGTCACATGCTAAAATTCAATCTCATTGAATACTTCAATTTGTGACCTTAATTGAGTCCATGGGTTCCGTAGTCTTTACCTGAGGACCCTTTGAAGCCGCGCTTCCGCGCGACCGATTACAATGCTTTCTCACATGCTTTGCATTGGATAAAGTAAAAAACACTTTGGTAATTTTTAGATAGAACAAATAAAAACAACAATTTCTTGATAATGACCTGTGAATAATTATTTTAATTAAGAAAATAAGCTGATGTGGCCATCCACGTGACTACATACCATATACTTGGCCCTTAATATTGAGTACAATAATTTATAATTCAATGAAAAGAGTATTTTTTGAGAAAGAAAGATTGTTACTTTACCATACAAGGTATGGTCAAGTATTGTAATCGTGCATGAAAAAAGTGGTTTTTTTCCTTCTTTTTTTTTGAAATATCTCATAAACGGCTAAAACTATTTTGATTAAAAAAATTGAGCAAAACCATGGCATTTCGGTCTCCAAAAAAGCCATTATTAGTGAACATAGAAAAAATTATATTTTTTGAGATAATAATTGTTTTGTCAAAATGTCTGTTAGTCTGTGCGTTACCAAATTTTTGTGGACGAGTTAGCTCAAAAACTAGTGGGAATATCGAAACCAAATTTCACACGTAGTTTTGGTCTATGAGATTAAGAGCTGATTAGATTTTGGTGCATATCGACCCAAAATTAAGGGGGGTGGAGGGGGGGGTTAAAAATTAAAAATCCAGGCCATTTGAGCAAACTCAACCAAATTTTGGATACATAATCAGTTGGAGCCTAGAAGTCTAAAAATACAAAAACTAAGAGCCCAAAATGCGGGGGGGGGGGGGGTCAAAAAATGAAAATCTAGGCTCTTGTACCAAACTCAACCAAATTATGTATACAAAATCAGTGAGCGCCCAGGAGTCTAAAAAAGGGTTTTGTGGCGAAAAGGCTTAATCATTCACTGCACCCTCCAACGGATTATAGCTACGTTTCTCTACTTCAGGTACATAATGACCATCAGCGGTGCTCATAGCCGGGTAAACTGTGTGAACTTTCACCTTCCGATTGCACCACTCAATTCGCAAATCTTGAAAGTCTTATTGCACTATTAAAGTCAGTGTAGACTGACCTCACCCAGTCCAGGCGGCACCTGGTTTGAAAACCGGGCAAAGGCCTCCGACCCGGTGTGCAATGCACCATGGTCAGACCTAGGAAACCTTAGCACCGTACAATGTACAGATCGCAAAGCATAATATAGAATAAATTATACCTCGTATGATCTAATGCCTCTCGACTGATAGGTGCTAATCACCTATCATTGCCGTTGCTCTGCGCGGACCGTTTCCCCGCCTTTGGTTCCTTGCCCGTTCTGCTAAGATTAGGTTTAAAACCAAGGCTGTTCACGTCCCAATTCATTTATCCATGATAAGGTTAAACGGTACGGTCGTAGTAAAAAAATACGTTACTCCCGCCGTTTACCCGCGCTATGAGCACCGCTGATGGTCATTATGTACCTGAAGTAGAGAAACGTAGCTATAATCCGTTGGAGGGTGCAGTGAATGATTAAGCCTTTTCGCCACAAAACCCTTACCCCCTATACTAGATTATAAATAATTTTATTAAATATTAAATATAAGTGAGGGGCCAGGTTGTAAGTAATGTCAAGTGGATGGCCCCATCAGAACTCGTCAGCTTATTTTTTCTCAAAATAAACTTGCGATATTTAATCAATTTATTAACGAAAATGGTTTCAAAGATTTTAATAGATATGTTTATATGTATTGCATATAGGAGGGTCCAGTCCCCTCGGGAGTCGAACCCAAGAACTAGTTTGTTTTCCGGGCAACTAGAGTTAGACCCTTGAGACCATCACCTCCAAACATGCAACATTATAACGAAAGCCAAAAAATGTTATTAAATTAATTTTAATATTTATTTATTTCTGCCTTTCTCTACTCGGGTTTAAATCTTACATGTACATACATTTTTTACTTTACCATACAGGGTATGGTCAAGTATTGTAATCGTGCATGCAAAAAGCGGGTTTTTCCCTTCTTTTTTTCGAAATATCTCAAAAACGGCTGAAACTATTTTGATTAAAAAAATAGAACGAAACCATCGAATTTCGCTCGTAAAAAAGCTCAAATAAGTGAACATCGAAAATATTATATTTTTCGATATAATAATCGTTTTGTCAAAATGTCTGTTAGTCTGTGCGTTACCAAATTTTTGTGGACGACCTAGCTCAAAAACTAGTGGGAAAATCGAAACCAAATTTCACACGTAGTTTTGGTCCATTGAGATTAAGAGCTGATTAGATTTTGGTGCATATCGACCAAAAAATTAAGGGGGGTGGAGGGGGGTTAAAAATTAAAAATCTAGGCCGTTTGAGCAAACTCAACCAAATTTTGTATACATAATCAGCGGACCTCTAGAAAGTCTAAAAATGCAAAAACTAAACGCCCAAAATTAGGGGAGTGGGGTGTAGGGTCAAAAAATGAAAGTCTTGGCCGTTTACCAAACTCAACCAAATTTTGTATACATAATCGGTGGACCTGCAGAAGTGTAAAAATGCAAAAAATACCGCCCGAAAGGGGGAGGGGAGTGTAGGGTCAAAAAATGAAAATCTTGGCGATTTACTAAACTCAACCAAATTTTTTATACATAATCTGTGGGAACCCAGAAGTATAAAAATGCAAAAACTTACCCCCTCCCCCTACACGATTATAAATAATTTTAGGGGCCATGTTGTATGGTAAAGTCAAGTGGATGGCCACATCAGACGTCAGCTTATTTTTTTATCTTTACATTTATATCTTTTTTTAATATATTTCAAATTATAAGCGATTTTCTTCCTTCCCTCTTCATTTCTACTTTAGTGACTCTCTTAAAAAAAATCGTGCTTGGGTTTGACTCCCGGAGGGGAAAGGACTCTCTTACATACAATATAAAACATAGATATATATATTAAAATCTTTGATAAGACCTAAATTCATTTTCGTTAATAATTTATAATGTTGGATCATTCGCATCCATAGTAAATTAGTAACAGGTATAGTAGGGAACTGGACAAAATTAAAAACACAGATTTTTTATTAAATGGGCCAGTCGTTTCGTCTGTTTATTCTGATTTCCTCAGTAGCCCATTTTATCACTCTTTTTGTCAAAAAATATCATTAATCTTTTTTTAACATATTCTTGGCTCAACTTAATCAACAATCTTGGAAGCGACTCTTCTTCAATAATTAAAAAAAATAATAAAGTAAAGCGAGTTTTTAATCTGTAAACTCCTGATGATGGACTAATAATCCGAAATATATTGAGTTTGTTTAAACGTCTTTGAGTTTGAAATAGTAGAGATTGTGGTGTTGGTGCAAGGTGAAACATCTTTAATAAAGATAAGAAGAAATTTCATACAAATCGATCAAAGGGTTTAAGACTTTTATATGGATAGTTTTATTTTGCTGAACCGCCCCAATTTCGATCCCTAAAAAAATCAAAACTATTTTTTTAATTAAAGGTTCATTTTATAGTATATTCATTTTATAGTATATTTCACCCCATTAATTTTAGGTTCGATTACAACCAAAATCTAATCAGCTCAAAACTACATAAGAAATTTACTACTAGTTTTTGAGATAGACAGTACACAAAATTTGGTAACGTACAAAGGTACTAACAGATATATAGACAAAGTAATTAATAGAGAAAGAATTTCATCTTTAGGACAAATTCTAAGATTTTAGTAGAAATATTATTAAATTGCGATATCAGAGGCGATGTCTACTAAAATCTTAGAATTTGGCTTAAAGATTAAATTCTTTCTATTTTAAAATACATTGGTTAACCTGTGCCCGAGCTGATTTTTTGAAAAACATTCCAACTATTTTCAAAAAAAGATGCACAAAAAATAATTAATATCTCGTAAAATATAATTTTTTCGATGTTTAGTCATTAGAGCTTTATTGTAGACCAAAAGAACATGGTTTCACTCAATTTTTTTTATCAAATTAGTTTTAGCCTTTTTTGAAAAAAAAACTTAATTACAATACCTGACCATATTTGATAAATTAAAAACAATTAAATTAAAATTACCCGAAGATGAGACATTGACAGATCGATTTTAACAATTAAAATTTACCCTTTAAATAGAAAATAGTTAGAGATATTCATAAATAAGGGAGAGGGTTAGAGATGGGGGTGGGTTGAATTGCCCTAATCTCTCTGAGGGTCTTACCGCCTCTAGTAGTTGAGCTAGCAAGAAGTTAATTAGCCCGATAACAGATAACTTGGAGAAGGACAGACATGCTGTTCGCGTGATTTCGTGCACGAACCAGAATAATAATAATAGTTCTAGCATGTCAAACTTTAATTATTCGAAATCCTTTTCCTGGTTTCTGGCTAACCAGTCTCTCGACTGGTTTTTGAAAGCAGACACCCCGGGCAAGTTTTTAGCTTTATAATCATGGCAAAAATTTACTAAGTACGCCCGGGAGGCAGGCGATGACCCAAAGAGACGAGTTCGTCAGTTTATGTTAAATCACCTATTAGTCTGATAACTCGCCTTTGAATTGTATCTAAGGTGGCAAGAGAATGCTTGGAGAATCCTCTTCTCAGATACAAGCCATATTCAAGACAGGGTCGATAGAGGATTGTTTTTCAACCTGCGGGTCGCGAAGCCTCTATAAGGGGGTCGTGAACCCTCAGTAAAAAAAAGTTTAAAAATATATTTTTATTAAGAATATGTTAATTAAAGGACATTTATAGGTTAACCCAAATCAACAAAGTAAATATGAGTCACATTCACATTAATGATAATTAGTAGAGATTGTGGTGTTGGTGCAAGGGGAAACATCTTTATTTCACATTAATGTTTTTCGTTAAATAATTTCCTCCATCGTGGATCCGTTTTTGCTACACATACCATAGAATTAAATCGTTTTCTAAATTTAGAAGAATTATCTGTTTACTTTTTATTTGGACCATTGACGAAAACGTCAACTCACACAAGTAAGATGTGGCAAATGGAATTAAACATTTCAAAGAAAACATTGCTATTGGGTAAGAAATTGAGAAGTTATGACAAAGAGTCTTATCAGAAAAAGTAAGCTAAGCTTTTGCTATTGAAGTGATATGATCATGTTAAGATGAATTCGAAAAAGTGAAAGTTGTAAGTGAAAGTCGTCTAATGCTAACACTAGTTGATTTTTATACAATTTGGCAAGCTCCTAAGACAGCGGCCGGCAATCTTTTAGATATTACGGACCACTAAATTCACAATTTAAAATTTCACCGATCACTAACATAATTTTTAAATTAATAAAATAAAGGGTGTGTAGTTTTCACAATGAATGAAATAAAATTCAAAGAGGTTTATACAAACTCAATATATTTCGGATTATTAGTCCAACATCAGGAGTTTACAGATTAAAAACTGTTTATACAGTTTTTAATCTGTAAACTCCTGATGATGGACTAATAATCCGAAATATATTGAGTTTGTATAAACCTCTTTGAATTTTATTTCATTCACTGTGAAACTACACACTCTTTACTTTATTAATTAATATCATGTTTCACCTAAAACCTACACCACTTTCCCTAAGTAAAAAAAAAAAATTTAAACTTACAAATTATTTACGATCATTGAGTATAAAATAAATATATATTTATTGATATATTAATAATTTAAATTTTTTTTTTTTTTTTTTTTTTTTTTATAATGATATTGATACAAGCTTCTTATTTGACGATAGCACAAAATCAGTAATAAATAACACTACCTAATATACATGATAAATTAGTGCGGCATTTGCTGCATAAATAATATCTGAATTTCTTTGCGGATTATTTTACTACAATTTATTTTTAATAACTTTTTTAAAAATATATTTTACTTTATTCAATATTATTAAAATTAAAAATATTACACGTGATTTTTAATTAAATTTTTCTTAGATCAAATACCTTTGTATCTCTTAATTATAAAGATAATTAATGAGGTTGTCTTCTGCTTGATGTAAATAAAAATACAAACATATATATCAAATATAAATATGTATATAATGTATAATATATATATTTTATTAATTAGAGACTAGTTTCGAAGGTTTGAGCTTCATCATCGTTATTCTTAATTATAAATATTTTATTCGTCACTTCTCATGTGGTCAATACCCGATTGTTTAGGTAGAATTTGTTTCGATGTTTAAGAAAGCTAGTCACATAAGCAATTGACAAAACGAGTTCGAAACTATAGTCTTATAGAAATAAAGTAAATTTGATATAATATTTCAATCATTATTATCATTTAAAATCCCAATCATAGTGGGGAAAGAGAGTGCGATATAATGCAAATAATATTACAAAATCTTTTCAATTATCTCATAGTTGTTAAACAAAAATTATATCCAAGTTAAAAAAAGATCAACATTGTAAAATTGAATAAAATTGCTAAAGTATGACCCAATGACCCATGAGTATATTTCTCAAATTTGGGTCAAGGTTAAAAATGTTAAGAACCACTGCTCTATTTTATTTATTTAATAAATAAATAAAAGAACCCCTGCTCTACGACAACGACTATTTTTAGCGCTATAATTGTAGAAATCGGATTTTTGTTTTCTAGGTATTTCATTAAAACAATGCACCAATTTATAAATTTCATCACGCGAATATTATATATATAAATATAAGTTATTATAACTTTTTCGATAAAAAATTCGTTGAACGTAAATCACAAGATAATTGCAGTGTTTATCACCAGGGAATGTGGTTATTATTGTTGTTTCCTAATGATATTCCACCTTGGAGAAAAACCTTTGCATTGATTTCTTAACTAGTCCTCCCAAAGGGGTTGTTT
Source organism: Forficula auricularia (assembly GCA_024734495.1). NCBI lineage: Eukaryota > Metazoa > Arthropoda > Insecta > Dermaptera > Forficulidae > Forficula > Forficula auricularia. The sequence continues at coordinate 18,171,448 of JALMQS010000099.1, forward strand.
GAATGACATTAATTAAACAAAATTGCTATGAAAAAGTTCAGCATGGTTTTACTTCCACTATATATACATATATATACATAAAATAAGTTGAATTGGTTACGGTAGGATTGAAAATTTGAATTTGAGTTTCCATCGGAATACAAATTTGAAGTCCACTAAATAAAGACAAAGTTTGCCAATCAATAAATTAAAGATAATATACATTTTGTTAAATAAGTTTTGGGAATATCGAACTTGTAGTTACTTGAAATTTATGGCACACCTTAAGAGAAATCAATGAGGGTACTCTCTGCTTAATAAAATAAAAATATACATTATATGTATAATTTATTTATTTGAGACTATAGTTTCGAAGATTTGATCAGAAATATTTTATTTGTTATTTCCCATGGGTTCAAATATAGGTAAATTCGTTTTGTTGTAATAGTAAGAAACTCACGGAATAAATAAAATGGATCGAATATGCAATTTCCTACAATAAAACTTGAAAACGTGCAATTTCGTGCAAAATAAAAGTAATGTCAAAAGAATGCCCTTTTCATGATTCAAATTTCTGTCTAGGTTTTATTAAATTTTTAAAGTTAGCAAAAAAAAAAAAAAAGAAAAGATCCATTTCAATAAGGTTGTCTGCTGCTTGATACAAATAAAGATTCGTTATTTGAGTGATTAGCTTATATTACAACAAAACGAATTTATCTGCATCCAATCGGAAATTTCAGTAATAACAGATATGTGTACAATAATTCTAACTAACTAGCTACGGCGGCCCTCTTGCTGGCGAGGGGCACGCCCCCTGGAACCCCAACCCACGAATCTCACCCTAACACTCCACTCCCACCCACTACACCCCCTGAAAACCACCCAGCACCCCTACCCCCCACACCATGCACCCATGCCCAACCCCCGCCCCCACACTACCACCCCAACACTCTATCCCGCACCCCACCCACCTCGGACCCCCAACCCACGAACCCCAACCTTACACCCACTCCCACCCACCACATCCTCCGAAACCCACCCAGCTCCCCAACACCCCACACCCGTGCCCAAACCCCGCCCCCACACCACCACCCCAACACTCCATCCTGCACCCCACCCACCTCGGACCCCCACCCCCGTACCACCCCACTACGCCACTGGACCCTCACCTGAACCCCCCACTCCACCAACCCTACACCACCACCCCGCACCCACCATGCTCTCCACCCTCGCCTAGCCCCCTGCACCACCCTACTCCGCCTTACTCCCTCACCCCCATGCCCTAACCTCCTCCCCCACCTCGCACTATCACTCCACCCCCGCACCTACTCTCCGCACCCAGTTTTTGCATTTCTAGCCTTCTAGTGGCCATAGATTATGTAGACAAAATTTGGTTGAGTTTGGTCAAATAGCATGCATTTTCATATTTTCACCCTCCCCCCCCCCCTTTTTGGGTGGTTTTTTAGGGGAATTTTTTAGACAAAAGTTGTCAGAAATCACATCCCCTACAACTTTGCTCATTATAAAATTTGCCGTAGAGTTATAGTTTAGGAGCTATTTGATAATTTTCATTCGTGCGCCCCCCCCCCCCAAACCCCTTTTGGGGTCAAAATATCAAAACGTTATATAGCTAAAAACGTAAGTTAGAAGACATCTCATGCAAATATGAAATTTCACAATAATCCCTTCAGCCGTTTTTACGTGAATCGTGAGCAACTTTTCGCGGAAACCACTGAAACATATAGACAGACAGATAGACAGACAGACAGACAGGAATTTTGTTGAGGGTGTTTTCGTTCATAACTTTGCTTGAAACGTGTGCAACCAAAATTTGGCGTGATTTGGAGCAATGTACAGACAAAACCTTAATTTTATATTATAGTATATAGATTAAGTGACTGATGATGAAAGTCAAACCTTCGAAAATGTTTAATTTTGACACCCTCGAAAAAATCTGAAATGTATACAAAGGGTCCCCCATGAGGTCTTAATTTTTAATTTTCATATAAAAATAAACTATTAATTACAAAGATATTTTTATTGATTCTAATACAAAAGTATTTAGAGAGACCAAATACGGTATTTGTTTTGATATAAAGCGAAAAATTTTCCCTTAAATTCCGAATTTTTTAGATTCGGGAATGGGTTCTAAATTCTCAAAGGTATTTTTCAAATTTAGATTTATGTTCAGCGACCACAAAAAAAAACCCTAACACCAAAAAAATATATTAGTTAATTTTTGAAGAATGAAGAAGTTTTTCCCAAAAACATCTAAAAATTCACGAAGCCAATTATTCCCATTTAACCGTTTAAATTTTGCTTAAATCCCACATAATTAATTATAACTATTTATTGAACACAAACCACAAATAATACAATATAACTGCGACTTTTCGATCGGTTTATTCTGCGTTCTCAAGTAGGAGCTAATCTAACACATGGACACATTCTTCGGGGAGAAAATCCGCCTTGTTGCATCCCCTGTGGTCAGTTGGTCAATGTAACTCACATACTGTTTGAATGTCCTTTGTATAGAGATCAGCGAGTTGAGAATGACATTTTGTCGAGGGATATCTTAGAGGGGGAGGATTGTGTGGGTAATATAAAAAATTATTTCTCAGAGATAAACCTATTAAAATACATTTAAAGGGTGCTTGTATGGGGCTTTCATACGTATATTCTGTTCCTGATTTTTTTTTTTTTTTTTTTTATTTATTTACCTGTTTATCTATTAGCTATCTAATAATTTAATAATCTTGAGCTGAAACAATCATAGTATCATAGTGGCGTCAATGGCCTCGTAGCCGACACGCCAATAATAATCAAGTATGAGCACCCAATCCGATTTTAGGTTAACTCGGAGTGGGTGCTCATATACATCAAAACGATCGGAATGTCGTAGTTATATTGTATTATTTGCTGTTTGTGTTCAATAAATATAATAGTTATAATTAATTATTGGTGAAAAGTGGCGTAACAATAGGGTGGCAGGACGGGCAAAATACCACGGGCCCCCGTCCCGAGAGGGCCCCGAGCACAGGAGGATCCTAACATTTATTATTCCTAGATTTAGTAAATTTAATTAGTTTTGTATCCAATTAATTTAAATTACCTACTAAAGTACAGAGACAAATTAAGTTACTAGAAAATCAACAAAAAATGCACACAATAATTATCATAATAGCGTTTGTACGTAGGTACGCTTATTATAAAGAAACTACAACGTTGGTTTAGCTTCTTTTCATTGATGGAGGGCCCCATCCGTTGAATTTGCCACGGGCCTCGACGGTCTAGTTACGCCACTGTTTGATTTTAAAAAATTTCAACCCTAATCACAAAAATACAAGCTTTAACAGCTACATATCTATTAGTTATTGCCATTTCAATTTTAACTAGCTGCCGACACGGGTTGTTGCATTGTAAACAACTTTTTCTTTAGAATAGAACCATATCATATTTTAGATGTTGATTAGGGATACAATCGATACATCGATGTTTCAGTAGTTAAACATCGATGTTTACCATCGATGTTCACTATTACAAACCATCGATGCATCGATGTTTTCTATGCGATGTTACTTACATCGAAGTTCCAAGGTTCCAAGACCAACAATAACGCAACAAAGAAACCGTTTGACAGGGAAACAGCTTTCAAAACTATTATTTTTAATGTAAAGAATTGAGTATCTATTTGAGAAAAAAAATTGAGTTTTTTTCTCAAAATCAACTTTTGATATTGAATCAATTAATTTTAAGAACATGAATTTAGGTCATTTATCAAAGATATTAATAGATAAGTTTATATTGCATGTAGGAGGGTTTTGTCCCCTCGGGAGTCGAACCCAAGCACTAGTACGCTTTCCGGGCAACTAGTCTAGACCCTTGAGATACTCACCTCCAAACATGCAATAGTCTAGACTAGTTGCCTGGAAAGCGTACTAGTGCTTGGGTTCGACTCCCGAGGGGACAAAATCCTCCTACTTACAATATAAACTTATCTATTAATATCTTTGATAAATGACCTAAATTCATGTTCTTAATATTATTTTTAAATTCAGTTACTAAATAAATTGCTTTAGTTTTGGAAAAGACTATTATGAGTCACATGATTATTGTATAACCTTCTAATAAAAAATTAATAATTCAAATCGTATTTTATTTTATACCAAAAGAAAAAACAATCGATTATACTATATATCGATGATTTCTAGGCCATAAATCGATACGTCGATGTTTTTTATATATCGATGTATCTATACATCGATGTTTTTTTTACGATGTTTGCATCCCTTATCTTGATTAAGATTATAAGGTGAGATTGGAAAAATTGTGACCTTGTTAAAATATGGACGACATTAATACCTTAAATATACACATGTAATGTGTGGTTATAAATTCCAGTAAGTGAATTGATTAATGATGATGTTAATCTGCTAATTAAATGAACACGGTGATATGGCCCAGAATTTGATATTGATTTTGTTTCACTTCCTTCCTTCCCTGATTATCCAACCTAAGATATTGATGAACCGGAGGAACAGCTAACGATCCAGGTTGTTGTTTCGCCCATCCACCCCCCACTTCATCTTCTGTCTCATCTTTTCACTCTTCCGGCACTTACGCCTTTCTCAATTCTTTGCTATTAGCAGTAAGAGTTAATTTCGAGAGATTTTAAGGGATAAATAAGCGATAAGCGTGAGTTGGACCGCATAGGGTTATGTATCTTATACTTGAGATATCAAATTCATTCTTTTGTCCTTGGAAGGGAAGGATGAGGTAATTTCTAAGAAAATCACAAGAAAGTGTCATCGATTAGACCCGAGATGAAATAGATTATTTTTAATTATATGTCAGAAAAGCTGTTTTTACTTTCTCAGGAATCGAGCCCAAGTGCTGAAATTAGAAATCCAGGCTAAATGGCTACCCTGTGAGAGTGAACCTCCCTGACATAAAATGTATCGTAGAATACTAGAAATTCAGAATTGTTGATTTTTAAGAATAAAACAAAGAGGATGCACTCTGCTTGATGCAAATAAACAATCATTTATATACAAATGAAAATCTTTTCAAATATAGTTTATGTTTTGAGTGTCAAAGTATGCCTACTGAAAAAAAGAAACCCTATTTGGCGATACAAGTTAGTCCTACCACACAAATCTTTAAGGTACTTACTCGTACCACTAGAGCATAATTATGTCATGTACCATATCGATTTGCAAATGAAGCACTTTTTCTTTGTAAGGGACTATAGTTTCTATCCTAATTTTTTTCTTTGAATGAGTAAGTTGGGCTAATTGCATTTATTTAATATTATATTTATTTCCATCAATAAAGGACATCTTTTTGATTTTGGCTTATATTTGGTTTGCCTGATCTGCATGTTCGTCTGGTCATCTGATTTTAGCTCAAATTTTTAAAAACAAAGAATTTGTTATTTTTTACTGTACTAGATGAAGGAGGAGGTATCAGCCAAAGATGGAATCACTGGGTTCAATAAAACACCTTTAATAAGACGCTTCGGCCTGAATTTTATTTGGCCATCTTCAGTCAATAAGGCTACAATTTTTTTTTACTAATGGATGTTAATTGATATATTTTTTATACAAAATTATAAGTTGACCAAGTTGGTTGTTTAGACTTAGAGTTATACACAAAATGAGGTACACATATGTGATCAAACCAAGCCTTGTCAAAAAAAAAAAAAAATTAGCTTCATTTGAATTTATAACGTGCCTGGACACAAAAGTTTCACAATAAAAGTAATGAGTTTATATAAATTTTTTCTATATATTACATTATAATTAAATATTTTTTTCTGGCAAAATCATTCATTATTTCTTCTTTCCAACTTGAAAGAATTGACAATAATCGACCTTCTTCCATATTATTTCCTTATATATTTGATAATTGTAATACAAAATCCAGTAGACTCACCAAACTGTCGCTCCTCTACAGAACACTTCACAATTAGATCAGAAGGGAGGGGAACGTCCTCTCCGTGCCGAGTCTAGACTCCAACCTATAATAAATAAATAAATTAAATATTTGACCCTTATGGGAGGTCGTCTTATATCTCATCATTGTTTATTTACAAACAAAAATCCAAATTAGAATTTAATTACTTTTAAATCACATGAATGATTGATTGATTGGAAAGGGAGAGGATACCAATCGACTTGATTGGGGAATAATGGAATTGAAATAATTATCGGAAAAGAGGTTTTTTTATCTAATTAGATTTTTCCTCTTATTAAAAACAAGGACTAAAGATGAATAAGGAAACTCGATGGTGGAGAAGTAATCTCCGAAATCGAAGCAAAAATACAATGTATACATTAATTAATGTAAAAGAATTGGTTTTTAAATCACATGAGCGGACGAGAGATGAATATGGAATTTGAATAATTATCGGAAAAGAGGTTTTTTTATTTAAAAACAAGGACTATAAAGATGATCAAGGACAGTCGATGGTGGAGAAGTAATCTCCGGAGTCGAAGCTAAAATACAATGTATACATTAATTAATGTAAAATAATTTTTAAATCACATGAATTTTTTCCATTCAATCAAATTATACAATTCTTATCAAAAAATCCCAAAAAAGGTTTTTTATTATATTAAGATCAAGAGAACAACTGTTGGCTCATATCACACAGGATAGATGTGTAAATATTGGATAGAAACATACAATCTCTTTTAAAATTGATAGCCTTTTCACCTACTATTTTTATATATAGCATTTCGGTTATGGATCTTTTATAGTAATTATCAATGTTGACCAATATTCGCTGATACCTCCTCCTTCATCTAGTACAGTTTCATCACAGCCACGAACTCTAACAATAATTATTTTTACTTTTATGTTATCTCATTTATATAATTTTTAATAAGAAATAAATTTTTGTTGTTAGTTTTTTGACCGTAGAGGTGTTGGAGGGGGTCCAAGGAACTAAATGCCCTATGATTACTCTAATTAAGAAAAAACAATCAAATTAAAGTTACCTGAAGATGATACCCTGACAGATAGAATTGTCCTAACCCATGATTTTTATCCAAATCATTATAAATATACTCACCCAGCACATAAGAAGAATTATATCGGAAGAATTTTAAAACGAATATGCCTGAAATATCCTTGGGTGTATAAGAGAGGATTGTTTAGTAGGGCAATGGAATATTCTTTGAGTAACCTCACAATTTCCGAAAAAATTCTGGGAATTTTTTATGATAATACAAGTTCTCACTAAACAATCCTCAATCCTCTCTTATAAATATTATTTACCCAAGGATATTCCCAGAATATTCATTTTACAATTCCTCCGATATAAGTATTTTAAAAATCTTCTAGTGATAATTGGAATTAATTAGTATATACATACTTATAAAAAATTTAACGGATACTCCAAGAATCACTTGTGCTAGCTGGAAAGGCTTTCAAGAAACCAATTATGGGTGTTCAAGAATGGATGGGTATTTGGAAATGAGAATAACTCAGCTCTTTTTTAACTTAGAAAAAATTTTATTGAGAAAAATGAAAGCTTAGATATTATCATTTAATAGTGAAAAAAGTGAAATTCATGAAAAAGATGATGGCACAGGCTGTTGCGCAATTGTTTGACAGTGTATGGTAGTGTTTGGTGTGTTTCGCAAATGTTTGACAAGTTTCGAAAATGTTTGAAATCTTTTGTACAACGGGAGAGTTTGCGCAACGCATTGTGTTGTGTATGGGCGAGTTGCGCAATATTTCCAAGAGTATGATTGTGAATGATGCGATTGTGCAAGGCAGCGTTGTGCATCGCTTTGTTGCGCAATTTATCTGGCATAGAATGGGCCCTGCAGACGATGCGCAACGCAACGTTGCACATTGCTTTGTTGCGCAATTTGTTTGACAGTGTATGGGCCCTTTCTATATGATAATATCTAAGGTTTCATTTTTTGCAATAAAAATTTTTGTATGTTGAAAAACAGCTGAGTTATTCTCATTTCAAAAACACACTTCCTTTCTTGTGGGTTTGTGTATAGTAAAGAAGTCGATTATATTTTTGGGTATGTAGGTAATTTAATAATAATAATAATAATGCCTGTTATTAATGAATTGAGTTAAATAAGGGTTAAATAAGGGAAAAATAGATTTTTGATTTAGGGCGGGGCGAGGGGATAGGATTCAAATTTCCCGAAAATCTTTTAGTTTCCGTGAAACCGGACATTAACATTTGCGGTCATGATAGAAGCTTATGTGAAAGGACTAGGGTTAAGTAAAAGTGCGGGCAGGCGCGGGGGTGGTTTGGCGCACCTCGCGCATGCGCCCTCCACCCTCTCGCTCTTCCCGAAGGGCGGTCCAGCGGCGGCTCAGACCGGCCCGCGCATTCGTGCTGTGCCTATCGCTTTCTCAGTCTCACGGTCTCGCAGTCGATCCGGGGGTTGAGAGAAAAGCCACGGTGACTTTGGGGTGCGTCGCGTGACGGACAACAGCCGGACAGCACAACCCCCAAAGGTAATCCAACGCCCGTCAATCATTTATTAGCGGCATTCATGCTTTTATCAAACGAATTATTTTTTTTAATCGACCAGACAAATGGATCAAAAAATTAACCCTTTTATTATTATTATTTTTTTTGTTATTGACAAATATTAAAATTTAAAATCACAACCAATTTTTAAAAAAGTTAATAGATTTTCTTTCCGATAAATGACAGTTGTTGTTTTTAAAAGTAATACATTAGGTATGCTTTTACCCAACCGATTTTCTTTAATTTTCTATCGACCAGATTATGCTATTGAATCCAAAAAAAAACTTTTTTATTTTTTTATTGACACATTAGAATTTAAAACCCCAACAAAACATAGAATTGAAAATATTTTCTTTTCGAGAATGGCAGAGTTGGTGTTTTTAAAAGTATAGATATGTTTTTGCCAATGGGATTTTCATTAATTTTTTATCCACCAGATTTTGCCAATGAATCAAAAAAATTAACCCTTAAATTAAATTGAATTATCACTTGTATTATTTTTTTTTTATTGATTCTTTAAAATATAAAATCCTAACAAATTTAAATAAAATTGAAAATATTTTCTATCCGAGAGTGGCAGAGTTGTTGTTTTTAAAAGTAATACATAGGTATGCTTTTGCCAATCGGATTTTCATTAATTTTTTATCTACCAGATTATGCCAATGGATTCAAAAAATTAACCCTTAAATTAAATTTATCCCTTGTATTATTTTTTTTTTTAATTGACTCTTTTAAATATAAAATCATAACAAATTTACATAAAATTGAAAATAGTTTATCGCCGTTAGTGGCAGAACTGTTAATTTTTAAACGTAATACCTATATAATGTAAACTAATGATATCGATGATTCATACCCTAAAATTTTGTACCTCTTTTCGTTTAAAAATTTTTTTAAGACCACAAAGCAGGTCAAGAAGATTTAATCACTTGCAAAATTTCTTCCTTTATCAATGGAATTTCAAGAAATTTGAAAAAATAGTTACTTTAAGAAAGAAATATAAAGCAGTTATTATAAACCAGCTTTATACTCCATTCTAGAAACTATTTATTCAAACATCTTAAAATTCCATTGATAAAAGAAGAAATTTCTCCAAAAACATTTGAGCTTCAAATAAACGTTTTAAGATTATTTTCATATGCTAGGTACATATTTTATTTTATTTTTTCTCCAGAGAATTCATTCAATTAATACATACTCTGGAGAAAAATTAAAAGTTAAATTATAGTCTCGAGCAAATAAAATTACCAATCATTTTTTACTTTCACATTTATATTCATAGAATATAATGTAGGAGTATTGCGATCGTCTGCTTGGTTTAAATAAGATATCTCAAGGTCTTGGACTTCGGGAATGATCGAAAGTAAAATTAATTCGAAAGCGACATTTTGTCTTTTTATTGAGATATTTTCATGTTAGTAAATTTATTGTTTCAGGTTATTAATTAAGATTTTTTGTTTAAGTATTGAAAAGTTTTAAATACTTAACATTTCTGAATTGTTTTAGTATCAATTTTATTAAAAATTATATGTATTATTTGAATATGAAATGTTAATTTTTGAATCTAACAATCCAAACAATAAATTGAAGAGTTTGGAAATGTCTCAATAAGGATACGAAACGTTGCTTTTGAATTACATTATTTGATGTTTCGATTTTTCTAAAGTCCAAGAGCCTAGAAAAAATTATTAATTGATGAGGACGAATCATGTAATAGAAATAATATTATACCTATATAATAACTTATATATAGGTGTACGTTTATCCGCTTCAAGCGGAGAACGCCTTTTAGTTAACTCTTAAAAACAATTATATATAATCTAAAAATGCAATTAAAAGTATATTTATTTCTCGTATTGGTGATATCTAAATCTATGTCAACCTATTAATAAACATTTAGTGAAAATGATTAATTTTTTTGACTAAATATTAGTAATTTTTCTTTAAAAAAAATATAAAGTGGTATAATATAACTCGAGGGGTGAACCGCGACCTAAAATCATGTACACCTACTTCCACTTCCACTTTCATTTCCAAGTAGAAGACAATAGATGACAATAGATTATCTAATGAATTCCAAAGTAATTCCAAATAATTCCAAAGACGGTGTACACCTAATTCCAATCGCGGTGCACCCCTCGATATAACCAGCTGCCTTAGGCGGGCATCTTGCTGCCCAGGAGGATGCCTCCCTTGGACTCCACAGAGGGTTTTAAAATAATAATTCAAATTTCTTAATTTATTAAATTTTTACATTAAATTGAAAATTTTTGTGCATTTTTTTTTATATATTTTATTAAACCAATTATTTTACATTAATTAATGTATACCTTGTATTTTAGCTTCGATTTCGGAGATTGCTTCTCCACCATCGAGTGTCCTTATTAATCTTTAGTCCTTGTTTTTAATAAGAGGAAAAATCTAATTAGATAAAAAAACCTCTTTTCCGATAATTATTTAAATTCCATTATTCCCCAATCAAATCGATTGGTATTCTCTCTCCTCCATCTCCTCCTTCCTCACCTCCCTTCTCGTCTTTTCTTGTGCATTTTATTGTCTCCTTCAATTATTAAATTTTATTTGTCATGAGCTATTAGTGGGTTTTAAAATAACAATTTTAATAAATTTTATTTGTCAAGAACTATTATTGGTTATTATTAGTTGAATAAAAGATTTCACTGTCGATGGTAACAGAATTGTTTTTATTTTAGGTTAAAAATAAATTAAAATCAGAGAGTCTTCTGTTTTTTAATAAAATAATTTTTAATTATTTCTAGAGACTATAGTTTCGAAGGCATTGCCTTCATCATCAGTCTATCACAAATATTTCAAATTAGTTACAAATTAAGATTTATACATAGAAAATTTTGAAAAATATATAATGTCTTTTTCTTCATGTTTCCTCTTGGGAGATTAGAATATAAGTTATATTCAAATCTCCCAAGAGGAAACATGAAAAAAAGACATTATATATTTTTCAAAATTTTCTATGTATAAATCTTAATTTGTAACTAATTTGAAATATTTGTGATAAACTGATGATGAAGGCAATGCCTTCGAAACTATAGTCTCTAGAAATAATTAAAAATTATTTTATTAAAAAACAGAAGACTCTCTCATTTTATTTTATTTTTAACCTAAAACTATTATTGGATTTAAAATTAAAAAAAATCACGTCCATCAAGCCGATCATAATATATATGATTATATTTATAAATAAAGCGAATGAAATTTAGAGTTTCTTTTACTCGATGCGGATAGCAGGCTCTAGCCGCAGTATTGATTTCTTTTTCTTATCTTTATTTGTGTTTAAAAATGACTGAAATGTGAAGAAATATCATTTTCAAGCATGATTTTTTTCCATATAATAATAAAACTTGAGTAAGATGCGGGGTAGGTTTCACAAAAAAATAAATAAAACAAAATTGAGTTTTGAATTCCATATATTTTGGGGGGTGAGTAAATTGGATCTCTTAGAATCCACCGAAATTAAACTAGCTCTCTCAAAAAATTCAAATATTTTAAATAACCAATTAGAAGTGTATAAAAATACCGCGGGATGATCCGCTATTGGAAGTAGGTGTACACCTCTTTGGAAGTATTTTGGAAGTACTTGGAAATATTTGAAAGTACATGGAAATATTTGGAATTACATGGAAATATTTTGAATTACTTGGAAATAATTGGAAGTACTTGGAAATATTTGGAAGTACAAGTGGAAGTATGTGTACAGCATATTAGGTCGCTGTTCATCCCTCGGAAAATACAATTATTGATTATATATTATAATAAATTAACTAAACATTCCTTCTATAGTTCACACATTGAATATTGATATTAGGGTAACTATACCGCCTTTTCTGGTACTTTTCCATTCCTTCTTATAATAGCAGGTATATTTACCCATCACCAGGCTAAAAACTCAATTGTTCCATTTGTTGAAAATATTGATTCTTAGTACACTTCCTCTTCCCCCTACCTTCCCCTCACTACATATATTTCTAAAAATTGTTATTTGTAAAATTATTTTTCCAATTTAAAATCAGTTTTTGCTGAAGAAGGTCTCACCCCCGAAATATATCGAATTCAAAACTCAATTTTTTTTTTATTTCTTTTTTTGTGAAACCTACCTCGCATCTTGCTCAAGTTTTATTATTATATTAAAATGTTCACCTAGAACCTTAGACCATGAAATATATAGACACGTCCTGGTGTCGATTTGGTGAGGCCAACATCAACTAGAGAATGTGACGTCATCTGTAGGTAGGAACACCCAGAAATAGCATGGCCACTATAGGAATTATTATACATTGAGATAAATTTATCGTAGTTTAGATTATTTATTTTGGATTCCAATAATCGCAAATTAATATTAAATTAATATTATCAAAATATTTATGCGAGAACGTGACGTCATCTGTAGTCGATGTTGGCCTCACTTCACTCTGTGTGGAGAGTAGCAGAGGGCGTGTCTATATATTTCATGGTTTAAGCCTAGAACCAACACCTATCTCCTTAAAAGTTAATGATTTTTTCCTGTCAGTCTGTATATAATTATGTCTATATGCTTTCGATATTCATAATAAGTCAAAATTCGTAAATCCTAGAATTATCAATTTCACACATTTGAAATCAACGTAATAATATCGTCTAGTTTCAGTCAGCAGTACTTAAGGAATATCTTCAAAAGGAAGAGCTAATTAGGTGTTAAGTTTTGTAACTTGAGAGTGAAATATGGTGAATGATGGAAAAAATAAAAAATAGGATTATGAAAAAGGAAACTTGACAAAACAAAATCTTTTCAATAAAAAATGATACCATCGAACGGCTTGTTAGCTAATGATCTGAAATTTGGCATCTGAGTCTGTTCTGTCGAAGAGAGAAACTTGATTTAAAGAGGTTTGTTCACTGCAGTCGAAGCCTATATTTTTAACATCTTGAATTCCCTACAATGACGTAAACAGGAAAGAAGGAATTTTTAATAATTCAATTGAAAAGATTTTGTTTTGTCGAGGTTTGCAGAGTTGTTGATTTATAAAGAGAAATCGATGAGGTTGTCCTTTGCTTGATGCTAGTAAACATATAGGTAAATATCATTTATTTGTTAGAGACTATAGTTTTGAAGCGGAAGGGTTGAACTTTTTACATCAGTCTTTTTAAAACAAAAATACCAAAATATGCAAAAAACATACAGAGTTTTGAAAAAATTTTAAATACATATAACTTGTAAATTTCGAGTTTGTATTTAGAGCTTACAAACTATGGTACAATACGGTGATAGACACACTGATTGGATTTTGTTTTACTTTTGTAAGAAATCATTAGAAAATTAATAAAGATTAGAGGTAAATCCGATAGGTGAGCATACCAAGTGTATTATGTAATTATGTAATAAATCTATAAAATAAGGGTTTTGTCTGTACATTGGTCCGAATCACGCCAAATTTTGGTTGTACACGTTTCAAGCAAAGTTATGAATGAAAACACCCTCAACAAAATTCCTGTCTGTCTGTCTGTCAGTACGTTTGCGTGGTTTCCGGGAAAAGTTGCTCACTATTCACGTAAAAAGGACTGAAAGGATTTTATGAAATTTCATGTTTGGATCAGATGTCTTCTAACTTAAGTTTATTGCTATATAACGTTTTGATATTTTGACCTCAAAAGGTGGTTTGGAGGGCTTACTAATGAATATTATCAAATAACTCCTAAACTATTAACTCTATGGCAAATTTTGTTATAAACAAAGTTGTAGGGGATGTGATTTCTGACAACTTTTGTTTTAAAAAAATTCTCCCAAAAAAACTACCCAAAAAGGGTGGGGTGGGTGGTCAAAAAATGAAAATTCTTGCTCTTGGACCAAACTCAACCAAATTTTGTACACATAATCTGTGGACCAATAGAAAGCTAGAAATGCAAAAACTGGGTGCGGGGCGGGGTGTGAGGGTGCGATTCGGGGGGTGGAGGTTCAGGTGGCGTAGCCCCATGGATAGTAAGAGGGCCGCCGAAAGCGGGCCCTGCAGCTAATGTAATATATATGTAATTATGTAGAAAAAATTAATTGGTTAAATATGTACAATTCAGTGGATATTGATGAGGCAGTCCAAAAAGAAGATAGAAAGTTTTTGTGCCGAGAGTAGCAGAATTTTATATATTGAAGGAGACAATAAAAGAGTGTGTCTTCTGCTGGAATTATAATTTTATTTATTTATAACGATAAATAAAATTTATAATTCCAGCAGAAGATACATTCTTTATTGTCTCCTTCAAGAAGAAGATAATTTATACTATCTTTTTATTCATAAACCGACGTTTCGGAGGCTATTCCCGGTTTATGAATAAAAAGATAGTATGTATAAATGATCTTCTTTTTTGGACTGCCTCATCAACATCCACTCAATTTCACTTATCACTCCGTCTCCAAAAATTGCTTCACTCTTATATGTACAATTCTTTTATAAAACAATTTCAAAACATTAATTAGCAATCCAAAAACTTCGGTAGAAATTTTCAATTTTTTTTTTTTGGCTTTTCGGCCTTTCTAGCCATAAGCCATTTACGATACTAATTATTTTATTTAAATTTGTCTCTACCTCGGGGGTCAGATTTTAGCCGGATGCCTCGAGTCGTATTCGAACTCGGGTCCTCTTGGATAGCTGGCTGACATGCTACCGCCTAGCCTACCCGACCCCCATTTTCAATTTTAAAGCAACTTTTTTTTTCCAAATTTCCATTGTTAAAGGAAGAATTTCTCCCGAAACTTTTGGAGATATTGTTTTATAAAAAAATTATCTTTATGTAATATAATTATGTATTTAATATTTTTCTAACGGGATAAAAAGCTGATTAATTAGACTTTTGTTGAATTCGATTTTGTTTTGACATTTTTAGTGCTCCGATCAAAAGTAAAACTCGTCGGTATTAGTGACGCTACAGTGTCTGTCTGTCTGATTGTCTGTCAAAGCATTAATTGTAGCTCGCAATTTAACTAAGATATAAGTAACAAAAAAGAATAATAATTTTTTTTTTATTTTTGAAAATAACTAGGTCGCTTGTTTTACGTGTAAGAAATAAACGAGAAAGTTTTCTCAATATATTAATTGTAGCTCGTGATATATATATTTTTTAAATCAAATCCTATTAAAATTTTAATCGGATGATTATTTTGAGGAGGGTCTACGTTTTTTAACGCGTAAGAGTGTGGAGTAGCCAGAAAATTTTCATGGGGGGGGGGGGGCGTAAGGTAGCCCTATAAATATTTCTTTAAGAAGAATTAGTCAATTTTTTTAAACTTAATTCACTATAAGATGGCTTGTAAGAGTTACAAAATTCAAATTGGCCCTTTTTATGAAATTTATTATTTACAGCTTTCAGAAGTGGAATTACTTAAAATTAAGATACAATTTCATAAATTGAGCCAATCTCTCCTTAATAACGACAAATAATATGCTGACGTGTTCTGATGTGGCCATCCACTTGACTTTACCATACAACCTGGCCCCTTTCTTATATTTAATATTTAATAAAATTATTTATTATCATGTAGAGGAAGGGGGTTAGTTTTTCATGGGGACCCACTGTTTATGTATACAAAATTTGGTTGAGTTTGGTACAAGGGCCTATATTTTCATTTTTTGACCAAACACCCCCCCCCCATTTTGGGCGGTTAGTTTTTGCATTTTTAGACTTCTGGAGTCCCTCTGATTATGTATACAAAATTTGAATGAGTTTGCTCAAATAGCCTAGGTTTTTAATTTTTATCCCCCCCTCCCTCCACCCCCCTTAATTTTGGGTCGATATCCACCAAAATCTAATCAGCTCTTAATCAAATGAACCAAAACTACGCGTGAAATTTGGTTTCGATATTCACACTAGTTTTTGAGTTAGCTCGTCCACAAAAATTTGGTAACGCACAGACTAACAGAATAACAGACAGACTAACTTTACTAACTAACAGACATTTTGACAAAACAATTATTATCTCGAAAAATATAATTTTTTCGATGTTCACTTATTAGAGCTTTTTTGTAAAGCGAAATGCCCTGGTTTCTCTCAATTTTTTTAATCAAAATAGTTTCAGCCGTTTTTTAGATATTTTGAAAAAAGAAGAAAAAACACTTTTTTCATGCACGATTACAATACTTGACAATACCCTGTATGATAAAGTAAAAACTAATTTGTTATCTCAAATATTTAAGAAGTATTAT
The DNA here is from genome assembly GCA_024734495.1 of Forficula auricularia. Lineage (NCBI taxonomy): Eukaryota > Metazoa > Arthropoda > Insecta > Dermaptera > Forficulidae > Forficula > Forficula auricularia. The sequence goes on from JALMQS010000099.1 coordinate 18,188,140, forward strand.
ATAGCGTACGGAACCCTCGGTATGCGGTCTGATCCACAGATTTTTAAAATTAATTCATCAATATTGTTACTTTCATTTTCTAAAACTTTTAAATTATAGGATTATACTCATAACTTTTTTTATCAAATAAGGGAAAGTTAATGGTTGATGGGTGTACTTATCAGTTTATATTTATAATTTTATTTTATATTAAACAAATAAATAAAATCCTCTCTATATTAAATGGAAAACGATAGAAAAAATCCCCAACAAAATTTTCCCTTCAGTTACTATTTAATAATTATTTATTCGACTGTTTTTAAAATTTATGTACTACCTATTCGTAACGGTTTTTAATCTTCTGTCCCGTGTTCATTGATTCCGTTAATTTCTCTCTCTATTTTTTTGTTACTTTCAAGTCATAATCCGATTAAATTTATAATAAATGATGTTCAGTGACAATTGAAAACATTTTAATCTATAGTCCGATTAAAGGGGTCACCGAGTCCATGCACACCGACAACACATCCAGGAAAATCTAGAATATTATTATTTTTCACAAACGAAAATAGAGAGAAAAAAATTATTGATTGAAGAATAAATGCCGTTTTACTGAAGATAAAGTTTCACTTGATTTATTAAAGTTTAACTAACATATAATAGGTATTTAATAATCGCGCAAGATTAAAATATTTCTAATTGAAAAAAAAAACAGAAAAAAAAACTTATCAAGATTTTCACAAATTATGGTGATTTGTTAGCATACGTAGTTTGAACTCGATAATTGGCACAGAGATGTACTTTATTAATACAAACTTGTATTGAAAATATTTTATTTGCAGAGAGAATAGTAGAGGTGTTAATTCCAAAAGAGAAATCAATGAGGTTGTCCTTAGCTTGATTGAAATAAACATAAGTATAAACATTCATGGTGGGGCATAAAGATCTATCTACCACATTTTGAAGAGGTGTAAAAAATGAAAGAATTTATTTTTATTTATTTTATTCGAGACTGCTAAGATTATTAGCGTCTAAATTTAACTAAAAAAAACTGAATATATTTTTGAAAAGAACATAAAATATTTTTTTTTAATGTGTTTTAAACATTATCAGACAAAAAAGGGAGTGGGCAAACTCAACCAAATTTTGTATACATATTCTGTGGACCCCCAGAAGGATAGAAATGCAAAAACTAACCACCCAAAATAGGGGAGGGGGGTCAAAAATGAAAATTCTTGTCCTTTTGACTAAACTCAACCAAATTTTGTATCTAACTTATGATGTTCCACCTAGAACCGACACCTAAATCCTTAAAAATTACAAATTTTGTATACATATTCTGTGGACCCCCAGAAGGCTAGAAATGCAAAAATTAACCAAATTTTATATACATAGTTTGATCGAAAGGGCTAGAATTTTTATTTTTGACCCTCCTCCCATTTTAGCTGGTTAGTTTTTGCATTTCTAGCCCTCTGGGGGTCCACAGAATATGTATACAAAATTTGGTTGAATTTGGTCAAAAGAGCTAGAATTTTCATTTTTGACCCTCCTTCCGTTTTGGATGGTTAGTTTTTGCATTTCTAAGCTTATTGGGGCCTATAGAATATGTATACAAAATTTGGTTGAGTTCGGTGGAAAGGGCTAGAATTTTCATTTTTGACCTCCTCTCATAATGTTTAAGACACATTAAAAAAAAATTATGTTCTTTTCAAAAATATATTCAGTTTTTTTTCTAGTTAAATTTTTCATTTTTTATTCCTCTTCAAAATGAGAGAGATCTTTATGCCCATCCTGTATAAAAAAAAATATTGATTGTTTTATAACAACTATAAATAAAAACAAATATTAAAACCTTTATCAATACCCAAACGTTTCGAGAGACTTTCACACTTTATCAATGGAATTTCAATTAATAATTGTTAAATAAGAAAAAAGTGTTGCTTTATCAAATGAGTGTTGGCTTATATTCATTAGATAAAGCAACTTTTTTTTATACTTTTTTCAAGATTATTAAATTGAAATTCCATTGATAAAGGGAGAAATTCTCCTGAACTATAGTTTCGAAAGTCTCACATTCATCGTCAGACTTTTTAATTAGAAATATTCTATTTGATTTTTCCGATGGGTTGAAAAACTTGATTAGATATAGGTAAATTAGTTTTATTGTTATATACATTATACATTTATATCATTTATTTGTTTGAGACTATAGTTTCGAAAGTTTGATCTTAAGCATCAATCTTTTTAATTATAAATATTTTATCTGTATTTCTTGGTTTAAATATAAAGTTTCTGTGCCGAGAGTAGCAGAATTTTTATATATTGAAGGAGACAATAAAAGAGTGTGTCTTCTGCTGGAATTATGGACTATAGTTTCGAGGACTTTGCCCTCTTCATCAGTCTATTACAATGGATTCACAGGAATTAATTTATCATTAATTGAATGTAATGGAAGGCAGCCCAGAGGTAGTGAGGAAAGAAAAATTAACACATATTAAATAAGGTGTAATTTATTGAAATCCTTCCTCCTTTCCTTTCAAACCGAAGTTTCGGAGGATTTTTCCCTACTTCTTCAGGGTTTCAAAGGGTTAATGAATGAAACAAATAAAATGTTTCTTTCTTCTCTCCACATTTTATTTGTTTCATTCATTGACCCTTTGAAACCCTGAAGAAGGAGAGAAAAATCCTCCGAAACGTCGCTTTGAAAGGAAAGGATGAAGGATTTCAGTAAATTACACCTTATTTAATATGTGTTAATTTTTCTTCCTCATACCTCTGGGCGCCTCCAGTCGTTCAATTAAATTTCTACCAGTCCGTCTCTCTCCAGAGAAAATTTCGTTGCAAGAAAATTAATTTATCAAATTATAGTTTCGTTATAAATAAATAAAATTTATAATTCCAGGAGAAGACACACTCTTTTATTGTCTCCTTCAATTTCTAGGTTTTAAATACCCGATTGAATTTAGATAAATTCGTTTTGCTGTAATAGTAAGCAGGTCACTGATCAAACGAACGTTACCTAAAGGAAATCGGATATTTGAACCCATGGGAAATAACACATACAAGTATTTCTAATTAAAAGGAATGATGATAAAGGTCAAACATTTGAAACTATATAGTCTCAAGCAAATAAAATATATATATTTATATTTGTATCAAGTAGGCAACTACCTCATTGATTTCTCTTTATGCATTAACAACTCTACTACTCGGCTCAAAACAAAATCTTTTCAATTATGTTTCTTGTTACCAGACAATTTTTTTAAAGAAGCTAAAATCATTTAGATCTTTTCTCAGTTCGTCTCTATTGAATGATAGATAATTAAAGCTGATTAGATTTTGAGCGAAATTGCTTAAGAAATTTGGAAGTTTTCCAAAAAAAAATCGTCACAATGCGCATGCGTCTTCTTTTTCTTCTCTGCTGGAGTCCCAGAGGGGAAAGCGTTTCCACTTAGGGTGATGTCCAAGCCAATTTGCTCTGGTTATAGAAGTTTTCACTTAAAAAAAGTCTAATTAATAAGTTCTCCAAATTTTACACTATATATACGCAATTTTATGTCAAATGATCTCTGCCAAGTAAAAACGACTCGTTTGAATTTCTATTAGAACAAATGGCAAAGTGGCATCGAACGAATCCACAGTTCATGACCGTGGAAAGGACTAGATAAAGATCGCTTTCCCTCATTCTGTCTGTAAATTATGCACGTCGTAAGAGGGATCATAACGAGCCTGAAGAAGTAACGTGGCCTATCGCGCTTTTCATTAAGTATTCAAATGTTTAAGAAAACTTTCAATCAAGATATTCAAGTAATTTTCTTTAAAATTTTCAAGCAACATCCAACATATCCATTAAATTATATATTTCTTAACTTTGGACTAGCGCTAGTGCTAGGCTGAGATATTTTCGGATATGTTATTCACATTAAGTAATTAGAATGGCGTATTACACTGTCAGATAATCTAGTTCAAAAATTTTAAAATAATCACATTTTTTATGTATAGATGATAACAACGTTATTTTTTTTATTATTTATATTATATTATTTGAATTGAAATAAATTTCTGTCCAAAATCTCGATGTAGGTAAAAAATATATTCACTCTTCCACCGAAGTTTCGGACCGATACTGGTATCCTTATACATTTTCAGCACAATTTTATAACTCGGTAGGCCGCTAGGTAGGTTTCTCTTGCCATGACGAATTTTTCAATTGTGATAGAAAATTAAAAGTCCAAATGCAAAGAAAGTATAATTATTTCTAAGAGTATTTAACGAGCCTACATATAATTAAATACAATATTGTGAAATTATCTCAAAAAAATTATTTTTTGGACCTCTCTTTTCGACGGAAAAGATACAAAGGGTACCCCTTTATGACGAATTTTTGAATTATAATAGAAAATTAAAAGTCCAAATCCACAGAAATTAAACTTTTTCTAAAAACATATTTAACGTACATATAAATAAATATAATATTGTGAAATTATCTCAAAAAAATTATTTTTCGGTCCTCTCCTTTTCGATGGAAAAGATACAAAGGGGACCCTTTTATGACGAATTTTTGAATTGTAATAGAAAATTAAAAGTCCAAATCCACGGAAATTAAACTTTTTTCTAAAAACATATTTAAAGTACATACAAATAAATATAATATTGTGGAATTATCTCAAAAAAATTATTTTTCGGACCTCTCTTTCGATGGAAAAGATACAAAGGGGACCCCTTTATGACGAATTTTTGAATTGTAATAGAAAATTAAAAGTCCAAATTCACAGAAATTAAACTTTTTTCTAAAAACATATTTAACGTACATAAATAAATATAATATTGTGAAATTATCTCAAAAAAACTATTTTTGGATCTCTATTTTTGATAGAAATGATACAAAGGGGAACCCTTATGAGGAATTTTTGGATTTGTAATAGAAAATTAAAAGTCAAAATCCACAGAAATTAAAAACATATTTAACATACATGTAAGTAAATATAATATTGTGAAATTAACCAATTTTTGAATTGTGATGGAAAATTAAATGCCCAAATCCAAAAAAAGTATACTTATTTCTAAAAGAGTATTTAACGTACATATAAATAAATGTAATAATATTAAGAAATTACTCGAAAAATTTATTTTATAAGAATCCTTAAAATTATTCATAGGTTTTCTTCGCGATCTATTCAATTAAAGGAGGGATTTTAAGTTAGAATAAGATTGAGAAGAGAAAGAATCCATGGAATAAGCCCTACGTAGGATTACCATAGTTTCTAGTTTGAGAAACTAAAGCTCCAAGAAGGATGATATGTTGAGAAGCAAAGTCATTATGAAAAATTCCAAACCTTCTTTTTTCATTCACCTTCATTCTGGAAACGACTAAAAGGCACTTTAATGATTTAAAGACACTTGCTTCTTTCATTTTGATACTAAATATTATCATGACAAATAAATGAGGGTGTCCTGTGCTTTATGCAAATAAATCTATACTTATTTATAATATATAAATTATTACAGACTATAATTTTTAGCATTTTGTTTATGTTTTTATGTAAAAAAATAAAAATAGGGTTGAAGGTTTTTTTTTCAATTATGCCCTTTTCAATTCTGTTATTAATTGAAAGTAAACAAATGTATGGAAATTTTTTTTATAAATGACAGTTTGATAAAGTTCCGTCCTCGAGGTATGAAGTATTTCAAATTGTAAATGAAATTTTTATAATTATTTTTATTCGTCAAGAAAGCTATTATTTAATTTAAAAATTAATGTAATTATAGAATTAAGTTTAAATTTGTATATAACTAATGGGGGTATTTGAACTCTTGACGAAAATAAAAAATTAATAGATATATTGCTAATTTCACTAGATGGCCAGTCCGATATAAACAAGAAAACTATATCCAACAACATTACTTATTAGAAAAGCTTTTCCTTTTACGCTTTTTTTTAAATTGACGTTTGAGTTTCTCTTCCTTTGTTCAAAAAGTACACTCATTACACTCTATTCTACTGGAGAAGACAGAAGAAAGATGCTACTTCATTTTTTTGAACCTTGAGTAAAGAGGGAAAATACTCTGAAACGTTGGTTTCGAAACAATACCTACTAAAAGTACCTAATAAATGATATTTGTTGGATATAGTTCTCTTGTGTATATCCGGACTACCTTCATCCAAATCCTGTGATATTTGTATATCTCAGTCCGTCTCCAAGAGAAAAACTTCAAGGTTTTCCTAATTAAAAGCATCAAAAATGAAAATCAAACCCTGGAAACTATTGACTATTACAAAAAAATTATTTTTATCTATATACATATATTTAAATTACTATATATTTACGGTAGCTAACATTCTCAGTGATTTCTTTCAAGGAATTATCAATTCTGCTCCTTTCGCAAACTAAAAACTTTCCACCTAAATATTATTCACAATTCTTCGAATAATAACTATAAATTCACAAACTATACAATAAATATTAAAACCCCGCTTTCTGATGCAAAATAAAACATACACATACAGAAAGTGGCAGCCCACGCCTATATATATATATATGTATCATTTGAGACTACTAAAGACTTTTGTTCATCATCAGTTTTTTAAATATTATTTTTCATGGTGTCAATATCCATACGGCATTGACCCCATGAAAAATAATATTTATAACTAAAAAAAGATCTGATGACAAGACAAAGTCCTCGAAACTTAGTAGTGGTCTCAAATAAATACATAATATATATAACGGATATATAATTTACATATAAATGTGTGTGTATGTTTATTTGCATCAAGCAGAGGACAACCTTTTTGTTTCTCTTTGTGAATCAACAACTCTGCTACTCTCGGCAAAACAAAAACTTTTCAATTAAACCATAAATTCTTTCGATTTCATTTCATTTTTTATTGCATTTCGAAAAAAAAATTAAATTTTAACTCCAATGTTTTTTTTATGCTTTAAATAGGTAGGCACCTGTCAAAATCGTCGATATTCAAAAGGTAAATTCGCTTCTTTGCAGAATTTTTAATGGGTTTTGTGGTAAAACAATATCAATCCAGCAAAGGTTTAAAACTACAAAGTAGATTTTTTCTTATTATTTACCTTTCGGGAATTTGTTTTTCAAATATTTTCATTGATTGAGCTGGTTGAATAACGTTTTTTTTTTCTCTGATCTGATACGATCCATTGATGGTGTTGATTGAAAATGAATTGATCAGCGATACCAGACCCTCCCTGAATATACAATCGAGCTTTATGCTTTATTTGATTTCCTTCCGGCCGTCCACACTGAAATTCTCTATTCTCATATAAATTATATCTAATTGTTCAAATATTGACTTTAACTAAAGACTTAATTTGAACAGTGACGAAGTAATTCCCTACAATTATTTTGTATTTTATAACTTTATTTTATACATCAAACAAAAAAGAATTCTAGAAGCGATAGTGGTCTGCAATCCTCAAATCTACAAGTAGCCGAACGCTCAGACCCAACTCCTAAATATTCTTCTTCGAGCTTAAATAATGCCAGATTTAGATTTATTTTGTTTATAATACAGTAACTCTTTAGATTTAGGTATACCTATTAATGATAAGTGACTTCTAAGATTTCTTATAAAACTGTTCAAAATTAAGAAAAATAATGAATGTGCTAAAAGCATTAAGAAAATTAACCAAGTGTACCGTTATACTTATGTATTTATGTACACCACCATTATATTTTTCTATCTGTTTTTCTATTCTGTGTTGCTGGTTCCAAATAATTGTATTGATTTGTAAATATTTTTGTTTTGCTAGTATAGTAGAATTGTTGATTCATAAAAAATAAACTGGTATGGTCACCACACGACTTTCACATTAGTTTCTCCCTTATTTAAAATCATCATACCAATTTTCTTCATTCAAATTACTTCAATTTGCGGTTTCCCAAGCCGTTTTGAGAAAACGAGAAAAAAAGACAAAATTGCAAAATACCAAAAACCTTCAAGTAAACATCAACTTCCGGTTCTTCGAATTTAGTCAAAATCTTAAGGTACTTCTTCTAGCCATCTAGCCTCTAGATAGCTTAAGTTTCAAATCCCAAAGCTCTGCGACTTAACGTAACAAGATATGAACGATTAAAATATTTATTTTGCGACACTCCTAATTTACACCCTCTTTCTTTATTTCAAGAGGGTTAAAATGTATACATTACTTATCTTATAACTTATGACACTTGATAAGTTCCCCAATTAAAATTTTCGTAGAAGCCGATTTTGAGAAAATTACAATAAACGAAAAACCATTCATGTATTTACATACTTCTGTTGTTCTGGCCTCTGGGGACCACAATATCTGGTTTTATGTCCTAAAATCCGGTTTCAAACTATTAAGGGATTTGATTCTTTCCAGCTAGTCTTCACAAAATGAAATTAACTTTTTTCATCTCAGAGATAGAAGCTTATAAAAAAATCAAAACCTTGGCAGGCGGTCGTAATACTTCATATTATATTATTATCATTATATGATAATAGCCTTTTTTGTCCTGGTGGACAATTTTAGAGGGTTTAAGAGCGAGCCGACGTGCAGCTCATTGCCAAACAGCTTTGCTTTGGATCTATCTATGGAAGTAAAGGCTAACCAGTTCCAATCCCCCCCTCTCGTTAAAACTCATGGTCCAGAAGGAAGGTGAACAACACGTCTGGAGTCAGCCAGAATGCAGAAGCTGCTACAGGAGAGCCAAGTTTGGCCCTCAAGCGCCTAAAGGGGCCTCACTACTAATTAGTTTAAGTTTTTTTTCTCCTAGACGGGTAGCTGATCAAGGCTGAAGAGTCCCATCAACCCTTTCCCTATTAGTCGCCTCTTATGACAGGCTGGGAGTATTGCAGATCTATTCTACGCCCAACCCGCAAGGCAAATATCATTACATGATATAGAGAATATATATGTGAAAGTAAAAAATCATTGAGGTTGATCAGAGATGAGCCTCAAGTTCTTGTGCCGTGTTCTTATGAATATATAATGTATAAATATATAAATAGGTAGGTACTAAATAATTTTCAAGTGCTAGTAAAACCTAAGAGCTTTCGTCAAAAAATTTCATTTTCAAAAAACAGCTAAATTGAAATTCGCATCTGCCTAAATCTCAAGCGAGTTTAAAGTTAAATAGTTTCCGCTCTAACCACCTCCGCCAGGTAGTTTTAAGCAGGGGCTGATGGGGATTCCTCAACAAAAATATTTAATTAATCAGAGCGGTTTATCTCGATGAAACTCTTGAACTTATAAACATCGCAACAATTCTATATTATTACTGGTATGAGAGAAAGATATTAATCAAGTCCCTAAAGTAATAAAGTTGGACCTAATAATTTAAAGGTATAGAATGAACTTTCATATCCTCTCTCTCAATATTTTAGAAATGGTTTTTATAACATAAGAGAAGATGTCGGTTTATATGTTTATTATACCAACTCATCATCATCATTGAGTATACAGTCCTAAGACTGGTTTGATGCAAAATCCGTCTCCACTCGACTCTGTCCCCCGCCAGCTGTTTGACCTCTCTAAATGTCTGGCATCCCATATCCTCAATTATTTGGTTGAAATATTCTAATCTGGGTCTTCCCCATTTCTTTCCCACTTCCCCCTCCAAGATATCCCTAAGCAGTCCCCCATGTCTCAGTGTGTGCCCCATCATCTGACCTCTTCTCTTCTTCAGACTCTTCCACAAGGTTCTTCTTTCTCCGATTCTTCCAAGAACTTCTTCATTTGTAATTTTATCCATCCATTTGATATTCATCATTCTTCTGTAGCACCACATTTCGAAAGCCTCTAATCTCTTTCTCTCCGCTTCTCTAATTGTCCAGGTTTCACACCCGTACATGGCTATGCTCCATACATATGTCTTCAATAGCAAATTCCTGTTTTCTAAGCTGATTGAGGAGGAGCATAGTAGTTTTTGTTTTGAATTAAACCCCATTTTTGCTTGGGCAATTCTTGATTTAATTTCGTTTTTGCTCCTCCCATCCCATGTTATTTTACTTCCTAGGTAGCGAAATTCCTTAACTCCTTATAGGTTTTGCTTGGTTAATTTTGATGCATTCCTGCCTCGTTTGTTCTTTTTTTGTACATACTAGGACCTTGGTTTTATTCTTGTTTATTTTCATTTTGATTTCTTCTATTAGGATTTGGTTAATTCCATTCAAACGTCCTCTAATTCTTTTTTATTGCTTCCTAGAAGGGCAATGTCATCGGCAAATCTTAACATAGCGATCTTTTGACCTTGGATTTCGATACCTCTATCAATTTTGTTATTAAAGACAGTGCCTTTTCTGCTCTACAGGGCTGTGTTATTTGTTTTTTTGAATATTTTTAGTTTTTCCTATTTTCCACGCTTAGAAATGGAATACCCAGGTGGCAAAAATCAGCATTTTTGAGACCTACTTTTCTTCTCTTTTCATCGCGGTCAAAAAGCAGCTGAAGCCACTCGTGACATATGCAACGTGTATGGAGAAGGTGTCATAGGTGAGCGCGCAGCACAAAAATGGTTTGCAAAGTTCAAAAACGGCAACTTTGAGGGGTGTTACCATCGACGGCAAAGAGGACCTCAAAAACTGGCTCAACAACTTCTTCGACACCAGACCGCCATGATTTTTGCCGGAACGGCATCAACAAATTGGTCGAGAGGTGGAGGAAGTTGTAAACAAATAAATCGGCGAATACATAATTGATTAATTTATTGTTATAATTATTGTTTTTTGTTTAAAGAAAGCTCTTTGAAAAAAACCGAACGAACTTATTCCCCAACCCAATAGTTAAAAATAAAGCGGTTGAGTTTCTTCTAAATTTAAAGGGCAATATGGAGTGAATTTTCCCAAAGTTGAATATTGTTATGAGTTCAAATTGCCGATAGAAATAAACGTTAAACTTATAAGAAAATCACAAGAGCTTGTCATCAATTAGATTCGAGATGGTATAGATTATTTTTAATTATACCTTTGACAGAAGATTTATTTTCACTCACTTGGGAATCAAATGCGACATATGTTTCGCACTTTGACCATTTTCTTAGAAAAATAAACTCTATTTCTATTGGCAACTTGAACTCATATTTTCGTTTATGTTTTTATACAATAACGGCTTAAAATCTCAATTTGACATTAAAAAAATATGTTTCTAAATTGGAAACTTAAGTTCTAGAGAGCCCGATCTGTTTACCGCATTGGAAATTCTAACATTTGAACACCAACATGACTTTTCACTGACATTCCGTTCTTGAGATATGGGTATCAGAATCCAGACAAACAGACACAGAGTCTGGTAATTTGTTTAAGTTACTCCATATTATTTACCAAAATTTACAGATAGTTAGTTGAACCGTTTAAGTTAGAACAATAATGTGAATTCGCAAGTTTTCAAAAGAAATAAGTATTTTTCTTGAATAATAAAATTATTTGATGCACATGTGTGGGATGGCAACACCACGTAAAGCAATAAAATTTGAAATTGATCCATGGTCAGCTAGAATGAATACTTTGATGTATTTAAAGTAAATCGGGCCCTCCGGGAATTACTTTATTTAAACCGTTTTTAGTTATTTTTTGACAATTTTTAAAAAACTAGAAATTCTATTTTCAAGTTTCATCTTGAATTATTCAAAAACCATGGGAATAAAATATAAGAACTGATTCTTTCAACAAACCTTAGTCGTTGATGTTGATATGGCTGGCTCTTTTATATCTCATCCATTTTCAAACCCTGCTTTTCTCTTTGCATGTAGAAATATCCTCAGTATATGATTATCACCATGGAATTGAGGAGGATCCTGATATAGATTGATCGGCTCCTGCAAAGGAACATCAGGACATGGCATCCCTGCCCAGATATTTGGATTTGTGGGAATATTCAGAACTCCAGATGCCATTCCTGAGTCCACCAGCCTCCATTCAGGCAATGGTTGAAGTCACAAGGGGAAGCTGAGTCACTGTCCGCTCCTACTGATTTTATATATATGTTCATACCCAACTATACCCTCCTGTCACTGATGAAGGGTAAAAGGAATTATGAAACAAATGAAAACAGAAATAAATAAATTATATTAGATATTTACCACAGCAAAGGCAAATTGATGTCTTATATAAATCTGTTTTATTGAAGATGAGCCATTTATACATTTTTCAAAAACCAATTTGAGCTCAAGGAGTTTATCCGTATGTTTGATTGAATGAATGAACAAACATCTGTTGTTTGCATGAGAAATGTTTTAAAAATTAGACAAAACAATTTTGTTTTCAATATTAGATGTGTTTTTTGTTCACTGTTCATGTCCTTAAGGTTACTAGTTAAATACTGGGAATGAACAGGTGGAAGTGCTTGTAACAACATAACCTACTGAAAGTCCAAATTAATTCACATTTTAACTGGGTTTCAACATATAAAACAATGAGGGAGAGTAATGAAATGACCTATTCTAACACAAATGTCCTGGAAGTGCATGTAACATATAATGGATCTCACACATGTTATGGGGGGCTTGGGCCATATGTAATTCTTCACCATGGAACTAATATTTGATGAAAATTGGTGGTCTTCAAATATTGTTCCTTATAGTGTGCCTGGATGACCACCAGGAGAAGAACCGCTGCCTTCCTTCTCCTGGGCCATGGATATCCTTCATTAGTAGAAAAATAGGAGGGGTTGGTTTTTTTTATGGGTAGCAACAAGAGTACAACAGAAATGGTAGTATCATACAGGAGACAACAAGGTATTATATGTGTTGGAAGCCAAAATAGGCTTAAACATCTGAGTCCCTGCACATTTTCCATACCAGTTTGTTATGTTAGTAACATTATTTTACATAATGAAATTAGTAATGTATATCATATTACTAATAATAAAACTGGAGAGTTTGTATGTAAATATGTTTGAACGCGCTATCTCAGGAAATTCTAATCCGGTTTGAATTTGATCTTACAAAATTAAAACTCTTTTTTTTGGAAACCATTTGAGGGGGGAGCTCATGACCCCCATGACCCCCCATGGAGGCACCACGGATCATCAGTCTTTTTAATTTATATTAAGGGAGAATGGTGTGGGTTCTTGGCGAAACATTTTAAATGAAATAAAGAAAATTTTTGAAATTTTTCTTAGAAACTTTTTAAAATCTAAAATACTAGGTAGGTTTCACATAAATAAAAGATCAGATTCTTGTTTAGCACGACTCTATATATTTCGGCGTATCGGCCCATCTTCAGGAATTCACATGTCCTTTGTCGTGCTAAACAAGCATCTATGTTTTATTTATGTGAAACCTACCTAGTATTTTATATTTTAAATTTTAAAAAGTTTCTAAAAAAAATTTCAAAAATTTTCTTTACTCTTTTTTAATTATAAATATTTTATCCTATTATTTCTTATGGGTTCAAATACATCCGATTCTATGTAAGTAAATTAGTTTTGTCGTTTAGTAAACTGTTACATAACAAACTTTAGTCCATCTTGCTAATACACAACAAAACAAATTTACCTACATTCACTCGAGTATTTGAATCCATGAGAAATAATAGGTTAAATATTTATAATTAAAAAGTCTGATGATAAATGTTAAATCTTCGAAATTATAGTCTCTAACAAATAAATTACATATGTACAGATTTATTATCTGCATTAAGCACATGACAACCTCATTCTGTCCTCTTTATGAATCAACAACTTTGTTATTTTCGGCAAAACAAAACTTTTCAATTAGATTGTACTAAATCTAGAAATTGATGCGTACAAAGCTTACTTGATGTATTGTTAATCGTTCTATTGTTTATATTTATATTTATATGTTTGTTGATGTTATTGAAAATAAATGTTTTTTAATGAGATTACGAGTTCTTAATTAAAATGATCGTAATATTGGCGCCCGAACAATGTGAAAATGATAAAAAGACCTAGTGGACCACTGGCGAAGAGGAATAAGAAAAATGATTTTTCGAATATGGAAATAACGAGGGAGGAGATATCGAAGATCAAGGATGATATAAAAAAAGGTGAGCATAGAGTAATGGATTTGGGAGAGGAGGTGAATAAATTAAAAAATAATTTTGAAGAAATAATAAAAAAATTAAAGGATGATTTGGAAGAGGAAAGAAACAAGAGGATAGAGTTGGAAGAAATAATAAAAAGGAAGGAAAATTCGGAAAAGGGAAGTGATTTCGAGATTAATAGGAATATTCAATTAGCAGACGTGGGAAAATTCCTTCCGGTGTTTAGAGCTCTCCCAGAGGAAGATCCGAAGTTATTTTTAAAAAAGGTCGAGAATACTCTATTAAAATATAAAGTACCGGAAGATGTTTGGCTCATGGTGGTTTCGGATCAGTTGTTAGATAAGGCCAAGACATGGTGGCGGGTGGTCAATCAATTTCCAGCGTTGGATTGGAAAGATTTTAAAATGAAATTTCTCCGAGAATACGATAGTTTAATCGTAGTCTCAAAGTTAAAGGTTATGTTTTATGAGGAGAAACAGAGAAGGGACGAACCTATAAGGTTATTTATTGAGAATAAGATGGCTTTATATAAGAGAGTTTTTCCGGACGAAGATGCTGGTTCAATCCTGTCAAGTTTTAGTGGAGATGATTACTCCACGTGTTAGATCGTCCATTAGGGGAATGAAATTCACTGATATTGAAGGGTTTATGCAGACGGTAGAAGAAATAGAAAGGGATTTAAAGGATGTGGATAAAGAAGAGAAGACGAGTCCCACTCAGGATAGAAGTTGCATTCAGGATAGATGTTTTTGTGGATTCTGTAGGCGGGAAGGACATGGGGAAGAGACTTGCTTCAAGAAGGGGAAACGAGTGGAGGGGCAAGGAAAAAGGGAGTTCCTTGTCCAAAAAGCAGTAGAATTCCCTAAGAAAGTAAGAATAGAAAGTGAGAGCTCTAGTCATATTATTTGTTGTGAGAATAAATTTTCGCAAATCATTCGGCCATCAATGGAATTACAAATAGAGGAAAGTAGAAGGGCATTAACTAATGAAGATGATTTAATTCCGTACTGGTTGAAGGAAGTCAAGGAGGATGAGTTGAATATAATGGAAGAGGAGAAACTAGATGCTGGTCAGATGAAATTAAATCAAAATAAGGAAGAGTTACTTCATCAAATAAAATTATATTTAGAAGAATCGATGGATGGAGCAAAAATTATTGAAAATAGTCAAGAAAGGGGAAGGTTAGTTAAATATCATTCGAGTTATTTTAAACCTAGGAAGAAAGAAGAATGATCCTGTGAGAAGCTGCGTCCGCGTTCTAAGGAGGGGAGAATTGATGCGTACAAAGCTTACTTGATGTATTGTTAATCGTTCTATTGTTTATATTTATATTTATATGTTTGTTGATGTTATTGAAAATAAATGTTTTTTAATGAGATTACGAGTTCTTAATTAAAATGACCGTAATAAAATAGATAAATATCCAGGTTAAGAGAAATTAAACATTCATGTTAATTAAAACAGGTTCATAAACAAAAAGGACTAATTTCTATTTCAAGTAATTATTTCGTAGAATTTTAAAATATTAATTTTCTTAAGTAAAATATAATCAATTGAATTATTAAGAAATAATTTATACAACAAATTTTTGTTCCCCGGGATATTAAGTAATGAATATTATCGAGGTAACTATTGTATTGAGATGCTTCGAGACTTACACTTCTAAACGAAACTAAATTACTAGCTTATATAAAACCATCTATGAAGACCGCTTTCGGCGGGCATCTTGCTGGCCATAGAGCTACGCCTCCATGACTCCGTAGTAGTGAATATTAAAATAATAATTTAAATTTCCTAATTTAAATAAATTTTATTTGTCATGAACTATTAGTGGGTTTTAAAATAAAATAAGCTGACCTGTTCTGATGTGGCCATCCACTTGACTTTACCATACAACCTGGCCCCTAAAATTATTTATAATCATGTAAGGGGGGTGGTTAGTTTTTGCATTTTTTACTGGTGTCCCATTGATTATGTATACAAAATTTGGTCGAGTTTGGTAAATGGCCAAGATATTCATTTTTTGACCCCCCCTCCCCATTTTGGGTGGTTAGTTTTTGCATTTTTAGACTTCTCGGGTCCCACTGATTATGTATACAAAATTTGGTTGAGTTTGGTACAAGAGCCTATATTTTTAATTTTTAACCCCCCTCCACCCCCATTAATTTTGGGTCGATATGCGCCAAAATCTAATCAGCTCTTAATCTCAATGGACCAAAACTACGTGTGAAATTTGGTTTCGATATTCACACTAGTTTTTGAGCTAGCTCGTCCACAAAAATTTGATAACGCACAGACTAACGGACGGACGGACGGACAGAAAACAGACATTTTGACAAAACAATTATTATCCCTAAAAATATAATTTTTTCGATGTTCACATATTAGAGCTTTTTTGTAGAGCGAAATGCCATGGTTTTGCTCAATTTTTCTAATCAAAATAGTTTCAGCCGTTTTTGAGATATTTCGAAAAAAAGAAGGAAAAAAAAACACTTTTTTCATGCACGATTACAATACTTGACCATACCCTGCATGTATAAAAAATCACGTCGACGTCGTCACGCAAACCGATATAATAAGTATAGATAGATTTTACATTTATATAAAAAAATTTTAATTTCGTCAAAATATCTCGAAAAAAACTTATGCTTTATACCTTAATTTTAGAAGAAAAACTTAAAAAAGATACCCCTCTAATGAAAAATATTTGATTTGTAATTGAAATTTAAATGTTTAATTCAAAAGAAATTAACGGATTTCTAATTGTGTGTTTTAAATAGATTTTAAAAAATTCGAGAGAGATTTGTCTTAAGGTTCGGGACAGCTTATCTATCTGGTTGATCTTCGAAAAATCTTTTGTATTTCTGCAGAGTGACAACGTCTGCCTACTAAATTTTTTAATAAAAAAAATTGTTAATAATGAGGTTAATTTCGAATAAAAATCTTTGTTTCTGATAATATTAATAAAAAGAATATTAAGATAAATTTTTTTCTCATTATAAAAACATTTATTTAACACAATAACGATTTCAAGAAATAGAGTTGGAATTCTATACTAGTGCTTTTGTAATATTCTGTTGACTGCAAATAACTTTTTGTTTTTAAATTTTATGAATAACTAATTAACTAGACTGTCAAATCTATTGAAAAATGTATCATTCGAATCATAAAAGTTAAATTATTGATCTGTATAAATTTGTTGAATATGATATAATTTGTATAGAAGTTATAGCCCTTTTAAAAGCTCAGTCCATTTACTTCCATGTTAAAAGGACAATTTTAAATAATTTATTTCTAGATAATGGGACAGACGATCAACTTCAAATTTCGGGAATAAATATTTAATATATCAATGATTCGGTGGTAAAAATTTGAGAATTTTCTTATAAAAATGATAAACAGTCCCGAAGCCCTTTAGGGTTTGGCTATCTGCCCAGCAAGCAAGTTAGCGCTTTGGTTCGATTCCTGAGGGGATGAAGCGCTCTAATATGCAGTGTAAAAATAGTTCTACTAAAATCTTAGATTCGTCCCTAAATAAAATAAAATCATTTCTTAATATTATTCTGGTTAAATAACCTGGGTTGATTTTTAAAAATACCATCTTTTGTCAAAAAATTAATATGCTTAAATTTTTACATTAATTATTTAAAAAATACAATTTCTTTTTTTATCCTCAAAAAAAAAAAATTATTCCTTCATTTATAAGGAAAATCTTACAATTTTTTCACCTATAATGGAAAAATTTATCTAATATCATAGAAAATTACATTTCTAGTTATCCAGAGATTGTGCTCAATTTTAATATAATAGTTTATTTTACATAGAGATGGTTAATTGTCTCGTTTGATACACATGTTGTCAGTGTATAATGTTTTCTATTAAATTTGGAAACATTTTCGAAAGTGTTATTAAGCCAAAATTTGCATATGCAATTTTCTAGAATCCTGTTCACAATATGAATAAATACCTATATGTTATTCAAGTTTGGTTATGTGATCGTTTATAGTGAATTATTTAAATTGATGACTCAAATTATATTATAATACCTATTTAGTATTTATTATAGAATAAATTTCACTAGCAAATATAAACAGTAATTTATTAATCTTCAAACAAATCAAAATATCGATTTACTAAAAAAATCACGAAATGGTGACGTCTATTAGAGCCGAAAGTGGAATGTATTATTTTTAATTGTATGTCAGAAGGATTATTTTTACCTATTCGGGAATTAAACCCGAGTGCCGAAAATATTGCAATTCGGGCTAATAGCACTCGGGTTCTGACATATAATTGAAAATAATCCATTCCATCTCGGCTCTAATAGATGACACTCTTTTGTGATTTTCTTAGAAAATTTTAAATTTATTTCTATCGGCAATTTGTACCTAAAACACTTATATAAAATATCCACATTCACTTAAATACTTTAATGATTTAACCCGGGATAACCCAAAAAGCCCCTGACAGCTGTCCTCCCCCCCCCTATTGAAAGTTGCATTTATTTAACAAAATATAAATAAAATTAAAATAAAATAAAAAAGGTGTTGAGATTGATTTGATTTCTCTAAGCTTTATTCCTCGGAGTCTATTGGACCGAAACGCAGCGCTCTTTTCTTCAGAAAAACTCAATCTGAATACTTTTAAATTGTTTCCAAAATGCAAAGCCCTCTGCTGAATACAAACGTAGTTTTATTTAAATGAATATATTTTAGACATCTAAAATTTATTTTAAAAAATAGATCCTATCGTTTTTAAAGTTAATTCTAAACCAGAAGCTCTAAAGTAAAACTGAATCGGAATGATAAAATGTGATTACATTGATATTCCAGGGATGGTTTTTGTTATGTAGGAAATACAATGATAAAAGTTTCATTTGGTGATAGATTTGTCCTTATTAATTTTGGAATAAAATACTCGTATCATCAGTCTTTTTAATTGAACCCATGAGAATTATTAAAAAGACTGATGAAAGTCAAACTTCCGAAACTATAGTCTCTAACAAATAAATTATATAAATCTTCTTCTTTAAGTGCCATATGAGGTCTCCTTGACGTTTCGGATCCTCTCAACATATACCTGTGCTGAGTGTGTTTACCTGTTTTTACACAGATATACGGGACCTACGGGTTCCGACGGCTAGTTTGGAGAGGTTACTAGGAAATTATACTCTTGGTAGATTGCCATTGCTTT
Organism: Forficula auricularia; assembly: GCA_024734495.1. Lineage (NCBI taxonomy): Eukaryota > Metazoa > Arthropoda > Insecta > Dermaptera > Forficulidae > Forficula > Forficula auricularia. The sequence goes on from JALMQS010000099.1 coordinate 18,207,308, forward strand.
CAAAGAGGAGGCGACTGCAAATATCTGCCGAGACTAGGTCTCGAATCAGCGTATAACAGACCAGCGGCCCGACACTCTAACCACTGACCCACAGTCGCCTTAAAATTATATATATATTTCGTAGTTGTATGTTGTCCTCAGCATTTAATTAATCATTTCAAGGTTAGAAGAGGCTATCAAGTCCCGCGGCACGCACTGACCAAAACACAAGACTCCTCGTGTTGTTCCTTGCAAACATAATGCTGTTTCCTCGAGAATCCCCCTCCGAGGCCCTCTGGAGCTTTTCGGAACAACCCGAGTCTCTGAAATGTCAATTGAAGTGGCGCGATTCTCGAACGCTGTTTTGGGTGACAGATAATCCAGCTGCCTCTTTAAACCCTGGTCGACTCTACCTCCGACATATATATATCTAAATCCAGGGTTCTCAAATCGTACTCCTCGGAAAAATGGCGTTCTGTAAAGTCACTTCAAGTGTTCCGCAAAAAAAAATCAAATCAAAAATTAATTAGAAAAAAACCGATTTCAAAAAAATTAAATGCAATAAATAAAATAATAAGAACTCAAAAATAAAATAAAATGCACTAAAAGGTATAAAATAATTTTCTTATCTAGTTACAACTAGACGATGAAATTGTTACATGAAATGACTTTTTGAAGTCGGTGCCAAACATATACATTTTATGAATCGCACTCGACGGATCTTACTACGTTTCAAGGATAATGAAGTCAACATCACGTATTCTCGCTTATATAGTTTGTTTGGCACAGACTTCAAAAAGTGATTTCATGTAACAATTTCATCTTTTAGTTGTAACTAAATAAGATAATTATTTTATACCTTTTAGTGCGTTTTATTTTATTTTTGAGTTCTTATTATTTTATTTGTTGTATTTAATTTTTTTGAAGTCGTTTTTTTTTCTAAAAATTATTTTTATTTTTCTCTTTTTAGTCATGTTAAGAATAGTGACTTATGACAATAAGTTGCATGGATCTCGAAAGAGAAAGATTCGGTAGAAGGAATCAGAAAATGATAAATAAATTTTTTTTTTTTTTTTTTTTTTTTTTTATAAATTTTATTAAACCAATTATTTTACATTAATTAATGTATACCTTGTATTTTAGCTTCGATTTCGGAGATTGCTTCTCCACCATCGAGTGTCCTTATTAATCTTTAGTCCTTGTTTTTAATAAGAGGAAAAATCTAATTAGATAAAAAAACCTCTTTTCCGATAATTATTTCAATTCCATTATTCCCCAATCAAATCGATTGGTATTCTCATCTCCTCCTCCCTCATCCTCTCCAGAAAATGATAATAAAATTAAATTCATAAATATAGAAGTTATCTCGAAACGTTACCGGGTTTTAAATGAACGTTTTAGGATTGTTTTTTTTTTATAATAGATTTTATTTATTATAATTTCGATTATTTGCACATAAGATTGGAGATTTCCGTTATTTTGATCATATTATCAGAACTTGAGCAAATTAATATAGTAACACCAATTTATACGGCACCAATCGGAAACTATTCTGAACCCAATGCAAAAAAAAAAATAATCGAAATCGGTCCACATGGTAAACAGAAATCGACAACCAAATATCATTAGCACTTGACCAAATTAATATGTGACTACTCCTAAGGTATCCCCTTTCCAAGAAAAAAAGAATCATCGAAATCGGTCGATAAACAAAGAAGTTATGCGTGAACATACATAACAAAAAAGGTCCAATACCAATGAAAAAACGTGACCAATCGGGTACGAGACTGAACACAATGCAAAAAAACCCATCCAAATCGGTCCACATGGTAAAGAGAAATAAATGAACAAACACAAAAAAAAAAACAGACGTTGAATTGATAACCTCCTCCTTTTTTCAAAGTCGGTTAAAAATTGTTACAAAAGAAAAATTAATACAATGTGAAATATTTTTTGTATGTGATTGTAGATTAAACTGGGTAGTTTTTGTATAACAAGAATATTGAAAAATGTACGAACTCTCCAGAACCAGCAAGTACTACCTGGTTTAAAGATTATGTTGTATTGTAAGTGTTCCGCTCAAAAAATGTTACGAGTTTAGTATTTCCCGACATCAAAAATTTTGATCTATATGTTTATTTGCATCAAGCAGTGAACAACCTCTTTGATTTCTCTTTATTTTATAACTAGCTTCAAGGCCCGCCTTCGGCGGGCGCTTTGCTTGCCAGGGGCTTCGCCCTGGACCCCACGTGGCTGTTTTATTGATGTTTTATACACGTGTAAAGAGCACTTTCATATATCAACTCTTGTGAATTAATTGTAATAGATTGATGAAGAGGACAAAGTATATCTCTTTATGAATGAATTTAAAAAATTTATTTTTCCAGCAGAAGACAATATTTTATTGTCCCCTTCTGCTACTCAATTATTAAGCAAAAAGAACCTTTCAACTTAAATTAAAATAAAGTTTTTGTCGTGTAAAAATTCAATAAATAAGGTAAAAATCGTAATTTGGGGAGAATTATCCTATTAAAAAATTAAAAATAATAAACTTTTAAAGTTTATTATTAGATTATAGAAAATTCAGGTTTAATTAGGCTCAAAATAGGTTTTTAATAATTTCAATAGGCTGAAATTTCCTAGATTTCAAAACAATATAAAAATGGGTTTTCAAATGATTTTGTTTTCTTTAAAGAATTCTACGGGCTAATTGAATTTTTGGTTTTAATCTTTAAAATATATTTTTATAGAAATTCCAAAAGCTAATGAATTCCTTTCAGTTACTTTAGTTAGTATAGTTTCAATAATCCTTTATAATTAACTTTGAAATAAATAAATAATATTGAAATGAATGAATGAGCTTGAATACAAAAGCCAAAAGGCTTAGTTTTTTTGAAATGGCTGAGGGTCTTAAATACAATAGAAAAAGAATGAGGTGAGATTCCCAAGGGTATTTTTAAGAAAAATTATTTTTAAATAACATATTTTATTTTAAATTAAATATTTTTCATCTATATATATATAATCAAAAGCTTGGCTCGAACTTTTTTATTTTTAACCGACTTCAAAAAAGGAAGAGGTTCTCTATTCGACTGATTTTTTTTTTTTGTGTCTATGTTACCTCATATCTCTGGCAATTGTGAACCGATTTTGAAAATAAACTTCGCATTGGGTTCTGTCTACCTTTCGATTGGTCCCATTTTTTTTTCATAGGTATTAGACCTTTTTTGTTAGGTTTGTTTAGGCCTAACTTCTTTGTTTATGAACCGATATCGATGATCCTTTTTTTATTGGAAAGGGGGGTATCTTAGGGTTGGTGTCATATTAATTTGGTCAAGTACTGAACATATGATCACTATTAATAACATCACTAAAAAGAGGAAAATAAAAATAATTTTTAAATAAAAAATAAAACCAACTTCAAAAAATTAAATGCAACAAATAAAATATACTAAAAGGTATAAAATAATTATTATCTTATTTAGTTACAACTAAACGACGAAATATTAACATGAAATTACTTTTTGAAGTCGGTGCCAAACATATACCTTTCATGAATCGCACTCGACGGATCTTACTTAGTACGTTTGGAGGATATGCTTGCTTATAGGTACAGTTTGTTTAGTACCGACTTCAAAAAGTAATTTCATCTTAATATTTCGTCGTTTAGTTGTAACTAAATAAGATAATAATTATTTTATACCTTTTAGTGTATTTTATTTGTTGCATTTAATTTTTTGAAATCGGTTTTATTTTTTCTTAAAAATTATTTTTATTTTTCTCTTTTTAGTGATGTTATTAATAGTGATCATATCATCAGAACTTGACCAAATTAATATGGCACCATCCCTAAAATACACCCTTTCCAATAAAAAAAGAATCATCGAAATCGGTTCATAAACAAAGAAGTTAGGCCTGCACAAACCTAACAAAAAAGGTCTAATACCTATGAAAAAAACTATGACCAATCGAAAGCTAGACTGGACCCAATGCATGAAAATTTTTCAAAATCGGTTCACAATTGGCTGAGATATGAGGTAAAATAGGCACAAAAAAAAAAAAAAATTCAGTCGAATAGAGAACCTCCTCCTTTTTTGAAGTCGGTTAAAAATAGATAGTTTTTTTAAGTCTTTGTTGCAGTTTTTTTTTTGCTAGTTTAGTTCTTTTATTGTTTGGCAAGCTATGTTGGCTAACCTGAACTCTTTTTAGTTTTTCCTGAATTTTCCAATTTTCCGGGCAACTTTTCCAATTTTTTTTACTTATTAACCTGAATTGGACTATTTCGAACATTTAAAAAAAACATTAGCCAAATCGGTCCAGGCATTTGAGAGATCTGCGCTTACAAAGAAAATGAAATTCATGTTTATTATATAGATTATGGTATATTTTTCCAAAATTAATAAGAACAAATCTGTCACCAAATGAAAATGTTATCATTGTATTTCCTAGATTACAAAAACCACTCCTGGTATATCAAAATACCAAGATTATAATCATATAGTTTATAATTCTGACTCAGTTTTACTTTAGAATTTCTGATTTACAATGAAGTTTAAAAACCATTTTTATTGACACTATGCCTATATACTCTTGAAGCTATTTATCTGGGCGCAGACAGTTTCAAGTGTTGATGGAGATGCTAATGGGCTGCAAATCCTACATCCCTTCTTGATTCATCACCAAGCCACGTACAGCCTTATCCCATTTACCTAAGCCAGATGGATCCATGTGTTTATCCCTTGAAGCTTATCTCTCATACACAGATGACCCATCCTTCCCCCCGTAAATGAAACAAGCCTCACTGATGTAATGTATAGAATACAGATAAGTAAGAACCTATGAAGATTTTTTTACATTGATATTCAAATTTCTTACATTAGAACTCAATGAACACTTTTTTATACATATAATGTTCTTGTTTTTCGAGAGTTACCTTTAGAGTTATTTCTTCAGTGATCGCGGTGTCCGCATGTTTAATAAAATCTCAGATAAAAGAACTAAGATGTTAGTGTTGTATTGGGTGTCTGTAAATGAATTGAACTAGAAAATTGAAACTTAGCATAAACTTTTGCTAAAAATTACAGCTCATTGGCATTGCCGTATCGTTTGGAGAGGGTAAAATTAATCTTGCCCTTCTTTTTAGTCAGAAAAATTGGTTTTAGATTTTGAACACTAATAATTGAAAAGATTATGTTTTTCTGAGTGTAGCAGAGTTGTTGATTCATAAAAACATATTAATGAGGTATTTATATAATATATACCTACCTTATATTCGTTATATATATATATTATAAGTGTATATTTTTATTTGCATCAAGCAGAGGACAACATTATTGAATTCTCTTTTTGAACACTATTTATCTTATTTTTTTTTTATTTATTGTCACTGGGAACAAAGTCTATTTAGACAACACATCAGTAAAGTGTTAGTAGGGTTAGTAGAGGGAGCCGAGTTTTGGCCGGTATAATTTTTTATATGCTAGCCAAGCTCGATTTCCCGCTTGAACATCGTCATAAACGATGTTGAAGCGAGCCCAGCTCCTTAGCCAGCTCGGACAACCCGACTCTCCATTTATCTTATTTAATTGGATACGAATACAGTAATTTTGAGTTCCAAATAATTTTTCTTTCTAAATTATAAAGATCGATTGCATATAGAGAGAGTAAGGGAAGTTTCTCAGCATAAACTAATGGCTTTTTTTGGCATGCTTAAAATTTTTTAGCTGGACTTTGTTCTACATTTTTGTTTACTTATTTGTAGTATTTTTTGTGGGTTATCCGTTGAACATAAGTCAAAAGTCCAAGTGCTAACTCCCTTTATATTCAATTCTAATGTTCTTCATTTTGAAGCTTGAAAATTTAAAATAAAACTAGCACTTAATTTATAATACAATTCGTTTCGTTACTATACAGTATACAAGGATCAAATTCGGATCTGTCTTGAACATGGCTCGCATCTATGGAGAGAAGCAGCGTCCGAGCATTCTCTTGCCACCTTGGATGCAATTCAGAGACGAGCTATCAGACTAATAGGCTACCCAATATTTATTTACTGACCCTCTCGAAAACCTGATACATCGTAGGATTGATCCCCTTTCCCCTAATAGGTTACATTTGTTCTGACGAGATAATATCAATAATCCCTTCTAAAGATTTATTTGAGGGAGTATATATTTTCAACACTCCTTAGCGATTAAATTAGATACTAACCGAACAAACTGATTCAACAATCGTTTATCCCTATGACTTCTAGAGAGTAAAACTCGCCTCCCATGTCCATTTTCCCAGCGGCATAGAACGTTCAATCTTTCAAGAACCAGATCCACAGGTATTTTCAACTCCGACCAAATCCCTGAAATTTCTTCTTCTTTTCACAATACAAGGGTCTTCCCCGAACTTCAGAGGTTGTATCTTTTTGGTGCAACTACTTATATCAGTATTATTATAAAATGATGATAATATAAATACAAATAAAAACATTTTAACTTTCTTCAATTATCGTGGATTTCAGAACCAAGACTCGATCACAGACACAAAGTAAAAAAAAAAAAAACATATTTCATTTTTTCCATGTTTTAGACGAATTTCAAAACAGAATATAAGCAAGGAAAAATTCAAATGAATTCAATACTCTACCATCATTCCTCGTATGAGTAATTTATTCAATTATTCTCTCAAGATTTCGAATGAATTGATTTCAACAACGTTTATCAAAATTCCGTAGTCAGAAATTAAAATAACTACCAATTATAAAGTTCTATGCATTCGATTAATTCTAATTGTTTAAAATGCTAGGTGGTAAATTCTCTACCTAGTATTTAAAATGAAGTAAAAGCAAATCAAGAAATGTTGGATGGCCAACTCATTTTCTGCTGAATAGATTAGTTTGCGTGTGAGTTGGGGGGTTGATGGGGGTAAATTGGAACATGCAACCCTCTCTCCATCCATAGTACATGCAATCGCTATCGTATCATCTCTTAACCGAGAGCTATCCACTTTTCTTTCTTTCTAATGATTACATAGCGACGTCGTTTCGGACACCATTAAATTAAGATTCCGCTTTACTAGCCAGAATAAAAAATGAGGGAGGATTTGTGTTAGTAATATAATTCGTTAGGCTTGGCTAGTGTTTATTAAACTCATTCATAAATTTTTCTCTTTTTATTTTGCATATTCGTGTTTATTTATGTATGAAACGTGAAAAAGTACATTTTCAAGCATGATGTTTTCTAAATATAAAAGACAAAAGCCGGTATTAGTGGCGTTAAAATCTCTATAGAAAATCAAGAAAGATGGACAGCTACTGAATCCGAGGTGTTAAGGATTATTTTTATTATATTTTATCAGAAGGGTTGTTTCATTATTTTTTCCTCTATCTTTTATATTCAAATTAGGAATAATCGTTCTTTGGAAATTTTTAAAAATCGAAACCCTCAAAATATTCTAACCAAAATTTATAGTTTGGATGTATGTTAGGATTTAGTATCAAATGAATGTGATATATTTTGACTTTCACATGTATATTATATGTAATGATATAGAATATAATGTGAAGTATTGCGATCCCCTGTCTGGGCCCTGACACTGAGAGCTTGTACCTCAGAGATGAAAAAATCTAATTTCATTTTGTGAGATCTAGGAGGAAGGAATCGATGCTCTTAATAGTTTGAAATCCGATTTAGGACATAAAACCGGATATTGTGGTGGCCAGAGGCCAAAAAGTGATCAAAAATCAATTGCTCAGTGCGTACGTACGTTAACTTTTATATGAAAGATTTCTCCAAAACGGACCTAACGATTTTTTTTAATTCGTGTACTTATCAAGTGTCATAAGTTATTAGTCGTGTATAAATTTTAATCCGATTGAAATAAAGGAAGAGGGTATAAATTAGGAATGTCTCGATGATTTTAAATTTTAAATAAGTGAGAATTTGAAAGTCGTGCGGTGACCACACTAGTTGATTTTTTATTTGCTTGGCTTTAGATACTAAGTCCAGTTTCTATTGGGTATGATAGCTTTAATTATGGGCTAGTACTGTTATTGAGGGATCCGAGTTTTAGCTCATCCAATTTTTTAAGCGAGCAAGGCCCGAACTTGGGCCTCCTGCTCCAACATCGTCATCAAGACAATGATGCAGAAGCTAACTTCATTCACTACATACCTACTATTGAAAAATCCGGGAAATATTAATAATAATAAAAAAATAGCTCAAATTCTTATTTGAAAATAATTGTTTGTAGCAAAATAAGCTTAAAATGGGCATAATAATTTTACAAATTGATTTGACCGCCGCACCCGTACCATCTCACAATTGAAAAATAGCTCATTATTAATTATGTAGTGAAAGAAACGTCGCGTATTTATGTTTGTTTATATTTAATAAATTGATAATAAAGAATCCATAATATAGTTTATTATACAAGAATTTTAGTTAATAAGGTATAGGTATATGTGGGCCAAGTATTGCAGTTTTCTTTCTAGCTCAAACAAATCGCCGTATTAAATCACTAAAATTTGCCCACTGTCTTGAAAAAGTTTTTGTTTCTCTTTTTGCTTTCATTAGGTACTATATTATGTATTCAAAATAGAAACAATTACTGTGGGTAAGCAAAGTGTAAATTGGACTACAAGACAAGACCCATTCTCAAATCAACCCTTCTCAAATAAATATTTGACAGTGTCCCTGGTGTTCATTGAAGCTGGACAATGACCTTCATACACATTTAATGAAATTAGTTAAAGAGGCCTTGATTTGGGCTTAGAGAATAAAACAGATTTGTGTAGGTATTCAGCAAACTTACTTAGTTATCTAAAATATTTTAGTCTGTTCAAGAGTCCTTTCTAGGATAGGTATAAAAATCTGTACAATATTTAAGTATTCTTTTAATATATTTTAAAAGCTTAGAAGGAGAATTTCAGAGGTTAGAGGTAAACAAGTTTCCGAAAAATTAAAAGTTGTTTAATTTAGTGAGAATGGAATCAGGAAGCAAATTCCAGTTCTAGAAAATCTAAATTTAATTTGTATTATAACAATGTTATCATTCTTTAAAAGTACGAAATTAAAATTAATAAATATAAATACACTGTGGTACAAAAAAAGTGGAATACTTAGAAAAATTTAGTTTTTTCAAATAATTTTGAGAAAAAACATATTTTATTTAAACTTATAATACATTCTGTGATTGTTCAAATATTTTTAAACATTTTTAGAGTGAAAACAATGTAATACTTTAATTTAAACCCTTTAAAATTAAATTTATTTAACCTTCCACTGCTACCCAATCCCTAAATCTCCCCTTATCTTCACGTTACAAGGGTCCACCACGGACTTCAGAGGTTGTACCTTCTTGGTGCAACTTCTTCTTGTATCAATATCATTATAAAAAAAAAAAAAAAAACTAGGATAAATTTTAATGTTTGAAATTTGATCCCTTTATTGAATTCTATTAAATGATTATCGTCTAATATCGAATTAAATTGAATATTTTAATTTTTATCAGTTCGATTTGAATATCTCATCTTTTAATTTCATTTCATTTGAATAATTGTCCAAGCGTAATGCTTCCAGCTCAAGCTGTAGCTCTAATAAATGATGGAAGATCGTATCTGTAGGTATGTCACTCAACGACGTAAAGCATCGGTTGGAAGTATCCACAGAGCTGGAAAACGATATAGAGAAACAAACTCATATGCCAGGAGACCGGGATCAGGTCGAATTAGAGCTTTAAATGAGAGATATGACCGATTCATACTATTCAAGGTATTTGGGGATCGGCATTGTACAGCAGCTCAAATTCAACAGCACCCTCTACAAATTCGACAAGTCAACCTAAGTGTTTGGACTATCAGAAGACGTCTCCGGGAATTAGGGTTGATGTCAAGGAGACCAGCGACACGCCCTCTTTTGACACCGATTATGTTATATTTATCTAAATCTTCCACTTTTTTGCACCACAGTGTATTAATTGCTGTCAATCGTTTTTTATGTGGGCATCTTGCTATAACAACAAAACGAATTTATCTATATCCATTCGGGTATTTGAACCCATGAGGAATAATATATCAAATAATTCTAATTAATAAGACTGATAATAAGGGTCAAACTTTCGAAGCTATAGTCTCTAACAAATAAATTATATAATATAAGTATATATTTATTTGTTATTTTTTCTATGCCGCCTTAGAAGTACCTACATATACGTTTTGCTAGTTACAGTAGTTTTTTATAACTAATCAATTCGCAAAATAATGTTCTTGTTTATTATATATATATATATATATATATATGGCATCTTGCTGGCCAGTGGGCTACGTCCCTGGTATTGTTAAGATTTGGAACAGGCCAAAATGTTTTTCAATAATAAGAAAATGTATTAAATGAGCTTAGTGAATTTAAATAATATCTGAATTTCTTTGCGGGCCATTAAAATTACTCCACGGACCACTGGTAGCAGACATAGAAATTACAGACCAGTTTATTTATCCGAATTTCTCTTTAAAAAATAAATAAATAAATGAACAATACCAGTGGAGGTATAAGCTAAAATTCAAATAAATAGAATTGTAAATATGTATTAAATAAAATGTAAAATAAGGCCAGGTAAATAAAACGCTTTCAACTAATTACACTGCTCGACAAAAATTAAACAAAAATTTATCCCTTTAAACCTAACAATAGATTACAATAGAGTTTTATACGCTGATTAGCATGCAATTTCCCGAATTTTTATTACACGTCAGAGTTTTGAGATATTATCGGTCAAAATTACGTAAAAGGCCATTTTGACCTATTTTCGAGTCCCATTAAATATTAAACAGCAAAATTTAAAATCAAAATATTTTGTTGAGGTAATAGAAAACCGCATCCTCTTTGATTTTCAAATCATCACTTTAATTTAGCTCAATTAGAACTCGAGTTATAACTAAAAAACTAAGACCTTATGTTGTTATCTATGTTTATTATCCTTTATAATCACGTAGTTTTAGTTTTTTAGTTATAACTCGAGTTCTAATTGAGATAAATTCAAGTGGTAATTTGAAAATCAAAGAGGAAGCTGTCTTCTATTACGTCAATAAAATATTTTGATTTCAAATATTGTTGTTTAATATTTAATGGGTCTCGAAAATAGGTCAAAATGGTCTTTTTCGTAATTTTGACCAATAATATCTCAAAACTCTGACGTGTTGTAAAAATTTGGGAAATTTCATGAGAATCAGCGTATAAAACTCTACTGAAATCTATTGTTAGGTTTAAGGGGAAATTTTTTTGTCGAACAGTGTTATTATATTAACAGACACATTTGGTTTTTGGAAATATTTACATCTATATTTCTGAAAATTATACAAATCGATAAATACTAATTCTAATTATTTGAGGTTTCTCGAATAAAGACGTTTAGTATTTTTTTTTATTATATTTTAATTTCTAAACAAGAATTCTCGTGTCCGCTGGAAACGCCTGAATATAGGCAACATATTTGCCAGATCTTTTACAAAGCTGCGTAAGACAAGTCGGCGGGAGGAGATATTTTAAAATATCACAAAGGCCGAAAAAATTAGTTTTTAAAAAATAGAAAATAATTTCTTTGCGGACCATTAAAATTACAACACGGACCAGCGCTTATAAATATTATTAGTTTTTTACTTATAACTACGTAATATTTATATTAACTTGAATATTTTGACGCCACGGACCACCGCTGATATAGATATATAATCATAGCGACATCCGAGAAACAGATTACTGATATGATTCGGGATGTACAAGAAAGTATAATATGTATATTTAAGAAAAAAGAACAATAAAGGCTTATATTATTATTATTATTTATAAGAATTTTGCTGGCTTGGTGTGTACTGGATTGATAAGCAGGACGATACACGAGACCTTGAATAAGATATCAAGATCACTACCTGTGGTTAATGAAGCTAAAATTGATAATTCTCAGCCAGGGAGGCTACAGGTTATGACTTTCACACCCGCGTATCATAAGCTAAAGTTGTTGTTCTCCAAATATGAAATAGATCTAGTGCCAAAAATAGGCAAAATTTGTCTTTCCTGTTCAATAACAAAGACAAAATAGAAAAAATCAAACAATGTAATGTAGTTTATAAAATATCTTGCATTGATTGTAATAAAATTTATATAGGCACAACAGGTAGACCTATGGAAAAAAGATTATATGAACACAAAAGATCTGTGCTTAAAAAAGAGAACAACAATCAAACAGCATTGGCACAACATGCGCGGACTGAGGGTCATAATTTTGATTTTGAAAATTTTAATATAATTGACTATGAAAATAATAAAACAAAACGTTTTTTCAAGGAATCGTGTTTCATCCAACAAAGCCTAAAAAACACGGTAAATTACAAGGTAGACACGGGCTTTTTAATGAGGGAATACAAAATTTTAATTGAAATGACAAATAAATAAACATTTATGCTTTTTTATTAATTAATTGCGCGTGCCAGAAAGCGTAGACAATTTTGTGGTCATTGACCTTCCCTGGACTGGTCATTAACAGTAATTAGTTAGTTAAATTTAAACCAGCTCTGGTGCTGACCATTTTTCGATTTTTAAATTTCATTGGACTTTATTATAAAGAGATGTAAATAAATGTATATCCGTATGTTGTCTCATTTTAAATTTGTATATATATGTATGTGTGTGTTGTGTGATCGAGCTTTTTATCAATGTTCTGTACAAACTGATGGAGTCGGCACATTGATGGGGGAGTGGGTGAGTACTTTTTTGACACCTGTAATTATAACAACTCACTGACTTGCCTAATGTGTGGTCCCACAGTTTCCACTGAGGAAGAGATGCTGAGAACGCTCTCGAAATATTTGGAATAACCATTTGAAAAACAAAATAAATTACTGGAAAGAAGCAAATTCAGTTTATTTATCCTAACAATAAAAAATTAATATTATTATTATAAAATTACGCCACGGACCACTGGTTGTTGACCGCTGATATAGTAGAGTGTACACACCAGTTTATTTATCCGAATTTCTTAAAAAATAAATCAAAGAACAATATCAGTGTAGGTATAAGTTAAAATGCAAACAAATAGAATTGTAAATATTAAATAAAATGTAAAATAAGGCCAACAACTATAAATAAGTAAATAAAATGCTTTCAACGTATTAAATTAACCGACAAATTTAATCTTGGTTTTTGGAAATATTTAAGTTAATATAAATATTAAACATAAACAATTAACCCGAAAGCCCAGAGTTCCAAAATCTTTTCGAGGTAAATTGAAAAAGTTTGATCCAACTCCTTCGTCACCATAACTAAAACTCAAAGATTCGCACCTTATGAGCGTGAGCATGATTGCATTTAAAAAAATGTTCCAGGAGTTGTTTTTTTCCAAATCGTTATGTTGAGAAGTTATACAAATCGATTGCGTAACAAAAGAGTTAAATCATTAATCAGATTACATCATTATAAATTTTTGAAAAGGAAACGATAAAAGAAAAATTCGAATCAGCTTCTCTTGAGAATGAGTTATCATTAAACTAATACGCAGAAAATATGATTTGCATAAGAAAATCATCAAAGTACTCCTAGAATATTATTATTATATTTTTCTTAAATGAGAAATCGCGTGTCCCAGAGTTTTTTTTTTTTTGTTAGCAAACAATTATTGATTTCCTAAGATAATAGACTAAAGTATCTACACATAGTTAATTATAATTATTTTTTGAACACGAACAAATAATACAACATAACTTCGACGTTTCAATCGACTTATTCTGCGATCGTTCTCAAGTATGAGCACCCACTCCGATTATAGGTTAACTGAGCCAATCACGTGTCAGTCAGGCTTATATAGACTCCACGTAGAGTCTATATAAGCCTGACGGACTCCATGTACAATCTATATAAGCCTGGCCGAGGGGTGATCTGCAATTGGAAGTAAGGGTACACCTCTTTGGGAGTATTTTGGAAGTACTTGGAAATATTTGGAAGTACTTGGGAATATTTGAAAGTACGTGGAAATATTTGGAAGTTCTTGGGAATATTTGAAAGTACTTGGAAATATTTGGAAGAACTTACGAATATTTGGAAGTACTTGGGAATATTTGGAAGTACTTGAATATATTTCGAAGTGCTTGGAAATATTTGGAAGTACTTGGAAATATTTAGAAGTACTTGGAATTATTTGGAACTACAATTGGAAGTAGGTGTACACCATATTAGGTCGCGGTCCACCCGTGGAGCCTGACCGATACGTGAATGGCTCAGTTAACCTATAATCGGAGTGGGTGCTCATACTTGAGAACGATCGCAGAATAAGTCAATCGAAACGTCGTAGTTTTATTGTATTATTGTGTATATTCAATAAATAATTATAATTAATTATGCGTGATTTAAATAAAAATTCAAACTTTAATCAAATTTATCTAAAAAATAAAAGCTTCAACAGCTTCATTACTAATATCTACAAACTACACGATTTCTCCTAATTCTTCATTTATGACAAATATTTTTGAAAATTTAATATTTTTAAAATTCCACAATATAAATTTCTAGTTTTTTCAAATCTTGATGTTGCAGAGTCAAAAAATTATTGTTTTTTATTAATGTCGGTTTGTCTGTGCGTGGTTAAATTTTTCTTCGACTCCATCTTAAAAAAGAATAAAACCTGAACGGTTCAAGTTAAAAAATTAAAACTTGACACTGACTTGTAGTTTATTAGTTAACTCTAATCAGTGAAGATAAAGTACTTACTGTTTAATATCTCGGCGCAGTAATCTTCCAAGAATTTACTTTGATTTTTTTTTGCTAATTGTGTGACTATAGATCAGGGCTGTCCAACCCGCGGCCCGTGGACTGCATGCGCCCCAGCACCGACTACAATGAATGCGGTCCTACATAAAATTATAAATTTCTTTAAAACATTAAGATTTTTATATTCTTACTGGAAAACATATCTGATACAATTTGACATATTTTTTTTTTTTTTTTTAAATAAGAAATTGGACAATCTCTTCAAAAATTTTCAAAAATAAAAGGGCAGCAGCAAGATTTTGGATGTGAAAAATATATATGAAGATTTACGAAAAAATAATAACAATTTTGTCATATTTGGCTCCATTTTTTATTGAATATAAATAATATATTTTCAAGATATTGTTACCTCATTCGTATCCATAGTAAATTTTTATAATAGGAATAGTAGGGAATTGGTTAAAATTAAAATCATATAGTTTTTTTAAATAGGCCAGACGTTTCGTCAATTTTCTATCCACTGAGGAAGACAAAACAAATTGACGAAACGACTGGCCCATTAAAAAAAAACTTATGTTTTTAAATGTATGCAATTCCCTACTATTACTGTTATATGTTTTTAAGATATTTTTGCTACTTCGTCATGGTGGATATCATTATTGTACATTATTAACTCTTTTTTTTTATTAAAAAATAGCAATAGAATTTGGAAATTTTATCTGCGGCCTGAGGCATTTGTTTTTACTTCAAATGCGGCCCGTGTAAGTCAAAAGGTTGGACACCCTAGCTTTAGATTCTGCAATAACAATATTTCTTCTGTAATAAAATCTATAAAATCTCCTTCGAGTAATTTAAGCTGTTTATTTAGGTCCAAGAGATTTTTTACGCTTATCTGGTTTATTCTAACGAACCTAATTTCCACTTAAGTTTCATTCGGACGAAGAATACGACCTTTAAGCATACAAGATCTCTTCGTCGTCTAGTGGTATTATTAAGAAGAGGATATGCATATCAGTTAATAGCAGCGTTTTAAGAATAAAAAATTAAACTTTAAAGGAATGAATTTCAGCTTCCTTGCTTATTTCTACAGACTCCATTAGTTCTTCGCCTGTTTCAGCATCGTTCTCCAAAGAGCTCTATCTTCACATTTGCCGATGGCCACATTCCAAATGTCTTTCTATATAATAGACAGATAGCAAGGCATTGCTCATGCGCGGTTTATTCCATGAAGGGAGATCTGTTGTTCCCTTCACTTGGAAGTTTTTTAAGGAGTGAGGCCGTTAACCTAACGTCCAACCTCTTTTAGTCGTCTTTTACGACAAGCAGGGGATATTGAGGACCTATTCTACCCCGAGTCCACAGGGGGATTTCAAGGAAAGCTATTTATTATTAGCAGAGTTTTCTGTTAGAAATAATAAACACAATTTAAACGTAATCTCGTAAAGAGTCTTTAGCTAAAGTAACCCCAGCAACACAATGTTTCAAACTATATAGTAACTATATAGTGCCTATACAGTTACTATATAGTTTGAAACATAGTGCCTATACAGTTACCATATGGTTTGAAACATAGTGCATATACAGTCACTAATTAGTAACTATCTAGTGCCTATATAGTTACTATATTTCAAAATGTAATAAAAGTAGAAAATAGGTTTTAGTTCAGTGTAAGAAAATAAAATTTTAGATTAAATTTTTCTTAAAATTTTTTCCAGAACTTAAATAATTAAGTAATTTAGGCATATTCTTTCAATTTCAGATGATATTTGTCTCACAATTAAAATAAATTTAAGAATATAGATAAATTATTTATATTTCACTCACAAAACAGTTTTGGTCACCATTGTTTGACGATAGAATGAAACGTTTCTTTAAAAAGAAAAATTCGTCAGGTATATTTCATAAATTCATACATACATATCGTTTTATTTTATCCTATTCAGTATAGTCGTTGCCCATGAATCAAGAAACTAACCCAGGTTCAAGCTAGTCTCACTGCAAACCGGCTAAAATTTAATCACTATACCAATTTCTACACACTTTCACACATCCACAATATTACATTCATAACTGTGAGGACAGGCTAAAATGAGCATTTAGTTTCTGAGATCAATAAATGAAAAAAAAACAAAATCATATACTAGTAGCTTTATTATTATATAAAACATATTTAGAATAAATCAAAAATAGGCCCTACAGATAAAAACCGAAGGAATTAATAAAAAACATTTTTTACTAAAACAAGTACATTAATCTAATTTGTTAAATAAGAAATTGCTTTTATTTTTTTTTTTATAATAATTATTATTATTTTTCTCTTTTTAGTGATGTTATTAATAGTGACTTAATATAATACCTTGCATGCATCTTGTAAGAGAAAGTGTCGGGTGAATGAATCAGAAAATGATAATAAAATTCAATTCATAAATAGATAAATTATCTCGAAACGTTAGCGGCTTTTAAATTAATTTTTAAGATTTTTTTATAAAAGATTTTATTTATTTTAATTTCGATTATTTGCTCATAAGAATTGGAGATTTACGTTATTTCATCAATGATCATATCATCAGAACTTGACCAAATTAATATGGAACCGCCCCTAAGATACCCCTTTTCCAATAAAAAAAGAATCATCGAAATCGGTCCACGTGGCAAAAAGTTCTCGCTGAACAGACATAAAAATAAATAAATAGTTAGGTATCTTGAGTATTTTGGAGCTATACTGTTCCAAACGCAGGAAGAATCATTAAAATCGGTTCATAAATAAAGAAGTTATGACTGAACAAACATAACAAAAAAGGTCCAATACCAATGAAATTTATATTTTTACCAATCACAAACTAGATTGAACCCAATGTAAAAAAACATCAAAATCGGTTCACAATTGGCGCAACGCGCTACGGAGATGAATAAGCGCTATAATTAGCAAATGGAGTAGATTAGTATTAGTAGTAGTATTTAGTAAATAGAATAATGGGTCATTGTTGCGCTGAATCGCCCTTTTTTTATGCCCTAGCGCTTTGTCGCTTCCAGTGGATGACTGGTGTAAGAGTTGTAATGCGTTCAAACGCAAGATTTTGAAAAAAAATATAGTTTTTATTTTTTTTCATAATATTCCACAACTTGAAAAAAAATGAAAAAATTCCTGAATGTAAAGGAGCATAGAAGACATTTTCTGACAAAGTTTGGCGGTGGACACTTTTAAATAACACGGTAAAAAAATTAGGGAGAGTGGTCTACATTCGGCACCTTATTGTTCTGATCGCTGTAGGCCGGTCACTAAGGGGGGGAGTAATGAGATATGTCTAAACACAGTAGTTAAAGCCATTCCTTGCAAACTATTTTAGGGAATAAAAACTTATCTCTGCTGATTTTTTTTTCATTTTAGGCATATTTTTTCAAAATGGTACAAAATATTTCTAGGCGAGTCGACAGAAGCCTCCCAAACATATCATTCGACTCAAACTCACTTGAATTCAGGGATAAAATTTCAGTGCTAGGCGTAACTCTAGGGTCTGACCTTTCATGGAATGACCATATCTCAACCTCTGCTAAAGCTGCAGCGCGCAAGCTTTGTCTCCTATTTAGGTCTAGACGCTGTTATACTCCCAGTCAACTTCTTATACTGTATAATGCTCAAATTCGTCCCTGTCTCGAATATGGCTCTCATCTGTGGAGGGGTGCCTCTAAGCATTATCTTGCTACACTGGATGCGATTCAGAAGCGAGCAATTAAACTAATAGGAGACCCGGCTCTAACCAACTCACTCGACTCACTGGCTCACCGAAGAACCGTTTCTGCCATTTCCCTGTACTACAGATACTATCACGGTGTCTGTTCAGTCGAGCTGAAATCAATTATCCCCCTTAAAGCCCTCTTTACGAGAAACATGCGGTTTTCGAACGCTCAGCACCCCTTCGCTGTCAAATTGGACAAAAGTCGAACAAGCGCTTTCGCCAACTCTTTTATCCCTATGCCCTCCAGAGACTGGAACTCGCTCTCTGCCACCATCTTTCCCGCGACTTTTATAACCTTCAGCTATTTAAGACCCGTATCCACAGATACCTTTGACCCCTGCCCAGCCCATAAAATTATTTCTTCTTCTTTTCACGACGGAGGGGCCAACCCAGGCCTTTGGGGGTTGCAACATTTTGGTGTAACTCCTTCTCTCATCATTTTCATTAAAAAAAATGCCGAAATTACCCCACCGGTCGTGTATTTTCATCTTCTATCTCATTCTCAGTGGGGTACATTCGTCATAATAATAAAACTCAGTAACCTTTCTTTTAACACGTGGAACTACTTAGATAAAATTAAATAACAACAAAATTTTTCAAACTAAATTTTTAATGAAATACAAAATCAGAGAACTATTCATAAATAAAATGTGTGAATAGTAAATTAATTGCGACATTATTTAAAAACGAATTCTAACTCAGGAACAGAGAAAAGGCCTCTGGTTTTGCTTGTATTTATCGGTTCAGCAATGTGGGAAATTACAGAGTTCCACATATAAAAAAGTATGCCCCGCTTCTCTGGCCACTTCCAGAGGCGTCCGCGTGATGTCATAGATGACATAGTCGCTCTTTCTTCTGCGACACTAAGGATAACTCCTGGGAAATATATACCTTCATACATGATAATTACATATTCGTCAACACACTTCTGCACTGGCTGCCAACTGTGAGACTCTTCCTCATTTCCCGAGAACTCCGCCCACATGCTTTCTTTTTTCTTGATTTTAGCTTCTTCAATTCTATTTTTTTCGGGAGTGGCCGTGTAAATTCTTGATTTTCCTGCACGGTTTCCGCTTTGTGTGGGTCTACTGTAGCTCGTTGAAAGTGATCGTATGATCGGCATGCCAAAGTTGACAAATGGAGTAGAATCTGAATACCGAAACCACCCCACCAAGACGATGCCAAATATACCCCCCCTTCGCAAAGTAAATAAAACATCATAGTGGATAAAATATTGAGGTTATGAGTTTACTTTAACTGCTTAAAGGTTTTAATTGAACATCAAAAATGACTGGGTAAAAATATTTGATGAGACTTAAATACTTGGGCTACAGTAAAGAAAATAAAAAACACAAAATTAGCATACCTTAACGTACAAAATTGGTATTTTATAAATTTTGAAAAAATCTATGCCTTACCTTTCGAGATGTTTATAGCCATATTGGAGAACATTATAGCTAATATTCCTACACAAGTTTATTGGGCTAAAATTCAAAATTAAATAAGTTAAGGGGGGGGATGACAAAACTTCACCACTGCTGAAGGTAGACCACTCTCCCCTATAGTTTTATTTCTGTTCTTAAAAATCGGCTTTCCGCCTGAGTTTCATAATGAAAGTGTTTTTTCATTCTTTTTACTCCTAAGAATTGGAAAAAATTTCATTTTTCATTAATTTTGAATTTTACTATTGAAAAAAAAATAAAATCGAAAAAAAGTATTTTTTTTTAAATCTTGAAAATCGTTTGAGATAGAGAGCTAAAAATTTAGCTGAATTATGTTTATTTAATATCAAATCGATCCCCCAAGTGCAAATCGAAAAGGCCGCGGGGGCAGATTTTGCATGGAAACCCGACTATACTCTTTCAAGAAAATCGGCTTAGTAGAAGTGGGTCGAAATTCGATTATAAGAATCTACCCAGAGGGACCAGTAAGTTATAAGAAACCATGTAAAAATAAATAAAAATGACTAGTCTTTTATTTTTTGTGGCTTGTGACATACTCATCACTTTAAGGCAATTCGGCTTACATCTGCATTATGCAGATTTCTTGCCATCATGTTTTCAAAGATTTTTTATCGAAAAAATTCTCTATCCATAAAATAAAAATATAAAACTATTAATTAAGTATTCATAATACCTCTTAAACGATGCATTATTCTTTCTTTCTGATTTTAATTTTTAATTTTTTAATTTTTCTTCTATAAATCAGTCATAATAAATTTAATTAGAATTCTTTTATGAAGGAAAAAAACACGCATTATTCAATTTTATTATTTAATTAGAAATCTTTTTATGGTCGTTTTATTATTTGAATATGTATAGTAAATCATAAAGAAGCATGGAGTTGAATGATTTAAAATAAAATATATGTAAACTATAAAAAGCTATATACCTAAAGATCACTAGAGATTACTAAAATGGTATATTGCCGCTCATTGATTATCTCTATAAATCTTTCCATTAAAGAAAGCTTATTTTAAAGTTTCTATCAATTTATTTATAAGTAGGGTGTTGAATAAAAAAATAGTGAAATTTTATGAAGACTCGATATGTTTTTGTTGAGCGACCAGCTTATATTAGATCAAAACGAATTTACCCACATCTAATCGGGTATTTGAATCCATGAGAAATAATATGTATATATCTAATTAAATGATTAAAAAAACTGATGAAGAAGTTCAAACCTTCAAAATATAGTCACTAATAAATAAATTATATATTTATATGTTTATTGGCATCAAACAGAAGATATACATGATTTAGAAAATGGAATTAGTTTTATTTCAAAATAGCGTGGTGTGGAAAAATAAATTTGAAAATTTGATTTCCAGAGTGGAAGGAAAAATTTCTGAAAGCAGCGTAGATAATAATCTGATCCCACAGTAAAAATTAAAAATATTAAATTAAACGTATGGGGCTCTTTATCAATCAATTTTATATCCTATAAAACTTAATAATGCTATTTTAACGATGTTTCGGCCCACATATTCGCGTGAAAATTGGTTTCCCCAATGAATTTTGTAAAATCTACCAACAGAAATAAACCTGGAAATGAATTGACTGCAAAATTTTTAGAGGATTTTAAAATTGAGAACCAAAAAAAAAAGTGTCAACTGTAAAGTTTTTCTGTTAATAAATCCTCGGAGTTTCTAAATTTATTCGGCAAACATTTACCCCCCCCCCCCACCCCATTCCTTTCAAGGAATGCCACTGACTTAGTGACACTAGTATTAAAAAAAATGAACAAAATCTGACCCACTTTTCAAAAAGTTCCTCCATCACTGGAATAGACAATAGTATAGGCGGATGGTTGCGTCATACCAGACTCAGAACTGTATATTTGATGATAAGGATTCGGAAATAGGAATTCCATTTCCATGGTCAATCACTTCATAGGTAGGTATCCATTTAAAAAATAAACTGCAACGGATCGTTGCTAAACTTTATCCAAAGTCATTTGAAATATTAATATGTTTATTCCTTTATTATTAATCAGATATCACTAGCTATTTGCAGTCCATGTTGTTAAATTCAAAAATCGATTCTCATCTATTAGTTGAGAAATAACAATTCTAAATTGGAATTTTGACGTTTCCGTTATTATTGGTAACCATTGCTGAGGACATGGAGGAATCGACTTAAAACCAAAAATAACGATTGATTCTTATCTAATATTTGAGGAATAACAATTCTACATTGGATTCTTAACGTTTCGATTATTATTGGTAACCATTGCTGAAAACATGGAGGAATCGGCTTAAAATAAAAAATAACGATCGATTCTTATCTAATACTAGAGTAATAACCTTATTGCATTACATTTTTTGTTTTGACTATTAATGGCAACGTTTACTGAAAACGTGGAAGAATCGAGTTAAAATCAAAAAGACAAAATTCTTTTATGGTAAACAACTCAAGCTTGAGCATTGGATAAGATAAAAATATATATTTGATTTAAATAAGGTATTTTAATGTTGGATTAGAGTCATTTGTGCTGACATTAATCCCCTAAAAATTACCTTTTAAAAAATTCGCCGCCATAAAAATTCAACTATAGGTGGTGCTATATTTCTGGGTTTTTGTGAGCCATAATTTAATGTCTTTCTTTCCATTTCCATGAGTTTACGGTCAAAATGGGCTCCTAAAATTATTAAATCATTTCTCTTTTTTTGCATTTGGCTCCCACTTTACTATCGGAGAACCAGTCGTGTTAAGTTACACCAGATTTTTTTCAATATAATCGCTTTAAAAATTCCAGGGCTGAGTTAAAGGCAATATAATGAAATTATTAAAAATGTTATACCTAGGTAATAATATACTAGTATTTGAAATAAATTATGAAGAATGTTCATAGGGATAGGAGTTGCCTGAAGATTAGGCAACCAGTGCAACGGCATTCAGAAGCAAGCAATTTATCAATAGGTTGAACAGTGTCTGTGGTTGTATACACGTTCGTGGTATGTTGAAAATTGGAGGGGATGTTTCATGTATAAAATAAATTTGTTGAATTTATAAATGTTATAGATTATTTTAAATACATTTTATTATGGAATTAGAAAAACCCAAGCCATTTGGACTATTTTCATTGCATGAATCAAGCTGTTGGTTTAATTTTAATAGAACTTTATGATTAGTTTTGTTTTTTTTCGAAAAGCCATTTATGTTTTAAATTAGTTATAATAGAGTTTCAAATAGAAAAAAACAGTGATAAAAATATTCTATTTTTTTTTAATTTTGTCGAATATTTTATTTTCATCATTTGAAATGAAAGTCGAAAAACAAATTATTAAACAACTTTTCACAGTGACCCGAGATTTCATAATAGTATTGGGGAGATCTTAAGACATAACAGATTTCCTTAGGGGTATTTTAAAGAGATTTATAGATTTATTTATTGAATGCTCTGAGGATATACTTCTCCTAGAGTAATGTTCTTCAACCTGTGTTCCGCGGAACCGTAGGATTTCACTCAAACGCTTTAGGGGTTCCGCGACTCAATGCTAAAATTCATTGTATAATACAAACACTTTATATTTAATGTTGAATATTTAAATTTTTGTTTGAATAAATGCAAATTTATATTTTATATTATAAAGTTTTTATAACAAAGGCACCTTGTTCATAATATAAAAAAATTAATTGACAAGTTCTGATGTACCCATCCACTTGACTTGACGCTTCTGGTTGAGTTTGATAAAAGGGGATAGATTTTCATTTTTTGACCCGTCCTCCATTTTTAGGGGTTTGTTTTTGCATTTTTAGTAGTTTATGGGCCCACTTATTATGTATACAAAATTTGGTTGAGTTTTCTCAATAGTCTAGATTTTTAATTTTTGTCCCCCTCCCCCCTGGGGGCCAGGAAAAAAATATTTTCGTTATTATAGGTTCATTTTATAGTATATTTCATTTTTCTTGTTTTTTTAGCTTGAAAATATTATAATTTTAAATTTTAACCCCCCCCCCCCCCCCCGCCCTAATTTCCATTAATTTTATATTCACCAAAATTTAATCAGCAATTAATCTCAATGCACTAAAACTATGTGTGAAAGTTGGTTTTGATATTCAAACTAGTTTTTGAGCTAGCTCGTCCACAAAATTTGGTAACGTACAGACTAACTAACAGACTAACAGACATTTTGACAAAACAGTTATTATATCAAAAAATATAATTTTTTCGATGTTCACTTCTTTGTAGACCAAAATTTAATCAGTAATTAATCTCAATGGACTAAAACTAAGTGTAAAATTTGGTTTTGATATTCACACTAGTTTTTGGGCTAGCTCGTCCACAAAATTTGGTAACGCACAGACTAACTAACAGACTAACAGAATAAAAGACTAGGAGACATTTTGACAAAACAGTTATCTCAAAAAATATAATTTTTTCGATGTTCACTTCTTTGTAGACCACCATGGTTTCGCCCAATTTTTTTTATCAAAATAGTTTCAGTTTTTGAGATAGGTATTTCGAAAAAAATAATCATAAAGACACTTTTTATATGCACAATTACAATTCTTGACCATACCCTGTATGGTAAAGTAAAAATGTAATATCAAATACGACACCCCCCCCCCTCCTAAAATCAAATCTAGGTGTGCTACTGAAAGAAGGCTTCCATAAAAAATTATCTCAAAAAAGGGTTCCGCGGGATGACAAAGGTTTAAGAACACTGTCCTAGAGCAAAAAATGACATTGTTAGAGAGGAGGGCAAATAAAGAACTACTATATTGGACTACTACTCATCGTTCTTTCCTTTTTCTCTTCCTCTTTTTTGCAAAGGACGCACCTTCTTCATAAAGCTAAGGGTTAATTACATCGAGCTTTTGTTCCAAACTCTCCTATTTGCCTTTCTTGGTGACAAAATCACTTTCACATTTTCTTTTTTTGCTCATTTTTTTCAAATGGGTAATTAAAATTTAATTATCAAAATATCGACTCTTCTCCACAATAAGAATGATCATCGATAGGTAAAATATCGATGTTCACCATCGATGTTAAAATCGGCGTTAACCACTGATGTGACGATAATATCGACCTGAAAACCTCGAGTATTTTGAAGGAAAAAACATCTATGTATATTAAAAAAATTCATAGTTTCGGAAAATTACCTCAAATTCACCCCTGCCTCGAATATTCCTCGCATTTGTGGAGAGGGGCCTCCAAGCATTCTCTTGATATCTTGGATGCAATTCAGACTGATAGGCGATCCAACATTAACTGACACTCTCGACTCCCTAGCCCATCGTAGATCTGTCTCCACCCTTTGTCTTTTTTATAGATACTACCATGGCTTTTGTTATATATAATAATCCCTCCAAATGCTTCATACACGATTTTCTAGGACTCAACACCCCTACGCGCTTAAATTGGATACTAACCGAACGAAAGCATTTGCCAACACGTTTATCCCTATGACATCTAGAGACTGGAACTCCTCCGACTGTCTTCCCAGCAACTTATAACCTTCAATCTTTCAAGACCCGCATCCATGAATACCTTCAACTCCGACTCAATCCCTAAATCTCTTCTTATTTCCAAGATACAAGGGCCCACTGCGGAGTTCAGAGTTTGTACCTTTTTGGTGCAACTTCTTCTTGTATCAGTATTATTATAAAAAAATTCTGACAATACGTTATCAATGTCAGACTCAGTATGTCAATTTATTAAAATTAATGAAAAAAAAAGAAAAAATAGGTACTGTAAATATTTAAAAACATCGATCTCGGGGAGACACATCGATGTAGCAATAACATCGGTTGTTTTCCATCGATGTAGAAAACATCGATCATCGACATGATAAACATCGATCAGCATGAAAACATCGGCCAACGATGCATCAAAATCTAATAGACAAAGAAAACCCCCCACAAAATTAGTAGGTACTACATCAGGTAACACTACATATCTATGTAAATTAATACAATTATGTTCTATGTGTGTTCTATAAATTTGCATATGAAAATAATCATTAATAAACGGTATATCACTCGCATGCATAATAAGAATTAATTAAAACAAGAATAGCAGGAAATTAGACAATAAATAAAAAACAGATTTTATTAAAAGGGCCAGACGTTTCGTCGATTTATTTCGACTTCCTCAGTGGCCCATTTTATCATTCTTTGTCAAAGGGATTTGCATCTTTTTGGTGTAACTCCTTCTCTCATCATTATCATAAAAAAGACATTTCTACTATGCGACGAAACATCTTTAATCTTTTTTATTGTAACTACAATACATTATTGGCCTCAATTATTCAACATTCTTGAACCTTTTTTCTCCTTACATCTCCTTTCAACAATTAAAAAAATCAAAATTCTTATAAAAATCCTTCATGTTGTTTTGATTTTTAATTAAACAGACAAAGCACTTGTAATTGAAACTGAAGAAGTCGAAATAAATCGACGAAACGTCTTGCCCATTTAATAAAAATTCTGTTTTTTATTTATTGTCCAACTCCCTGATATTCCTGTTTTAATTAATAATAATAAAATTTATCAATTTTTTTTTCAAGAGAAACTTTATCAGGATTTTTCTTGTTTTTTGGAAATTTTCAAACCAGACGACTAATCGAAAATTGACCTTTACGAGGTATTGTTGTATACTTCGAATATTCTATTTATAAAATATAAAAAATCCCATTCTTACTGGGATTATAAATTAGCGATTAAATAAGCTGGTTCACTAATGGATTTCAAAACTCGAATGTCATATCAACCTCCTCCCTGTTTTTGTTCCCTGTCGGCTAACTTTTAAATAGGTGGTTAATGATTCTTTAATGAAATATACGTGTTCTACTTGACAATTTCTATTGAAGATAATTTAATGTTCTGCTTGCGTTTATTCTGAATCGATATACATACATTTATGAATGAATGAATAAAAATCAGATTAAATTAGGCTCGTGAGCTTGATAACCACTTTTCATTTACAAACATATTGATAACATCCATAAGCAAAGATAGACCTCTTATTATGTCCATTATGATATTATTATTAAAACCTTTTATCAAAAACCATATTATTTTCACAATTAAATATATATTTATTAACAAACAAATAAACAGATGAAAAAGTATAAAACACGAGTGATCGAAAAGTTGTATTTTATATTTTTATATGTGTTTGTTTGTTAATAAATGTATATTTAATTTTGAAAATAATATTGTTTTTAATAAAAAGTTGTATTATATAAATATTAGTCTACTCCCCCATGCAAAATATAGGAATATTCCTAAAAAAAAATCACTAAGATGTATTTTATAGGTACTTTGAAATCAGGAATAGATTTAAAATAATTGAATACTACTTTGATAGATAAGATAATTAAAATTTGAATAATTCAAATTGAGTTTCAAACATTGCTTTATAAAGGAAAACTAAAATTTTATAAAAACTATAATATATATTATATGAAGTGAATTGATAATTTAGTCTTAATTTTAATCATGAAAATGATATGTCATTAAATCTTAGGTATATTTTTAAGCAATTGGTTCTTTAAATTAAACAAGTTTTGAATTTTGAAAATTTTGAGGGTTTGGACAAAGAGAATAAAAAAAAATAATAACTATATCAGAGTAATAAGTATTATTTTATAAACTTTTGAAATCTAGGACAAGACTTAGAATTATTGACACTTTACAAGATACGAGAATGAAAATTTTCGGAAATTCAAATTTTTGAAATAAGTAATCATAGAAAAACTATGATACTAAAAAATGTACAAATGAACGGAGAGTTAACTCGAATTTTTATCATGAAAATTGTTTTTCATTATGTCATATTTTTTCAATAATTGATTCATAAATAGATGTACCATAATATTTTTTCTCAAACCGGGACAATTTCGAGAGTTTATTCGAAATAAAAAAAAATCATTTTATAAAGAGAGAATTATATTAGCCAAAGTTTTTATGATTAAAAGTTAGTCAAGATAAGAGTAAATAGATATTACATATAATATTTATTTACTCTTATTTTTATTAAAGACTAGCTTCAAGGACCGCCTTCGGCGGGCCTTTTGCTAATCAGTGGGCTTCGCCCCCTGGACCCCCACGTGGCTGTTTTATTGATGTTTTATACACGTGTAAAGAATACTTTCATATATCAACTCTTGTAAATTAATTATAATAGATTGATGAAGAGGACAATGTATATCTCTTTATGAATGAATTTAAAAAATTTATATTTCCAGCAGAAGACAATATTTTATTGTCCCCTTCTGCTACTCAATTATTTGGCAAAAAGAACCTTTCAACTTAAATTAAAATAAAGTTTTTGTCTTGTAAAAATTCAATAAATTAGGTAAAAATCGTCATTTGGGGAGAATTATCCAATTAAAAAATTAAAAATAATCAATTTTTAAAGTTTATTAGATTATAGAAAATTTAGTTTTAATTAGACTCAAAATAGGTTTTTAATAATTTCAATAGGCTGAAATTTCCTAAATTTCAAAACAATATAACAATAGGTTTTAAAATGATTTTGTTTTTTCTAAAGAATTCTCGGACTAATTGAATTTTGGTTTTAATCTTTAAAATATATTTTTAAAGAAATTCCAAAAGCTAATTAACTCCTTTCAGTTAGTTTAGTTAGTATAGTTTCAATAATTCTTTATAATTAACTTTGAATTAATATAAATAATATTGAAATGAATGAATGAACTCGAATACAAAAGCCAAAAGGCTTAGTTCTTTTGAAATAGCTGAGGGTCTTAAATACAATAAAAAAGGGATGAGGTGAGATTCCCAAGGGTATTTTTAAGGAAAATTATTTTTAAATAACATATTTTATTTTAAATTAAATGTTTTTCATCTATATGTATATATATATAATCAAAAGCTTGGCTGAAAGTTTTATATTTTTTTCTACCCTATTAAAGACGGTTTTTAGAATTTTTTCAAATTTTTTCAAAAGAAGTTAGGAATTTTTGAAAAAAATAGATTTTTTTTAAATAACCATAACTTTTTCAAAAATTTAGTTATCATGACGATTTTTTTTAATTTTTTGGTTTTAAATGTACTTTAAAAAATAGATAGTTTTTTTAAATCTTGTTGCAGTATTAAATTTTTCTTCATCGATAATGTGGTTATAACTATTGAGAATGAATGACACTCAAAAATCTTATAAACAGGTCCGCCAACACTTGTTTTTTTTGCTAGTTTAGTTCTTTTATTGTCTGGGAAGCTTTGTTGGCTAACCTGTATTTTTTTTAGTTTTTCCTGAATTTTCCAATTTTCCGGGCAACTTTTGCAATTTTTTTTTACGTATTAACCTGAATTGGAGTATTAGGAACATTAAAAAAAAAATAGCCAAATCGGTCCAGGCATTTGAGAGATCTGAGCTTACAAAAAAACAGAAATTCATTTTTATTATATAGATGTTTCACCTTGCACCAGCACCACAATCTCTACTAATTATTAAAAGTTAGTCTTTTTATTGTGAAGTGGTTAACAAAGAAAAACAATTAAGTAGTAATGATTTTTATTTAATCTTAACTGAGCTAAACTATTAATATATATCACTAGCATGAACTAAGGTTAAAAATTACTCTCCTCCCAGGCGGCCCTAGTATTAAATCACGCACAAAAATAAATATTTTCTCATTGTTCTTTAAAATGTTTGAAACGTAGAGAAAAATATTTTTCAACTATGATTTTTTTCTCTTTGTGTGTCTGAATTCCGATACCCACGATAAAACAAGAACGGAAAGTCAAAAAGTTCGTTTGTATCAATACTCTGATGAGATTTTGAAATATCTGGTTATTTTGAATTATCCTATTGAGATTTTAAGAGGATGTTATAGTATATTCATAAATGAACAATTTTTATTTAACTTTATTAATAATTACTAAGGCAGCTCTAGTGTACCAAGTCTTGAAAAAGTTTTCACTATTTCATTATTTGAAATGCTGGTGAGCGATTCTTTCATTAGAATCTGACCGACGAAAATAACTAGAAAGAGCGCGGAAAGAATGATCTGTCTAACTTTCGAGCTAAGGTGATTGCAACGCTGCCAAATACAAGTTAAAACCTTCCAAATACAAGCCCAGACCTGTTTCAGACTATTAGAGATTAATCTCTCAATTTCTATTATTCTAGAAATGGCCTTTTTTTGCACTCGGACCAAAAAGCTCGTTATATGGAGAAAGAATATTCAATTGGATTTCATTAAAATCCAGACAAAAATATACAAAAGAAATTATTTGTTGCGGCTCTAACTAGCACTGAGTTTTGAAAAAGTTGTTACTTTTTAACCGACTTCAAAAAAAGGAAGAGGTTCTCTATTCGACTGAATTTTTTTTTGTGCCTATGTTACCTCATATCTCCGCCAATTGTGAACCGATTTTGAAAAAAAAAAATTTCATTGGGTTTAATCTAGTTTCCGATTGGTTCCATTTTTTTCATAGGTATTAGACCTTTTTTGTTAGGTTTGTTCAGGCTTAACTTCTTTGCTTATGAACCGATTTCGATGATTTTTTTTATTGGAGAGGGTGTATTTTAGGGATGGTGCCATATTAATTTGGTCAAGTTCTGATGATTTGATCACTATTAATAACATCACTAAAAAGAGAAAAATAAAAATAATTTTTAAGAAAAAATAAAACCGACTTCAAAAAATTAAATGCAACCAATAAAATACACTAAAAGGTATAAAATAATTATTATCTTTTTAGTTACAACTAAACGACGAAATATTAAAATGAAATTACTTTTTGATGTTGGTACCAAACAAACTATACCTATAAGCGAGCATACCCTCCAAACGTATAAGTAAGATCCGTCGACTGCGATTCATAAAAGGTATATGTTTGGCACCGACTTCAAAAAGTAATTTCATGTTAATATTTCGTCGTTTATCTGTAACTAAATAAGATAATAATTATTTTATACATTTTAGTGTATTTATTTGTTGCATTTAATTTTTTGAAGTCGGTTTTATTATTTTCTTAAAAAATTTTTTTCTTCTATTTCTTTGTAGTTTTAATTACATCGAGAAATCCATTAAAATTTAGTTCACAATTTATTTTACCGTGGCAGTACTTTATAATTTTTTCCAAAAAACGGGATAAAATAACAAACTGACCGGGACACCTTAACCATAGCTTCAAACGATCCCAGTCAAACTGAGATATATGGCAAGCCTATTCATAAAAGAAAACAAGTTTTTACGTTTTATGATATTTAGGTGTCTTTTGGAAGAATGGATAAAAAACTTAATTCACTAAGATTTTTTATTAAAGCGATTATGGACTATTTTTTTAAATATTTATCAGAAATTTATTTGCATTAAATTTTCTCTGGAGTGAGAGGGACTGGTAGAAATCTCAATTGAAAGTAATAGAAGGCAGCCCAGGGGTTGTGAAAAAAGAATAATTAAGAAAAAGAAGAAAAAAAATGTTTTTTGTCTTCTTCTAAAGAAGAAAAAAGTTTTAAACACTGCTGTGGAGCGAGGAAGGAAGTATTTCATTTGTTTCCTTCATTGACCCCTTGAAACCCTGAAGAAGGAGGGAAGAATCCTCGGAAACGTCGGTTTGAAAGGAAAGGAGGAAGGAATTCAATAAATTACACCTTATTTGGATATGTGTTAATTTTTTCCTTCCTCACTACCCCTGGGCTGCCTTCCATTACATTCAATTGAGATTTATCAGAAATTTTTAGAAAAAAATTTTTTTCGTAAATATTATTATTATTTATTTTGGTTCAAGTTAATTTCATCTCCAAGACAATAGTGTTGTTTTCCAAAATATTTTATTGTTTATAGTTGTTTTTGCTACAAATTTTCATTGATCAAGGGAGAATTTCTCCCGAAACATTTGGATTTCTAGTAAACGTTTAGAGAATATTTTATAAAAAAAATATATTTATTTATATACAAAAAAAAAAAATATTTCAACATATATTCAAAAGAAATAAAAAGTAGCTTATAGTGAGATACATGAAAAAAATTCTACTAAAAAGAATAAGCCAGTACTTTACTGATGTAATGTCTAAATGGGCTGAGTTCCCGATGACAATAAATAAAAAAAAAAAAAAAAAAGAATAAACCTATTTGATATATATGAATTTTTTAAATTTAGAATTTTTTTTAAAAGTGACTACAGCATTAGCTTAGTGTGATTAATTTATATATATATATAGATTATGTTGTTTGATTTTTTAATTAAAATTTTTTTCTTTTTCACAAATCACGTTCCCTTCACTAGTTTTTTCATTACAACCCTTAAAAGAACAAAAAGAAATCTTTTAATTTAATGGAAACTTTTTTTGCTCTAATGCTAATTATTTTATATAATTGCACTTAAGATTACATTAGAGTGATTTATTAAAGTATTTTAATTGAAAGGGGTTAAGCGTATGCTAAAGGCTGTACAAAGAAGGAAATAGAGCGAACGGAAAAAAAGAACAGGTTGAATCTTGAAAACTTGAACACCTGGTCGATTAAGAATAATCATTAAAACGTTTAAGGGAAGAATGAGAGGCTGCGGATAATGGAATTGTTTCAGAGTAGATCCAATAAAGTTCATGAAACGTGAAGAAAAGATATCTCTTAAAATGTATTTATATAAAATCAGATGATATGGAAATAATTTTACCATACACCAAGCCCCTCTCTTATATTTAATAAAATAATTTATTATTATTACGAAAAAAAACTCTTAATTTTGTGCCCATTAGCAATAAAAAAATATCTCCTTTTAATTATGAGACCATTTTGTTAGAAACTAGCTGACGACCATGGCTTTGGGCCGGTGTCACAAAGCCCCTGGCGAGGAGCGTCTCATTTTTATATATTTATTAAAAATGTGCTAATCATCTTGGCCAAAGATTCAAGCGGTACTACTGCCATCTAGTAGCAAATGATTCAAGCTTGAGGTACGGAACACTATTTTATTAATATAGATATCAGTTTCTTCGATATTTGTTTGAAGGTTTGATTATTTTAAATTATTTTTAAACCCCCAACCCCCCTCCTTTTTTTTGTCACTATCATACTATATATAAGAGCCTAGATTAATTTGTAACAACGCTGAGAGAAATTTCTTTAAAAAAATTACTCTCTTGCCTAGAATCGAACCGACGAACTCTTGAACTAAGGGCATCAGCTCTAGCCATTACACCAATGCAACATTAATATTTATATCTTGATTTCTGTTACTAAAACTATATATTTTTGATTTAGACTTTGTGTCGAAATAATATTGTATTCATTTGAACTCGAATGAAAATGAAAAAACACCAATAGATTTTAAATTAAGAAACATTAAATATATATTAATTAACGAGACAAATTTGAAATATAATTGTCTGCTCGGATTTTAAACTGATGGCTCCAATCGATTTTCATTAACCAGGCAAATTTGAAATATAATTGTAATTTGGACTCGAATTTTGAAATGAAAGACTCTAATTCATTTTAAATTAAGAAACATTAAATATATTGATAATTATTCCTCCCCCCCTCGCCACTCAAAAAATTAAAGAGGCGAAACTTTAAAGAGACGACGTATTTTCGGTAGTTTACGGGTATGCATTTGGATTGTGGTTTTTTAAGAGGAATAAAATCTTTGGACTGAGACGCTGCCCGCCAGGGCACCAGCTCGGTGGGCCGAGCTTCACGGCCGTGCCGAAGGGACGCACGAAAAGCTCGTTTTACATAGTGAGTCATTTTCATAAGCTCATATAGGGTGGATATGAGAAATTTGGTACAAATCAATTAAAGTGTCTAAGTCAGGCCTCACCAACCCGCGACCCAGCACTTCAATGAATACATCCGACATAAAATTATAAACTTCCTTGAAACATTAAGATTTTTATGTACTTACTGGAAAACATATCTGATGCAATCTGTATATATATTTTTCTAAAATTAGAATAGATTGGAAAATCATCCCATGAGTTTTCGACAAATAAAAGAGCAGATTTTCATTTGAAAAAATATATTAAGATTTTAGAAAAAATAATCTCAATTGTGGCATATTTTGACATCATTTTTATTAGATATAAATATTAATAGAAAGTATTTTTCTAGATTAGCAACAAGTTGAATTTGGAATGCAAAACTTGTGACTAAATTGTAATCATGATAGTTTAAAAATAAATCAAAAGCTCGACAAATGATGTGAGTTTGTTAGATTTTTTGTGGTCTCACCCCCATGGTGTCCATTACAAATTTGAGACCGATAACGCGTGAGACTTTATACTAAGTAAATCATATTTGAAATATCATTTGATTATGGGATCTTTTTGTAAGGGAAGAATTTCGAGGGAATCCAAGACTAGGCAGAGCATGGAAGTCGCCCACAGACAATGTGAAAGGATGCTTGAAGGCACGTCTTTATCATTTTAATATAACATCGGAGGGAGTGGAAAAAAGAGAAGTCGAGGAAGTGCCTACCTGCAGGCGTCTTCTCTGCTCGAAGCTCTGCTGTGGAAAAGACACTTGACGTGTGTCGGAATCATCACTGAAAAAAAAATTACATTTAATAATATGTTGATATATTACAATTTATATCATTAAAGCTTATTAATATGTAGTGGAGTGCCAATGGATCTTATTGTGACATAGCGTTTATACTTTAGTAGAATTTATCATTTTTAATGTGAAAAAATATATCAAGATTTCGGAAAAAATAATCGCAATTGTAGCATATTTTGACTCCATTTTTATTATAAATATTTTACCTGAAAACTTTCTGATCGAATGTATGGAGCTGCAATTAGAGTTAATTATTTTTGAACCCTCCTCTTTAGGGTCACAATGAATTTCACATAGTGAAACATTTTCATAAGGTCGTATAGAGTGCATTTGCGAAATTTTGTATAAATCGATCAAAGGGTCTAGGACTTAAATTGATACTTCTATTTTTTTAACCCCCCACCCTAACAATTTTGGCCCCTGAAAAAAATACTGATTATCTTTTTTATTATAGGGCTCTTTTATAGTAAATTTCAATTACCTTGGTTTTTTAGTTTGAAAATTTTATAATTTTAAT
Source organism: Forficula auricularia (assembly GCA_024734495.1). Lineage (NCBI taxonomy): Eukaryota > Metazoa > Arthropoda > Insecta > Dermaptera > Forficulidae > Forficula > Forficula auricularia. The sequence goes on from JALMQS010000099.1 coordinate 18,242,267, forward strand.
TTTTTAAGAACCCTGCTTCGATTTCAACCAAAATCTAATCAGCTCTTAATCTCAATATAAAGAATTTAAAGGTGAAATTTCATTTTAATTTTCACACTAGTTTTGGAGCTAGAGATTACAAAGAATTTGGTAACGTACTAACTAACAGACATTTTAGCAAATAATTAATATCTCGTAAAATATAATATTTTCGATGTTTACTCATGATGAGAGTTTTTTTGTAGAACAAAATGCCATGTTTTTGATCAATTACTTTTATTAGATTAGTCTCAGTGGTTTTTGAGATATTTAGAAAAAACGAAACAAAAAATTCACTTTTTTCATGCACGAATATAATTGACGACACCATGTATGGCAAAGTAATAAATAAATGAAATCGCTTATGGACATATATGAATGTTTCATTCGCCAAATCGAATAACTCCACTTTCTGAATGTTATTAAATTTTAATTACAAACCACTTGATTGACCCCAGCAGTATACTCGTATATTCAAAACAAATTTCTCTAATAATAAGTATTAACACCACTTCGTAAATGACAAAAAAATTTGGGCATTGAATAATAAATAATGTAATAATGTACATTATTTCATCGCATTTCTACACTTTATGTTTTATGGAGTTAATCGATTTGGCAAGCATTCATATATGTATATGAAAAAGAACGTTGAAAATAATCACTTGAAATGGCCGCTGATCAAGAATCGTTTTGAAAAATTTTGTTTCAATATTTCCATCTACGCCTGGCGGCCATTTTTAGTTTTCCAAGCAAGTGAGAAAAAAAATGTTTTGACTGGTTATTATTATTAGTGACGTAGCATGAATTGGCCTTGAGCTAAGCGAAGTGGCCAATAGATCAAGAGAACTGGGCAAAATGGGAGGGGCTCTACTATAGTAGGCCTAGCCCAGAAGACGTTGTCCGACCAATCAGAATTAATTATTTTAAAAATTATTATTTTTCCACCAAAAAATTAAGAAAATCATGAAAAAATATTTTGTATTTTTTTTACACTTCATTTTTGAATTATGATATTTATTATATTATCAAATTAACACTAGAATGCTGAACTGAAAGAAAAATTTAATAATGTCTCTTTATTAAAATTGTAGAAAAATTATCTAACCAGAAATAAATACTTCTGGCTTCACAATATTTATTCACTTTTTGGAAATATGAATTTATATATATGTACGTAAACATATCTTCAAGAATAAAATCCACCAAAGCAAAGTTATAAGCTCAGCTTTCAGGTAAAAAAATAATAAAGTTTCAAATATTTAAAAACCATTCTTGATCTCATATTTATTCATTCTTTAAAATATTTATTAGGTATAAGATTGGAGTAATTTTTGGAGACGGACTGATAAGTGAATTAAGTGGATATTGATGAGGCAGTCCAAAAAAAGAAGAAGATAATTTACACTATCTTTTTATTCATAAACCGACGTTTCGGAGGCTATCCCCCTTCTTCAGGGTTTTGAAAAGTCAGTGAAGGAAATCCAATGCGGCATTCCCTCTGTCTCCTCTTTCAGTGGCAGTAACAATAATATATTGTATTTCATTATCAGCAGAATTATAATGTAATAATAATTTATTAGGTATTTTAGTAATTAAAACTTTTGTAGTGCTAAATGATTTAAAAACAATATTCTTAAGTAAAAGAACTCAAAAATTTTTGTGCTAGGATATTATCAGATATTGACATATCCGCATTCCAATTCCAAGTTAAGTGATTCTACCCACTTATTCACATAATAAATATACTAAAGAGTAGAGTAGTAATTTTTAATTGATCATCAGTTCAAATTAAATTCTAATCAATGACAAATATTTATCAATGATTTAAATATCTATTACCTATACTAAATTAAGAATGGAATATGTATGCAAAGAGACAAACTCCAAATCTTGAACGAAATTGTATGTATACGGTAAATGTGAAATTGTATGGTTTTTATTTTGTGTAATTTTTAAAAAAATTTCATAAATATATTTCAATATTCACTAGATAGGTACCTACTATTAAAGATGCTCAACCAGGGTGACCAAAATTGTCTGGTAAATTAATCAAATAAATAATAATAATTGATAAAAAATATTGTATTTATTTATTTTGGGGGACTAAAAAACCCTTCAAGTTATAAAATATAAATACTCCACAGTCATTTAAGTTTTGGAAGAATCTTGTAAAGAGTAGAACACACTCAACCTTTGAAGATGTAGGTATTTAAGATGGATCAATCAGAGCAGATGTGTAATTGTTTAAAATACATCCACCAGGTTCATCCAATCGAAACAAGATCTAATTGAAAATATTTTATTTTGCCAAGAGTAAGGAGAGTTGATGATTCAGAAAGGAAAATCAATGAGCCTGCCCTATGCTTTATACACACATACACCTATATCATGGTATATATGTAAATTAGATATCAATACCTCTTCTCCTTATTAGGAAAAGAGTCTTCCTAGCAGAGGAGGTGTAAATTAGATAATAATACCTTATTTCTAATTTAGCGCCCCTATTGTAACCTTTAGGGATTTATTGAATACAACCTTAGACCATGAAATATATATACACGCCCTCTGCTACTCTCCTCACAGAGTGAAGTGAGGCCAACTTCGCCTACAGATGACGTCACGTTCTCGCATAAATATTTTGGTAATATTAATTTAATATTAATTTGCGATTATTGAAATCCAAAATAAATAATCTAAACTACGATAAATTTATCTCAATGTATAATAATTTCTATAGTGGCCATGCTATTTCTGGGTGTTCCTACCTACAGATGACGTCAAGTTCTATAGGAGATGTTGGCCTCACCAAATCGACACCAGGCGTGTCTATATATTTCATACTATATATATTTGTCTAGATTAATTTGCCGCAACGCTGACGTAATGCTGCCGAAAGAGAGCGCCATCGGTATATTTGCGGCAAATTTGAAATATAATCGTAATTTGGACTCAAATTTCGAAATGAAAAACTCCAATTGATTTTAAATTAAGAAACATTAAATATATTGATAATTATTACCCCCCCCCCCCTTCACCACTCAAAAATTAAATATTCAATTCGCTTTTCTTTGCGCACAGAAAAAGAAATCAATCACATCTTATTTGATTTATATATTATTTGTTTATTTTTTAATAATTTGCCACTTTTTTATAATTTTTTAAAAATCTAAATTTTGTTATTCTTATTTTTTGATTTTTACAAAATTAAACGACTTAAGACACGCATGCCCATATGAGTTTCTCATTGCAATACTGGAGGAGCAGCCTGTCATACAAACAACACCTGATCTCTTTTAAATATTTGGAGCCTTATATCGATTATCGATCCCAAATTTTAAAAAATGATATAATATAATTCTCCTCCTCACACGATACCACTAATTTAAATAAATCTATTTCTACACAAAAAATATCACAATGCTGTAGATTATAGAAAAAAATACTTCCAGATTCATATCTAGAGCCTCATTTCTGTAGCTGTGTCAGGACGAAAATGAGGCGAAACTTTTAAGAGACTATGTATTTTCGGGAGTTTACAGGTATACATTTGGAGTGTGGTTTTTTAAGAGGAATACAATTTTTGGACCGAGACGCTGCCCGCCAGGGCACTCAGCCCGAGGGCCGAGCTTCGAGGGCGTGCCGAAGGCACGCACGAAAAGCTCGTGGTCTAAGAATACAACTAATATTATGTTGGTAGTAGACTTTAAGACTAGCCAAGTGCGTTGCAGAGAATATGTCACTTCTGTTTAGTTATAATATATTATAGACTTGTATTTTGATATAAATAGAATATAATAGAATAATTTTTACATCTTTAAATACGTGTGTTAAAGGTCTTATAATCTTTTCATTTATAGGTAAGATTATCCTCTAATAATTTAGTGTATAATTTATATTGTATATTTATTAATAAAACCATTTATAGTTCCAGCTAAATTGAATTATTTATAACCTGATCGATTTAAAGAAAAGGACAACCTCATGATTTTTACTTATGAATCATCAGCTAGGTTACTCTCTACAAACTTAATTTTATTAATTAAAAATATCATAAATGAAAAATGATTTTTCGCTTCGCTCTGCTTTTCGGGCTTAGGGAGTAAAATTGTAAATATTACTGAAGTGATATTTTTTATCTAATTCTATACTTAGTATTTATGAAATTTTCATTTCTTCACCTATGGGAGTTTCACCTTTATTCTATTCTTTTTATTTATTTTGCCATAAAACATTTTTTCACCATTTTATGGAATTTTTAATTAAAATAAATGGAAATGTCTAAAGAAAATAAAAATGTATTGTTACAGCTAAAATCGACAAAAATTCAAGAGCTGCATAATAATCGGTTTAATTTTTATTTTTATTTAAGTATAAATTGTCTTCTAGCTGGGTCAAGTAAATCCCAGCTTAATTAATTAGAGTTTCCTTTAAGCACTCTGCTTCTGAACTGTTTCCCTCTTTTTTTTCCCCAGCTTCCCTTCTGAAATATCCTTAAGCAATCTTTCCTGTGTCTTAGAACGTGTGTCCCATTATCTGAGCTCTTCCTTTTTCCTCAGACTCTTCCGCAAGGTTTTCATTTCTCTGATTCTTCCAAGAACTTCTTCAATTTGTATTCTATCTATCCTTTGATTTTTAGCTATTGAACACAAACAGCAAATAATACAATATAATAACTTTTAATGAGATAGGTGTTGGTTCTAGGTGAAACATTTTTATATAATTATTGGAAAAAAATACTTGGTAGGTTTCACATTAAGATATAAAAATAAAACGAATTTATTTTTGGAGAGCCTTTAATCCCGATATAAGTATATATTTCGGGTGGCTAACCCATCTTCATTTACTTTCTGTGTCTCCTGAAGATAGGTTAACAACCCGAAATATATATATAAGAGATTAAGGTCTCTCCAAAAATAAATTTGTTTTATTTTATATCTTAATGTAAAACCTACCAAGTATTTTATCCAATAATTTTAAAAAATGTTTCACCAAGTACCAACACCAAATTCCTTAAAAACCATTTTTATATAGGTAATAATAAAAAAATTGTATAAATTTGCGAGGTGGGTTTCACAAAAAAATGAAATAAACCAAAAATGAGTTTAGAATTCGATATATTTCGGGTTGTTAGCCCATCACCAGGAGTCAGAGAAAACTGACAACCCGAAATATATCGAATTCTAAACTCATTTTTGTTTTATTTCATTTTTTTGTGAAACCCACCTCGCAATTTTACCCAATTTTTTATTATAACACAATATAACTTCGACGTTTCAATCGACATATTCTGCGATCTTTCTCAAGAATTAACTTGAGTACACACTCTGAAAATTCAGACTTTTAGGCTAACTGATTTGTTTACCTCATTGTCCAGCCTTATATAGGCTTTGACTAAAGTCCAATTAACATCTATCGAGTCAAGAGCCATTTACCATATGTCGAATTGAGAATTACACGTTTTGAAAAAATATAGTGAAAATATATACCTATAATTTTTTTGCAACGAAATTTTCTCTGGAGAGAGACGGACTGGTAGAAATTTTAATTGTAAGTAATGGAAGGCAGCCCAGAGGTAGTGAAGAAAGAAAAATTAACACATATAAAATAAGGTGTAATTTATTGTAATCCTTCCTCCTTTCCTTTCAAACCGACGTTTCGGAGGATTTTTCCTCCTTCTTCAGGTTTTCAAAGGGTCAATGAATGAAACAAATAAAATGTTTCCTTCTTCTCTCCACAGTAGTGTTCAAAAACTTTCTTCATTTGTAACAAAAGGCATAGAAAGACAAAAGGAAGGAGGAAAAAAAAATTGTCTTTCTATGCCTTTTGTTACAAATGAAGAAAGTTTTTGAACACTACTGTGGAGAGAAGAAGGAAACATTTTATTTGTTTCATTCATTGACCCTTTGAAACCCTGAAGAAGGAGGGAAAAATCCTCCGAAACGTCGGTTTGAAAGGAAAGGAGGAAGGATTCCAATAAATTACACCTTGTTTTATGTGTTAATTTTTTCTTTCCTCACTACCTCTGGGCTGCCTTCCATTACTTTCAATTAATATACCTATAAATTTATCTTTTTCAAAAAACTACAGTTTCATTGTCTGAATTGATGCATATTTTATTAACAATTAATTCACACATCAAAGATATTGCAGGTTACATAGTTTGTTAACCTAAAAGTCGGAGTGGGTGGTCATCTGGTCATACTTGAGAATAACCCACTCGAAATGTAGTACTTATTTTGTATTATTTATTATTTCTGTTTAATAAATAGTTTCTAAGTAAAAAATTTGACGAAAAGTATAGGTATTAATCTAGTAATTAAAGACTTCGAGAGAAGAATACAAAATATTTGTACTGGTATTTAAATATAATATATTTATTATATTTCAAGTGGAACTTAAAAAATCAAAAGATTTTTCTTCTTTATTTGCTAGAACACTCGACCAAACCACATTATTTGAATATGTATCAGATAAGAAGATGGAAGGATAAACACAAGTGGCGTTTAGCATGCGGCAACCGCCTTTGACTGTATTAAGAAAAAGCTATAAGTATGAATACTTATAATAATTTATGTTTAAGTGAAAAAGAAGCGCTATTTTAGGGAGTAGAAGAGGGGTTTTATTATTATTATTTTTATGATAAGAAAATATTTTATACTTTTTCATTGTTCAAAGTAATATACCTATATATAATCAGTTAAGAGGCTGCCCATAAATTACTTCACAAGAATTTCAAGATTTTTAGACCCCACCTCGCTCTGTGTCATATGCTCTCACATTTTCATTGAGCCCCCTCCCATATTGTGACGTCATACAATCACTTTTATACCCTATAATTTTCAAGTTGGAATAATAATAACCTGAAATCTAAAAAAATATATTTGAAAATTTGTTCATTTGACTTTTGCGACATCACAATTTTTAAGATCCCCGGGCCCCCCTGTCACATTTTATCACAGATCTAAGATTCCCCTCCGCCCTTACTGTGTGACGTAATTTATGGACGGCCCCTAATATGTTTATTTTCAAATAACAAATATAGATTAAACAAAAAAAAAAAATGTAAAAATAAACTTGTCTCTAGTACAAACTCAAATATAGTAGATTACATTTCAAACAGGTAGTTAGCGGGTATACATACAAACAAATACGAGTTTATTTAATTTTCTCAAATCAAATAATCCACAAAGCAACTTTTATTATCTCTTCAAAAGCATTAGGTATATTTAACATTCTAATTTTATTTGCATTTAAAAATCCAATGGAGCAATTTGAAAAATATATTTAAAGAGAAGAGACTTTTCAACTACCCTAATTGAAAACACAAAAATTATTTTATTCACTAAAGGAGTAATTGTTTCAAATGAAATCTACTAAATGTGTGTGCCATAAATATGGTATAATTTAAATCTTTTATGATCACACTACATATTATCTATTGTGTCATACTTATAGATCGCCTTAGGTAACAGATTGAACAATAAGTACCATATTAATAGTAGAGTTCCTGGAGCACCGAGCGATGCTCAGTAACTTGTTGTCTCTAAATAGCTTAAGTTTCAAATTTCCAGGCTCTGTGCTATACTCTAAGACGATAAACTCTGAATGATTAAAATATTTATTTTACGACACTCCTAATTTACACACCCTTCCTTTATTTCAATCGGATTTAAATCTATACACGATTAATAACTCATGACACTTGATAAGTACACCAATTTAAAAAAAAAATCGTTAGAGCCGTTTTTGAGAAAATAAAAAAAAAACGACTAATCTTTCATGTAAATGTCAACTTCCGGTTTTCCGATTTCAAGCAAAAGCTTGCTGTACCCCTTCTAGCCTATATCGAGCTTATGTTTCGAATTTCGTAGCTCTGAGATTTATGGTTGCGAATCGCAAGGGGCGGGAGGGGGTGCATTCTTACGTACGAAAACATCAACTTTCTGTATTTCTATATTAGCCAAAATCTTGTGGTACTTCTTGTAGCCTCTAGATAGCTTAAGTTTCAAATATTAAGGCTCTGCGACTCATTATATGTAGATATATATTTAATTGCATCAAGGAGAGGACAACCTCTTTGAATAATATTAATGAATTAGAAAGATAGATAAAATCAATATCGAGAACTATTAATAATAATAATAATAATATACTTACTGAACTACTAATATCCGTTCTTATATTAGGCCGTAAATTTTTTCATACAAAAATCCTTATTAATGTTTTGAGTGTCAATTACTTATATAATATATACCATGAATCTATACTGCTCTGCGATATTTTGATTTCTTAAATTAAGTTAACCATTGTAGTTTATTACTATGTTGACTGGAAAGGATATAGCAATGTTTAGTCATAAATTGGCTCGCTGGAAGTACTTACTCGTTTACTTCCCAAGTACTGAATGTTATATTATAATAAGAGAAATGTTTTGTTATTTATGAGGTTGAAATAATGACAAAATTGTTTGATATTTTATTTAGTATTTTAATATTTCATGCAGACCGGTTATTTGAATAAAATAAAATCGACCAATCATATCCGCACCCTGTTTCCTTACACATATACACCCTCTAAATATATAATATTGAATTTTGTAGGATTAAATAATGTAAGATGGATGGTAAAGCTGAAAATTTAATTTAACCGCAAAAGAGCTGGTGAATTTATTGATGGTCCTCTCTCGGTTCTTATTGCATCCTCTCTGGGCGAGAGATTATTTGACTAGCCTTTGGGGCGCGGAGGAAACAATATCGTCCTGGTCATATATACTAGTATGCCAAGATTGGCTCTTCGATTGTGTTTTCTTGCCCATGCCCTGGGAAACAATCAATTTCCTATAATAAAAAGAATATGAGATATTTCGATTTTGACAGCTATATGGAAATTGAAAAGCTAAACGAAGGTTTCTCACCTTGTTTGTGGTTAGCCATATTGATCCAAAGTGAAAATCAATAGATAATTGAAAGAAAAAGTGAAAACTTTTTCAAGACTTATTAGTAGGCTCTTTTTTTATAAGATTCTTCCAAAAAGTGACTTATGTAGAATTTATTAGTAATGAAGCTGTTGAAGAATTTATTTTTGTGATTAATTAGATTAAAGTTTGAATTTTTAAAGATAAGAGTAAATAAATATTTTATTTAATATGGATTTACTATGAGTTAAGGATACTGGGTCACTTATTTCACATTAAAATTAAAAAATTAAAAGATATAAAATTTTTTTTTCTTTTTCAATATATATATTGAAAAAGAAAAAAAAATTTATATCTTTTAATTTTCTAATTTTAATGTGAAATAAGTGATCTAGTATCACTAACTCATAGTAAATCCATATTAAATAAAATATTTATTTACTCTTATCTTTATTAAAGTATGTTTCACCTTGCACCAACACCACAATCTCTACTGATTATTTTGAATTTTTATTTAAATCACACTTAATTAATTATAATTATTTATTGAACACGAACAATAATACAATATAACTACGACGTTTCGATCGACTTATTCTGCGATCGTTCTCAAGTATGAGCACCCACTCCGATTATAGATTAACTGAGCCAATCACGTGTCGGTCAGGCTTATATAGACTCCATGTACAGTCCAGTCAAAAAACCAACACACTGACGACCTCAGCGCCCCTGTCGGACTGAGCATTACATGTTTTTAAAAACCATAAAGCGAAAAATATATACAAATCAAATGATAATTTAGGGTTTCATTTATTGGGACATTAGTAAAAAGTGATTCAACATCAAGGCTTAACAATATATCATTTGGGGTTATTTCTACTTCAGGCAGGATTTCAACTAAATGACTGGAATTCTTGACATAAGCGAAATTGTTGTTGGTTACTGACTTTAAAGTTTGGGCTAAATATTTTGAGGTTTGGTATGTTACCGAATTAATTTGAATGACTATAGGCCTTAGTGGGTTATTGGGTTTATGGATTTTTGGGTTGCCGTAAATTTTTGGGATGATGGGATTTTTGGGCTTTCAATTTTGTTTTGTATGTAGAATTTAATTTTATAAATTTTTAGGTTTATTATTTAGTCACAGAAATTAAACAAACATAATAATTTCAATTAAATAACACTACCTGTTTATTTCATAGATTTAGTAGACAGTTTCGGTCACCGCTGGTAGACCATCTTCATTAGTACTCATATATTGTAAAATGATCCATGTTTCTTTGAGGAAAAGATGTTGGGAACACAATTTGTTTTTTATAAGTTTCTTCCAAAACTTAAGTCATTTATGTAGAACTGAATCCGAGTTATTACATATGAATTTTATTTTATTTCAGTGGGGTTGTATTTATTCCTTGGTTATTAAAATAATATTTGAAGGAAAAAGTAAAACTTTTTCAAGAATCGGTACATTGTTTGTCATTATGAATAATGCAAAACAAATCTGTTTGATTGTTTATTATTTTACTTTACCATACAAAGTATGGTCATTGGTCAAGTATTGTAATCGTGCATGAAAAAAGTGTTTTTTCTCTTATTTTTTTAGAAATATCTCAAAAACAGCTCAAACTATTTTGATTTAAAAAATTGAACGGAAACCATGGCGTTTTGGTCTACAAAAAAAGCCTTAATGAGTTAACATCAAAATAATTCTATTTTTCGAGATATTAACTATTTTGTCAAAATGTTTATTAGTACATACATACATATTAACAGACAGTTTGGATCGCGACCTTAAATTTTCGCTATCTACAGCTACCTTCACAAGATGCACACGATTGCATTGCCACCATTGACAGAAGCAGTCTAATATAATTGTTTTGCAAGTGTAAATGTCGCCTTCGGCTATGCAACCCATTCGGTACTAAATATTATCCGTTGCCTACCCTACAGGACGGGCGTCTTGGCACAACATTATTAATATACTAGTATATACTCCACTTTCTACTATCTATATTATTTTCTATGCTCTCTGTATATATAATTTTTTTTTTAATTATATGAAATTAATTTTCTTTAATTGTACGATTTATTTATTATGATTTAGGGCTTTACTTTATTGCAAAATAATTCAATATCAATATAAATATCAATCTAAATAAAATACAAGCAAATAATTAACAGATTTTCACTCATATTATTATCACTTGCTATACATGAATTAAATAAATAACTAATATTATCATTTGAGTGTTTTCTAATTTTTATTTTTTGAAAAATAGATTTAAATTTTCAGACATTATAAAACATCGTTCTATCGCTTCATTATTAGAATTTAAAAAACAAACGAAGAAGGCCTTTTTAATTTAATTTTAATTTTAACCTTAGATATTGGTTTGTTTTCTATATCGGAAGGGGTCGCTCCCTCAAAAGTGGAAAACGAAAAATTATAAAACAATCAACGATTCGTGTTAATTAAATAATGAATGATCGAAAGTGAATGCAATACCTTAACTTTCATTCTTTTCTATTTAAGTGAAAGTAATTGAAAAGTTTTTAAGTACAACAGAGTTTTTATTCACCTTGAATAAATAATTCCAGCGCCCTATTCAGAAGACCTTGCCATGTCTCGAAGACGGTTGTCTCTAGAAACATCTAGAAAATAAAATTAGCATCCCCTACGTTGGCATGGCGAAACCCTCACATCCTTCTACAGTTATTATTGATTCTATCCCACTTATTTGAGTTTATAATATATTATTATTTTAGAAATTAATTCATGCAATCAATTGTATAGGTTTTGGAGCGGATCCCACGGTGGGAGAGGCGATGAAGCTGAAAGCCCTAACGACATAGCAACATTCGACAATTGAAGACCCAGAGAAAACTAATCGATTCTAAAGTGGCTTACTTTTTGAAGAACTATCTGTCCTCTGAAGTCCTCCTTTGACCACTTGGTCCATCCAATAACTGTAGAAAAAAAGGCTGGAAATACCTCATCAATAGATATTATATTTGAATTTGAATTGAATTTTTAAAAAAATAAATTTGAAAAATAATTTAAAAAAATATAAAGTGAATTCAATTATCCGCAAATATTATATAGAAAATTCTAATTGAATAAGAATTTTTAATTTAAATGCATCGAAAATAATATTTATTAATTTAATACTAATTTTATCAAATGAAAATGAATTTACAAAAAAAAAAATTATTAATAATTTAAAAATATGAAATGCAATCTTAAATTAAAATGTTAAATATAATTTTGATTAATTTCTAATCTAAAATTATTCATTTATGGTGAATGCTGAAAGAGAAAAAAAAACATCCTATTGCAAAAATCATTAATATTTTAAAAAAGTGATTTGTCCCCAAATATCAAATGAAACGTCATGCTGATAAAGAAAAAGATTTAGTACTCATATTGGATGCGAAGCTGTGATGCGCAGATTCAAGTTATGAGTAGAATGAAGCCAACAAGAGAAGAAGAAGACATGACGAGAAGATACCATGAAACAAAAACAAAAATAAATTAAATTAAAAATCGGTCAATTACATTGACATTTTCAAATTATATGAATATTTAATAAACACAAAATTATTGAAGATTAACGTAATAATTTAATAAAAATATTTTTTAGTTGATTTAGACAAGTATTGTTCTTTAATTAAGGACTTTTTTAGGCCCGCATCAACTACATATCATGGTCAGGTATTGATAAAAAAATACTTGGTAGGTTTCACATTAAGATATAAAAATAAAACAAATTTATTTTTGGAGAGTCTTTAATCTCAATATATATATTTCGGGTGGCTAACCCATCTCCAGGAGCAACAGAAAGTAATTGAAGATGGGTTAGCCATCCGAAATATATATATCGAGATTAAAGTCTCTCCAAAAGTAAATTCGTTTTATTTTTATATCTTAATGTGAAACCTACCAAATATTTTTTATCCAATAATTTTAAAAAATGTTTCACCAAGTACCAACAACAAATTCCTTAAAAACTATGGTCAGGTATCTTATAATTAGAGACCGGATTCCTATGCAATTGCATATTTTGTTTGCCGCCACATACGACCCAGAGGATCAATTATCTATCCGATTCATGCATCTAAGATACCGTGGGTTAAATTTTATACTGCATATTTTTGCATATTTGAGTAATATTGCATAAAATTGCATATTTTAAGGATTTTTTGTCAAATATTGCCTAATTCGCGCCAAATACAGATTTTTTAAAAGTAAATTTTCAGAGAAAGAATGAAAAAAAATGAAGACATATATATGTCATTACATCTGAGGAAGTGTAGCGATCCTTTTCATCGTGAGTTGGACAGCCCTGTATTAGAGTAATGAACTTTTTTGTAGATATGTAGCTGATAAGCTTGTATTTTTGTGATTAAATTTATTAAGAGTTGAAATGTTGTTTAAATCACACATAATTAATTATAATTATTTATTTAACACGAACAAATAATACTACAATATAACTACGACGTTTCGATCGCAGAATAAGCCAATGGAAACTTCGTAGTTATATTTGATTATTTGATCATGTTCAATAAATAATTATAATTAATTATGTGTGATTTAAACAAAATTTTTGTAATTCAAAGTTTAGAAATTAATCATATTGAAAATTTTATTAGAAAATTCGATTTGAATAATATACATAGGTAGTATTTACATACCTCGTAGTCTAATTAAGAGGTATTTCAACGAAGCTGACTTCGATGGAAGAAACAAATCCAGCACTCAGGTCCATACTTTACTAGAAATAAAAGCAATCCAATCAATAAGGGAATAAATACTAACTTGGGTACTATACATAGTGTAACCCCTCCGTTATTTTGACATAGTTATTTTTTTCAATCGCTTACCCAAAAATCTTTAAATTATTTGAAAAACTCTTCGTAAAGATATTTAAGTTATTTTATTAGATAGCATAAAGCATTCCCATGAGAGCGTTTGAATTATAAATGGAATTGCCTGAGTTTTACACTTATTTTAAATTTTGAGGTTAAACTTTTATATATTTATTAAATTTTTATAAATATTTTGACTTGAAAATGTCTATATTATAAATATTTTGTGGTTTTTGAATCTGAAAATAACTTTTAAAAGCCTTTACTTTGGCAGTTTGTTTTCTGTTAAGATGGACTGCCTAACACGAGTCAAAAGTTATTTTGCCTATTATTCAGCAACTCCATAAGACGTGGCATACTCATTTTCAAGCCAGGAAATTAGAAAAAAAATATATCCCAAAATCTCTAAAAATTCTCATTTAAAATGTAACCCCTTGGGGACATAGAATACTGTCTAAAATGACTAAAATACCTTTATTGTGCATCAACATTATAGTATAAAAAGATTTTTCTGATTGGAAATAAAATATAAGCTGACGTGTTCTGCGATATGGCCATTCCCTTGACTTTACCATACGACCTGGCCCCTCACTTATATTTAATATAATAATTATTTATAATCATGTAGGGGAGGAGGGTTAGTTTTTGGATTTTTAGACTCCTGGGGGCCCACTGATTATGTATACAAAATTTGGTTGAGTTTGGTAAAGGAGCCTATTTTTCATCCACTGATTTTGTATACAAAATTTGGTTGAGTTTGGTAAATGGCCAAGATTTTCATTTTTGGATCCTACGGCTCCCCTCCCCATTTTGGGTGGTTAGTTTTGCATTTTAGAAGCTCAAATGAGCTGATTTTGATTCTTAACCCCCCCCCCTCCACCATCCTTAATTTTGGGTCAATATGCATCAAAAATCTAATCAGCTCTTAATCTCAATGGACCAAAACTACGTGTGAAATTTGGTTTCGATATTCAAACTTAGTTTTTGAGCTAGCTCGTCCACAAAAATTTGGTAACGCTCAGACTAACAGACATTTTGACAAAAAAATTATCTCGAAAAATATAATTTCTTCGATGTTCACTTATTAGGGATTTTTTGTAGAGCGAAATGCCATGGTTGCGCTCAATTTTTTTAATCAAAAAATAGTTTCAGCCGTTTTTGAGATATTTCGAAAAAAGAAGGAAAAAAACACTTTTTTCATGCACGATTACTTGACCATACCCTGTATGGCAAAGTAAAAAAATTACCAAAGTAACAGTCACGCTAATTTGCAATATTCTCAAAAAAATTTTAATTTAACAAAATTGAAATTATAGACATATTGTAGTCGTCGCCGGAGAAAATAAACTGCAACGGATCGTTGCTAAACTTTATCCAAATTCATTTGAAATATTAATATGTTTTGCTGGCTTGGTGTGTACTGGATATATTAATTATTTATCCTTTAACAATAAAAAAATATGTTTATTCCTTTATTATTAATCAGATATCACTTGCAATTTGCAGTTCATGTTGACTTTAATTCAAAAATAATGATCGATTCTCATTTAATAGTCGAGGAATAACCATTCTACATTGGATTTTTGACGTTTTGGTCATTATTAGTAACCATTGCTGAAGACATGGAGGAATCGGCTTAAAATCAAAAATAACGATCAATTCTTATCTAATACTAGAGGAATAACCTTATTGCATTCCATTTTTGATGTTTTGACTATTAATGGTAACCTCTACTGAAAACGTGGAAGAATCGACTTAAAATCAAAAAGACTAAATTCTTATGATAAACAACTCAAGTTTGAGTTGTTTGCCATAAAAGAATTTAGTCTTTTTGATTTTAAGTCGATTCTTCCACGTTTTCAGTAGAGGTTGCCATTAATAGTCAAAACATCAAAAATGAAATGCAATAAGATTATTCCTCTAGTATTAGATAAGAATCGATCGTTATTTTTGATTTTAAGCCGATTCCTCCATGTCTTCAGCAATGGTTACCAATAATAATCGAAGGGTCAAAAATCTAATGTAGAATTATTATTCCTCAAGTAATAGATGAGAATCAATCGCTATTTTTGATTTTAAGTCGATTCCTCCATGTCTTCAGCAATGGTTACCAATAAAAACCGAAACGTCAAAAATCCAATATAGAATGGTTATTCCTCAAGTACTAGATGAGAATCAATAGCTATTTTTGATTTTAAGTCGATTCCTCCATGTCGTCAGCAATGATAACGGATAAGAAAACAACGCGGTTGCTATGGTTACTTATAAAATTTCCTCCCAAATTTTTACCATTTCACAGCGAGAAGCCTAACCATTCTTACTTAAAGTTAGGTTAAATGAGCTATATTAAAACGATCAAATGAATAAATTTTAAAGAATTTAAAATTAAAAAAGTTCTATTTTACTATAGAGTAAAGTACTTTAAAATATGATTTTACTAAAAACTTTATTTAACCTTTTTTGTGGTCCCCAAGGTACTTAATTAGGATATTAAATTTCATCAAAATTGGTTAAGTCATTTTCAAGATATTTAGAAAAAACTAAAAAAGTACTGAAATAAAGTACTAATGTTTGTGGACCGATATGTACCAAAAACTAATCAGCGCTTCATTTTGCTAAACTAATGGTAGGTTTTCAATTTCATTTCAATCAGCGCAAAGGTGTGGAAAAAATCGTGGACGAAAAAACGATAACACACACACATACACACATCCATCCATCCATCCATCCACACGCACTTCCAAAAAAAATGGCACTTTTTGGCCTCTCGACGAGATTCCAGGTAATTTTTGGCAAAACCGTCACGTGCTAAAATTCAATCTCATTGAATACTTCAATTTGTGACCTTAATTGAGTCCATGGGTTCCGTAGTCTTTACCTGAGGACCCTTTGAAGCTCGCGACTTAGCCGCGAGAGCGATTCCAATACTTTCTCCCATGCTTCGCATTGGATAAAGTAAAATTAAGTCAAATATTAATAACCAAATTCTTATTTAATTAATTGTATTATAGGAAATGATTACGTTTACAGTCTTGAGACATCGAATTAATTCGTTATTTGATTATAAAGAATTTCGATAAGTAATGCATTTTTATATTTTATTTAATATGAATGTTATATTTTTATTTTAATGCAAATGAGATTCTAATAAATTGGATAAATAATTTGGTAATTGTCAGTAAAACAAGTGTGTATATGTGTGTGTGTATTTATTTGTGGGAGGGAATTCAACAGCAATCATTTATGTTCAAAGTAAGAGATTATTTTATTTATAAAGTAAAAAAAGCGCAGCTAGAATAATTCTATATTTTTCAACTTTTTTCTGATAGAGATAAAGATTATCAAATTCTCAAGAAATTTATATTAAAAAAAAATAATAATAATAATTTCAAAAATAGTTACCAAATCGATTTACCTACAACGAAGAAAAATTATGTAACACGTGTACACTCACTGCCTAATAATTATCATCATGTCCGACGTTTCGATTATTTAAAATGTTTTGTTTTTATTATATTTTTTGAGGACTCAAGACATTTTGAAGGAAAAAACTGTGATCAAAATATCACTCGTTTTAATTCAATCCGGGAAACAATGGCATAAAATACAAATAGAACAAAAAACAATCAAAGAAAAGTTTTTTCGAGTATAATACTTTTCAAGAAAAACTTTTCCTTTAAAAAGTATTTAAAATTTAACTAAACAAAAGAGTGCCTATTGAATTAATCATGATTTAAAATGAACGTTTCGGATTTGAATTTTAAAAAAAGTTTCGATTAAGTCTTAGTTAAAATAAATAAATAAAAGTGTAGTGAACTAATTACTATTCGAAATGAATATTTTCATTTGAAAAAAAAATCTGAAATGCATTACAGAGACTCAAATAAGCTTTTTATTCATTGTTTTTTAAAAATAATTTCAATTAATTCGCCTATTATTAATATAATCAAAGTATTATTTTACATATTTATGTAGGTATAGGTATATCTATTGCACTATGCACACGTGATGATTCGGTTCGAAACACCGAAATTTGAATATATATATATACTATATATACATTGGCGTTGTTAGGCAGTTTTCTTAGGGGGGGGGGGGGGCAGCGGAACAGCAGATTATCCACCACAAGGTTTCAATTTAGATAATCCGATTAGAAATCAACTAACTTTTTAGTAAAATTGACAAATCAACTAACTTTTTAGTAAAATTGACAAATTTTTGTAGTAACGAAAAATTTAATGAGAAATACATAAGGGCCCCTTGTAATAATTTTTTTTTTAATTTATTATCGGCAATCAGAAATTACATATAATTACTCGTAATAATGGAGTTTCATTTTTTCTAGGAGGGGGAGACAATGAGTTTTGTAGGTGGGGCATTGCCCCTAGTCCCTCCCCTAACTACGCCCATGTATATATATATTGGTTTTGAGGACTAGCTATTAAAATATAAAGTTATTTATATAGTTAAAAAATAAAATAATATTTGTCGATAAAATAAAATACTTTACCCATTCGCATTGGATAAAGTAATAGTATAATATAATATTGATTACTATACTTACCAGTGAAGAGACGAGAAGAATATCCATGAAGAACTCACTTGAAGTTGATGAAAAAATACCAAAACACGTCAGCTTCACCTGAAAAATAAAAAATAAAATACACTTTAATATAAGATTAACAAAATATTAAAAATTAAAAAAAAATTTATTAATATTTGTCTTATATGAAGAGAAGGGTACATTTAGAAAGAAAGAGGGGTGTCTAAGGTTAAATATTGATTTTAGAATAAAAAATGTGATTCATTTAGATTTAAAAAAACTTTGGATTATTTCAAATTCAAGCTAAATTTATTATACTCGTAATCTTTCTATTAATATGAGTTAAATGAATAAATGAAATGTTAAAATATAAAAGAATTGTTTGTATTTGAAATAATATTAGTCAAGAGACTTAAAAAACAATACAAGTATTGTTGCGGATGGATATGTTAAGTGTGAGAGCACAAATAGTTCGGACTTCACACTACTCAAAATAAACCTCTCCTCATAGCGAGAGAGAATGCGTGCATTAATTGAAGTTAATTAGAATGTATAATTTACCTATGTGATCAATTTATTTGTTAGTGTAATCACTTTAACTTGCACGAGTGAGAGACACGCAGAAGACTGGCGTCTAGTGGGAGGCAAGCGGCTGCCCGGCGGTGTGGGGGAAATTTCTAACGAGACTAGTACTAGTACTAACCAAGTGTGGAGGAGCGGGCAGAGGGCCCACAGAGTCTATCCAAAACACACAGATTTAATTTATATCGAATATTAATTAGCATTAGCCCGGAGTTACGCCCTAGAAACTGATGAGGCTTTTTAATTATATATATTTTTTTATGAATTTAAACAAATAAATGTTCATGTAATAGGTATGTGTGATATTCCTTTGTATGTTGTACGTTATATATTAAAAAAATATATGGGCCATTTCATACCAAATCGACCACTTTTGACCCCGACCCCTTTCGATTTGGCTGAAACTTTTTGATCTTTTTCTAACCTATCGAAAACATTTTTCAGAATTTTTTCAAATTTTTCTATTCAACCGAAAAAAGTTATTAATTTTTTATAAAAAAATGGTGTTTTTTCTTTCAAACGCTCATAACTATTTCAAAAATTGACTAATCGGGATGTTTTTTTTTTTGTTTTTGATTGAGAAAAAATAAGAAAAAAAATTTCCAATTAAACTAAATTAAATGTTAAACTTTCAAAAAATCAATAATTTTTTCAGAAAAAGTGAAAAATGTTATTGAATATGAAGTTGAATATTTTTGTTGTATTTTTTTCTAAAAAACACGTTTAAAAACGAAAAAAAAAACGTCCCGATTAGTCAATTTTTGAAATAGTTATGAGCGTTTGAAAGAAAAAACACTATTTTTAAAAAAAAATTAATAACTTTTTTCGGTTGAGTAGAAAAATTTGAAAAAATTCTGAGAAATGTTTTCAATAGGGTCGAAAAAGATTAAGTTTCAACCAAATCGAAAGAAGTCGGGGTCAAAAGTGGTCGATTTGGCATGGAATTCCCCATATATTATGTTGTTTCAAATGTTTTGTCCGTTTTTATGAGTCTACTTTAAACTGTAATATATCAGTGAAGACTTATTCAATTTAATCGAAATAAGTGCCATTTGAATCAGTACACTTTTGTCAACGTAACACAAGTCTATTAATTTATATTATAATATATAGTATATATATATAATATATATTTTAAAAATTGAAAAACTTACTTGCTTTTAATCTTAATATAAAATTAGATTGTATATTACTTTATCAGATGAAATATTGTAATCATGCATCAAAAGCCTTTTATTTTTATTTATTTTTTGTTTCGCATTTTCGAAATATCTCAAAAACGGCTGAACTATTTTGATAATAAAAATTGAACGAATTTACAGCGTTTTGGTGTACTTTATTGAATAGAAAACATTGATTATATTTTAATAGATATTAAATAAAATACTTTGTCAAATTTTGCGTACACGCCAATAAAGATATTACCAAAAAGAAATTTTATATTGTGATTAAGAGCTGAAATGATTTTGGTTGAAACCAGAGGGGGAGTTTTTTAAAACTTGTAGTCTTTGTCCGATTTGGACCAAATTTTTAACATTTAGCTTTTAAGGCCTCAGGGAACTATCACTGCAAAAATTAGGTTCCTAAAATGTTCGAGGGGGGATGGTAGATGTATGGTAATATCATGAAATGTCTATATTATATATTTTTTACTATAGAAACGGATTTCAAAAAATGACATTTTTTGAATAATTTTGTCTTTTTTAACCATGTATTTTTTTATGATTTTTCGCCACGTTTCAGACATTTCTAAATTCAATGTAAACAAAAATGAAAATTGGAAATTTTTGCTTGAATTAACTTACTAAGTTGTCCAGCAGGCAGGCGTGTAAATATCTCATAAAAGTAAAATTAGGCTAAATTTATTTCCAAATGTGCAGGAAGGCACCAAAATACTATTTTCTATAACTTTTAAGGAGTTCGGTGTTGGTTCTAGGTGAAACATTTTAATATAATAATAAAACTTGAGTAAGATACGAGGTGGGTTTCACAAAAAATGAAATAAAACAAAATTGAGTTTTGAATTCGATATATTTCTGGGGTTAGCCCATCATCAGGAGTCTAAGAAAACTGATTATATATTGGAAAAATAGTTTTACAAGTAAGAATTTTAAAAAAAAATTTTAACTGTATGTGGTGAGGGGAAGGGTAGGGGAAGAGGAGAAGTTGTTCTAAGAATTAATATTTTCTATTGAGATTTGAACTGGCTGAAAGGAATCTATACGTGCTATTATAATAACGAATGGACAAGTACCTGAGAAGGTACAACTTGAAAGGTACATGAGAGAGTGCAAATACCCTAGTATATTCAATGTGCGAACAATGGAAGGAATGTTTATTTAATTTATTATAACATATAATCAATAATTGTATTTATAAATATTTGAATTATTAGAGAGGGCTATTTTTATTTCGGTGGATTCCAAGAGGTCCAATTTAAGGCCTTTTCTTTCAAAATGAATGGGGATAGGGTTATTATTAGAGGTTGAATGGTTAGATTCATGATATAGATGATGGGCTAACCCCCGAAATATATCGAATTCAAAACTCAATTTTGTTTTGTTTCTTTTTTTGTGAAACCTACCTCGTATCTTACTCAAGTTTTAATATTATACTCTTTTCTGACCAATTTTTGTATCTACCTATCAGCAGGGCTCCCGCGTGGGTAAGAGGCGCCTGTGTGCAAAATAAAAGCGACTTTTTCCTTAATACAAAATTTGTAAAGTCAGTTGAGTCAATAATAAGTGTTTTTTTTATGAATTATTGCTATATATGATTGTTATACATGTGTGAAATATCTATGTTAATTAGTTAAGGATGGTTTACTATGTATACAAAGTGACAATTTCCAGATCTTGAAGTAAATTTACTACTGAAGATTGTCAACCAGAAGCGACCGAAACTGTTTGGTGAATCAATAAAATAAATAATAATAATAATTAACTGAAATTACTGTCTTTTATTAGTTTGTGACTAAAAAACCCTTCAATTTAAAAAATATTTGTAAATTAAAGAAAATAATTAATTTCATTTCAAAAATTAATAATTAACTTTGTAATTATTTATTAATTTTCATTATATCGAATGTTTCATGACACCTTAGCATTAGTACATCAAAAGTATAGAAATTATCGTGGCGACATGGCGCCCCTTCGATAAAGAGCCCATGTGCGGGGTACCTATCAGGAACTTAAAACTCACTAAGTAGTGATTAGAAAAAATGCGTTAATTCAATGTTATTATATTTAAATCTGCCACTTTAGCTCTGCCTGTGACAGCTCAATCTCTTCAGTATCTGCATTTTCAGGAGACAATGACAGGTCTTAAAAGAATTTCACTTTTTCCTTCAATTTCCAAATTAATTTTGTTTTAGATTGTGTTCGGTTATGTGAGCATAAATGCAAATGTAAAATTTAACAAAGCTAAATCGTCATTACTACTCGTATCTGGATCGAATATAAAAGGGAGAGGGCTCAATCTGTTGCCGGGGATAAAATCCCTAGTGCCGTCTGTTAGTCGCTTCTAGGAGGGGCTCATCTTCTTTATATGCCTGATGAAGGACGCCTCGTTTAAGATACATCTCTCTCTCTCTCACACACACACATACACTCTTCTTGCCTCGTTAAGAAATGGGAAATGTAGATATCATTGCAGTGCTTAATATACATAGTTTCATGGGTGTGTCAGATTATTATTGCAATATTAATCGCAGCCAGGAATTCTATTTAGAATCCGCTCAACAGGATTATTTTGTAGCGAGTTGGATGAAAAATAAAATCTGTGTCCCTTTTTAGTAAGGTTCTGTACAAAAGTAAAACGGAACTTTATTAGTTTCACTCAAATGTATCTTAATCTGAGCACGATTAGATAGTAAACTAAAGAAGATACAAATACAGGGGGGTTGAAAATTGTGAATTTTATCATTATATGCTAAAAATAAAAAGGTCGTCTTATAACTCCAACAAAAGGCAATAAAAAGCTCTTCTAATTTTTTAGAAGGGAATAAAATGGGTGTACTTTACTTGAAACTGGGAGGGTGAGACATGAAGCTAGGGGGATGGGCACCCCTGAAAAACAAGTAAATTTATTTTTAGTGAAACCAAAAATAGTATTAAAATTTTACACAGGTGATTAAATATATTAGAGAGGGATGGAATTTTTGTGGTATCAAAAATAAATTGGATGAAAAAGTGGAACTTTTTCAAGACTTAGCACTTTTTCAATGAGGTTTTTTCAGTCTATTACCGTTTATTCTCCAAAATTTAATTTTTTTCAAAAAAAAAATTATTTTTGAATAGGTACAATTTATTAAATAGTAATTCAAAAGACACCTGCTCGATTGCTTATTATTTTATATTATAGAAATGGATAAGAATCTCAAAAAATCATTCCAAAATTATGTTTTCATCAATTTTATACTAAAAGTTCTAAATCTAAAAAGTCCAAAATCTAATCAATTCTTTGAAATGGAAATACAAATATCTTAGCACAAGAACAAACTTTCTAAGTATGACTTTTCGTTCTTAAATTATTGTGGATACCTACTTGAATCCAGACAAACAGGCATACGAAGAGACAGAAAAAAATAATGGCTATAATTCAGTGGCGGTTGATGACTTTTCAACCAGAGTTTACTGTCCAAAAAAGTATCTTTTATTTTTTTGAAATTTTATTTTAATCTTCGCTTTTTTTTTGCAAATTTCATCGAATACGGCATCATTTTCGTTATTTTTCAAATTTAACATTATATTTTTTTAAATATATTGCCCCAAACGGATACTGCTTTGTGTGAGTGAGGGTAGGAGTCAGAAATTAAATCTTGTGACTTAAACTCCACATCGACAATCTTCCACAATGAATCAGCCTGTCCTTTAAGGGAATCTTAAATTTCTCCTAATCCTATTGCTATAAGCAAGCTATGTCTTTCTTTAGCACTCTTAGCTATTTCCGATCTTATATATTGAGAGTTGTTAGAAATGGATTAGTCCAGAAATTCTCGAATCATCTTTATTTATTCCTTTTTTGTATTATTTCTATTTTAATCATTCTTGAGCGAGAACAATTTTTATTCGTCTAAAACTTGTCTGGACTCGTCTTTGACATGCTTGAACTGAAAGATATAACTACCAGGCAGAGAGTGCAAACGTTCTATCTGCACCCTTGTTGGAAAAATCATTCATTTTTATTGCCCTTGAAACTATGCAACAATTTTATTTCATTTTGAGAACCAAATATATTTTTCAAAACAAAAAATGTTTTTTATAGAAATATTTGAAATAACCTATAATAATTTGAAAATTTAAAGATCTTCCTGAAATTTTGAAGTCGACCTTATATAGTATAATTATGAAAATACCTACTCTAAATGTTTGAAATTTTAGAGATGCGCCACATCCACAGCATCCATGGACCGCTCGCCACTGATCTAAATGATTTTTCTCTACGTTATTCAGACATATTTAAACAGATGAGCAAAAAAAAATTGCGTGAATTCAATTCTAGGCTCGTCCAGCCTAGGCGTGTAAACATCTCATTAAGTAGAATTAGACTTATTTTTTGTTCAAATTCAATTCATTTACAAATAAGATTGTATAAAAGCACCAAAGTACTCTTTTTTGACCAATTTGTACCTAACCGAAACTGAAATCGCGTGACCTAAGATTGTGAAACAATTCCACATAGTTGGTTATTTACTCCTTATCAAGGGAAAATAAAAACACTTGATATATTTATTTTGTTAGATATAATTGCTTTTCTTACATATTGTAGGAAAGTCTTTTTCTTCATCAATTTGGAAATTTGAATAACTATGTACAATAGTCAAGGTGAAGAAAGCTTCAATTAACAGAGGTATAGGGGCAAATTTTAGTCTTGTGAAAACGTCCATTCTGATTAGAAATAGCTAGCGTTTTTTTACTGTTTTTCCCAAACGTAATATTTTTGTATATTTTATCGATCTTATTCTCCATTCTTTCAGAATATTATATTTATAAGGCTCTTTGAAAAAAAGGGCAAACGATATAATAGGCTCATTCTTTTCTGAACGCACTCAAAATGATACTGTACATTTTGATTTACATAAAGTTATTCATTGTCTCGTTTGGAAAATTCAAGAAAATTTATAATTAATATTTAATTATGTCCATTTATCAAAGAAAATTAAAATAAAAAAAAAGACAAAACAGGAAGCCTGAACATTGACTAGAAAAAAGAACAAACCCCTTAATTGGTTCTGGACAGAAAATTAAAAAAGGGTACCCAGATAAAAGAAGCTGATGATAAAGCTCCAAAAGTCTCCCTGGCCACATATAAATCCCAAAAGTTCTATTGATGTCAGATAGAAAATTAATTTCAAGGCAGTTCGACCACATCTTTTATACGAATCACCTTTGTGCCTGGGACGTATTACGAAAAATCATTTAATTTCAATATACAAAGCTAAAAAAAAATTCAAACGTGTGCGGTCAGGGGACCCCAGTCAGGAACGAAGTTCCTTGCGTTATTTTAAAAATATTAGAGTTAATAAAATACAGCCAAAAATTGTATCACACTCCATAAATACTGGCTATTATTAATATTATAATTGTATAACGCGATTATTTTCTTGAATATATTAAATATTGAAAATGAAAATGTGTATAAAATTACTATCTTTAGTTTTTAAAGTTGAGAATTATTGAAATAACGCTATATGAAATTAATATTATATAAAAATTTTACATTGATTAAAATGGCAATTTTTCTTTTTAGTTTTTTTTATTCAGGATTTTTGATTTAAATATTTTTTTATTTCTGGTTTGGCCGAAAATTAATTTTCGCTAATTTTAGCACTTGGATCCAAGTGAATAAAAACCATCCGTGTGGCCATATAATTAAAAATAATCTATTCCATCTCGGATCTATTAGATGACAACATCTTGTGATTTATTGAGAAATTTAAAGTCTATTTATATCGGCAATTTGAACTCTTTTTTTCAATTTTGAAGAAATTCAAAATTCAAAACCCCCTTTTTTTAAACTTTGTGGCAGGGGTCCCCAAACTTTTTAGAGATAGGGCCACATGTGAACATTGAATACTATGGACGAGTCGTATAGAACATATTATACGGAAAATACGCTATTATATAGCATTAATATTTAATATAGTGAATATTTGCGAATAAATTCTGTAGTAGCCGCGGGCCGGATGGAAAAGTTTCAAGGGCCGAATTTGGGGACCCCTGCTTTATTGCATAGCTATATCTGTTTAAATTTAGAATAACTAGAATACAAAATTTTACAAATGAAGATTTAAAATGAGTGGATATTGATGAGGCAGTCCAAAAAAAGAAGAAGATAATTTATACTATCTTTTTATTCATAAACCGACGTTTCGGAGGCTATTCCTTCCTTCTTCAGGGTCTGTAATCAATTAAAATTGGATTTGACCATCATTACAAACAAGATCATCACAAATTTGTTTGTTTTTTGGGCTGCCTCATCAATATCCACACAATTTCACTTATCAGTCCGTCTCCAAAAATTACTTCAAAGAAGATTTAAATCTTTGAGTGATAAATAATTATGTCAGAGAGGTTCACCTCATAGGCCCATTTATGGCACTTTGAATTCGATTCCCAAGAGGGTAAAAACAACCCTTCTGACAAAATAATTAGAAATAATTAATTCCATCTTGGATCTAGTAGATGAAAATCTCTTGTGAATTTCTTAGAAAGTTATTAGGACTGATATCGTAAGCTATTTTGAAAATAAAATCCCCAAATCTAACAAGTCTTTTTTAAAAAATTAACATTTTAGCAACAGAAAGACTTTTTTACAACCTTATAAAATCAATTTTGAAATAAACCCCGTTACACATTGCTATATTTATTAAAATATTAACAAATATACGAAAACAAATACACGATATTTCAATCACTTCAACTGTAATCGAAACGTTGCCTATTTCTCTTTATGAATGAACAGCTCTGCTACTCTCGGCAAAATAAAAACTTTTAAATTGTTTGTTTTTGTATATTTGTTAGTATTAAATATGGAGAATTATTGAAAAGGCAGCCCAAGGATAATGAAAAATATCACGTCCATTTTTTAACAGGATAAAAGTGACGTTCACTTAAATTCATTTAAGCGGAATTTTATTTTTCATTATCCTTGTGCTGCCTTTTCCATCAATTTTGTATTGAATTCTACTAGTCCGTCACACTACGTGACGGGACTTATTTCAACAAATTCTAAATTTTAATCAATTTGAGTCCTTTTAGTTTTCGGAATTCAGACAATTTCCCATAGAAAGAAAGAAATAAGCTGACGTGTTCTGATGTGACCATCCACTTGACTTTACCATACAACCCGGCCCCTAAAATTATTTATAATTGTGTAGGTGGCAGAAAAAAATAATAATTATTGTTTGAACTTCCCCTGCCGAGTGCTTTTCACGAATTATGTCTATAAAAATGCTGTCATGAAATCTCGGATATTTTTCAAAATTATTCGACTTTAAATTTAGACGCTCCAATGGCTCGGATCTAATTTATAGATTTTCGATAAAGAGAAAAAGCTCACTGAATAATAAAAGGAAAAAAATAAAAGCAAAACATCAGACGTCACATAAATATTTTATTATTTTACTTTAATTCATTAGTTTTAAAAAGAAATATTAATTTTATATAGGGACTGATTCTTGAATATTAAGTAAATGAATGGTTAATAATCTCTTTTTTTCAAATTTAATTTTTAATTTTTTTTACCATAATATAGGTAACTAACCAACGAGTGTCTTTATAATGATATAAAGTATTTACTTAATGGAAGAAATATATAAAAGAGGGTGGATATTTATATAGGTGGGCGAGTGAATAATATAGAGAATTATATTAATTCTATAAAATATGAAAATAATAATAGTACAAAGCCAAATTATTAACCTTTAATTTATTTATTATTTTTTTGATTTTTGGCGTTTTTAGCTGCCAGGACTATAATAATATATGCCTTTCATTTATTTAATGGCTATGCATTAGCAGATATATCGGATATGTCTCTTTTATTTATTTAACTTTTACTTACTTTATAAATTGAAATCTCTTATTTACAATAGTTCATTAAATCCTACGAACACTCATACATCTGTTGTTACTTCTATCTCCGACCCTTCCGATCGGACTCACAAAACATAAGCTAATATAGCAGTGACCAAGAAGCTATCTTATATGTATATTGATGAAAATACTATAAATGTTGAAATTTTAGAGATGCGCCGCATCCACAACATCCAAGGACCGCAGGCCTCTGATGTAAATGATTTTTCTCCACGTTATTCAGACATTTTTAAACAAATGAGCAAAGAGTGAATTCAATTCTAGGCTCGCCAGCCTAGGAGAGTAAACATCTTGTTAAGGTGAATTAGGCTTATTTTTTGTTTAAGTTTAATTCATTTACAAATAGCATTGTGTGAGAGAACCAAAGTACTCTTTTTTGACCAATCTTTGTACCTATCAAGAATCTAAAACCAAGTGAGCTAAAATTGTGAAACAATTCCACATAGTTGGTTATTTACCCCTTATCAAGTGGAAATAAAAACACTTGATATATTGAGTATTTTATTAGATATAATTGCTTTTCTCAGATATTTTAGGTAAGTCCTTCTCTACTAGTGACCAAGAAGCCATTATAATGACTTCTTCCAACACATTGTCAAACACAGAACAGTTCAATCATCAATCGAAAAATGAAATTACTTCTAATTATTCTCAAGAGTTTACTCAAGTGATTTCTAAAAAAAAGACTTTATTCTTTGCAAAGAAAGCAGTACTTCTCTTCAAATGGCAGAAAAAAATAATATCTAATTCTGTATTTACAGCTCTGTTGGGCCCAGACACTAAATGAATATTTCAAATTTAACCTTGAGACCAACACCGAATGCACTTGGCTAAAAACCAAATGTGCCACATAATCGTCCTATCACATTATATGAACCCTGAAGCTTGGCCCGAAGGCATATGATTATCTCCTAATAAAGTTTGGGAAAAATCAAAAATACATCGCTTTGAGTCAACAAACAGCTGTTTCCAACTCCGGGGATGACAAAAATTATTTCAATTGCATTAGTACAGAAAAACGGAGTAACACAATCATCCAACAATAAGAATTTATTACCAGAATATTAAAATAAATATTTTTCTAATTAATACACCAAGTGAATATATATCAAAGAGAGTTATTTTTGAAATCAACATTTTTAAACATGAAATATATATCGCTAGACCACTGCTGGTTGAGGCTATTGGAGTCAGCTAAATCTTAAATCTGGTCCAGATTCAATATTTAGCTGATCCTAATAGCCTCAACCATCAGTGGTCTAGCGATATATATATCTTGTTTAAAACTGTCGCTGTCATTTATGATTCTAAAATTGAGGAGTCAGGTTGGCCGAGTGATTAAAGTGCATGCCTTCTAATCAAGCTAGCGCGGGTTCAAGCCCGACTCGATACATATATTTAACCGGATATAATCTGATTCCTTTAGGAGAAGGCATTAGAAAACCAACCCTGTAAAAAATTTCCCAAGGAAAAAAATGGGCAGGGAACTCTCCATAGTAATCGCCGACGTGTATGGTACTTGAAGAAGAAAATTGAGTTGAGTCTTTTCACTATATACAAGAGATTGTTGACAAGTCCAATTTGGTCTGCTCTAGAAAGGGTGATGTTCTTAATGCTGTAAACAAACAGATGCGGCTCTGATATATTATATTACCTGATCTAAAAATCATGGTTGGAACTGTCTGTATACTAATACCATTATATATTTCCAACTACTAATATTTTTCTTTATCAAGACGGTGCAAATCTCAAGAACATTTTATTGAATGATAATCTTGTTTTGATGCCTACAACTTAACTGCAATCTCATGGAAATTATCAATTACTGGCATAATCGATGTCTTTGAAAAAATAACTCCTACCCTAACTAAATCTAGTAGTTTAAGTTTTAGTGGATAGTTTCAAGGATTTGGATTTAAGTCACTTTATTTATGTATTTAATAATAATAATTAAAAGTAAAATTAATACTCTGGATTTGTGCTTCTCAACCCGATTTTCTAATATCTCTATAAGTAATGATATGGGGAGTCGGGTTAGCTCAGTCGGCTAACGCGCTGGCCTCGCTTCGGCATCGATCGATTATGACGATGTTGGAGTGGAAGGCCGGAGATCGATCCTGGCTGGCAAATAAAAATTTCTACCGGCTAAAAACTCGGCTCCCTCACTAACCCTACTAACACTTTACTTATGTGCTGTCTAAATGGACTTTGTTCCCGGTGACATTAAATAAATAAAAAAAAAAAGTAATGATATTTTATCAAATATGGTCGAATTTCACCCAATTTTATAAAATAAATATATATATCTTTAAAATGAAAGAATTAAAGTAAATTAATAAAATATTTTTTGAATTTATTCTTTTATTTATTTTTTTATTAAAAAAAGACAAATAAAAATAAATAACTTCCAGAACTTAAGTGACTTGATTTAAATTTTTCGTTAAATTGAAGGGTTGGTTTTGTCACAAATATAATAAAACAATAATTTTAATAACTATTTGTATTATTTAATTGATAACTATACAGTTTCGGTCACCACTGGTCGACCATCCTCAGTAGTTCTAAAAATTGAAATGAAACACTTATTTACATTTTTTCTTTTTATAGAGAATTATATAACACAAAATTTTTTTTACAATAATTTGAAATCATACATACATCTCGTTCAAGAACCGGAATTTGTCATTTCACATGAAACATTCATTCTTAAATCTTCAATATAGATACATCACACAATTCATTACAATCACACACTATATATATATATATAGCAACAATTTATAAAAACGTTTATCACTGAACTAGA
This sequence comes from Forficula auricularia, assembly GCA_024734495.1. Classification (NCBI taxonomy): domain Eukaryota; kingdom Metazoa; phylum Arthropoda; class Insecta; order Dermaptera; family Forficulidae; genus Forficula; species Forficula auricularia. The sequence goes on from JALMQS010000099.1 coordinate 18,273,100, forward strand.
AACTATTTTGAATTAATGATTATATTAAATATTATTTTCAATTTTATTTTTTTCTAATTATCTCATTGCATAGTCAATTATTATATAATTAAAAAATCCATTATAAATAATCCATTCTAGAAACACATTATAAGTTAATTCACTATTTATTTTTTATTTTCTAGTTCAGTGATGAACGTTTTTATAAATTGTTGCTATATATATATATGTGTGTGATTGTAATGAATTGTGTGATGTATCTATATTGAAGATTTAAGAATGAATGTTTCATGTGAAATGACAAATTCCGGTTCTTGAACGAGATGTATGTATGATTTCAAATTATTGTAAAAAAAATTTTGTGTTATATAATTCTCTATAAAAGAAAAAATGTAAATAAGTGTTTCATTTCAATTTTTAGAACTACTGAGGATGGTCGACCAGTGGTGACCGAAACTGTATAGTTATCAATTAAATAATACAAATAGTTATTAAAATTATTGTTTTATTATATTTAAAACCAACCCTTCAATTTAACGAAAATAAATAAATAAACTAATATTGAATTTCAATGTGTTGATTTTGGTCATTGTTTGTATTAATCTTGATTTGGACTGGGTATTGATGCTCGTTAGTTTATTAAACATAAATGTAACATTTTGCACAAACAGACAATATATAATATACAATATATTGCCCAGCTCTATATTATATAAAGCTATAAATGGTAATTTATTTATATTTATACTATATGGCTGACTTCTGCAATGAAAGACGCTTCCATAAACTCTATAGAATGTAACTTCTAGGCTTTACATGTATATTTGAATGAAATTATTAAATCGTATATGAGGGAGAATTAATCTCATCTAAGTTGACTGGGCCATTTCGTATAACTTCTAAAAACTCATTTGCCTCAATTCAATCTTAGCTCTCAGCCCTCCTACCTCAGTTTGCGTAGATTGCCTTCTACTTCCCTATTACATGACGACACCAATGGGAGAAACCATGATAATCGGTTTACATACATCTCTCTTGTAAATTATATCATTATAGAATATAAACTAATCTTTAAGTTGTCACATTGGAGGAAAAAATTATAATGTTTTCAAGATTTGGTGGATTGGCAATTCTTTATTTTTATCAGCGAACAGCTTGATTTGGTACAAATGTGCCCCATAGTAATTAATATAAGCTTTCAATATTTAATTTCAGTTTAATAACAACTGTTAAAAACCTTTCATATAATAAATCGATTTGTTCCGCACTTTTTTGAAATTTTTAGAAAGTTCAAAATCTAAAACCCGTTATTCGGTACGAAACAGCAAACATTTTTTTCACGAGATGGGACTTTTTATGACTTTCTGTTCTGTACTAATTAAGTAATTGAATTCATAGACAGATTACAGACACAGAAAAAATCCGAAAAAACTATGAAGAGAAAATCATTGAGGGGTTTCTTTGCTTGATACAAATAACCTATATATACGAGTATATATAGGTTTTCATTTAATATTTAATAGTTTTGAAGGCTTGACTATCATCTTCACTTTCTTATAAATATTATAATTGTTTTCTGTGCTATTATAGGTGTACGGTGTATGTTTATTTGTACCAAGCAGAGGATACCCTCATGAATTTCCTCTTGAAGATCGACAACAATCGACAAATCTTTTCAAAGAAAAAATTCTGCTTCAAAATTACGTTTCCTTAAGTTTCAGACATTTCTAAACTCAAATATACAAAATTTAGATAAATAAAATTAATTTTTTTTGAGTGAATACGACCGCTCGAGCTTTTCTGTGTAGTTTAGTAATTTAAACCCCACTTCTCTCGGATACTATAACAGGTCTGGTCAAAACTTCAAACAATAAAGCTTTTCCTATCAGTATGCGCAAGTGATCATCCAAATCAGATAGCTTTATAAATTTTGTATTAAAGAGTAATTATAATACTCGGTACGCTATTTATGTATCCAAAATATTTGTATTTCCAATGCAAAAAACTGATTATATTTTGAGGCTTTCTGACTTCAGAACTTACAGTTCAAAAATTCAGAAAATGGTTTGTCTATTTTTTTGAGATTTTCGCCTGTGATAAAAAATGCATAAAAAAAAACACAAACCGGTATTGATAATTATATGCAAGTAAATCACTTTAAAAATCGCCTTCTAATCAAGGTAGCGCGGGTTAAAGCCCGATTCGCCTCAAACCTACTTTAATCTGAACCTTACATAATTGAGAAAAAATTAATTAATTTATATATAGTAGCTTAAAAAGGTTAATGGTTAATGCTGAGAAATCCAAACAAAAATTAAATCTCTATAATAATAATATTAAAACGAATTTGATATCTAAGTATTTTGTAAGATATAAGGTACCGAGCCCGCACTTGCACTTGGCCGATTTATTTTATGTAGGTACATTTTCAACATAAAGTCATAATCGTGAAGACTGGTTTAACATAACTACTTTCCATTTTTGTTATTATTCATTTCCATAAAAAATATTAAATATATCAATTGATCAAAGGAAAAGAAACAACAATAAGTGTTATATTAAACTATCAATTGCGACGTTTCGCTGTTTTATTACAGCTTCTTCAGGCTCGTGATAATTTTTTTCTTTTTTTCTAATAAAGTGTTTAGAAAAAAATTCATCAAGAGCCTGACGAAAAGGTGTAATAATTTTGTTAATAGAGAATTATGTAGGATCTAGGAGAAACATATTAATAAAAAATAAAATTTAAAAGTATAAACTACTAGGTAGGTTTCACAAAATAAAAGACAAAATGCTTATTAGTATGACTCTATATATAGTTATAATCGAGGGGTGAACCGCGAGCAAATATCATGTACACCTACTTCCACTTCCGCTTTCATTTTCAAGTAGAAGACAATAGATGAAGGGGCAATATCTAATGAACTCCAAAATAATTCCACATAATTCTAAAGTCGTGTACACCTAATTCCTATTGTGGTAATAATTCACTTAAGCATTTTTTATTTTATTTTGTGAAACCTACCTAGTAGTTTATACTTTTAAATTTTATTTTTTACTTTAAGCTGTAATAGTCGCAATTGATAGTTTAATATAACCTTTTCCTCTGAAAGATTGATATATAGGTATAACTAATTGCTTTCATTTGATTGTGTCAAAAGCCAATTCTCCCATCTCTAAAATTCTTTAAAATCTGAGGACATTATTCTATGCAAAAAACCCTTCGAAATCTGATAAAATCCCATAAATATAAATCTCTATTAAAAATTTTTCCATTCGATTTTGCCATCCATCTCCGTTATTCTCTTATATATATTTGAAAATAAAAATAAAACAAGATAAATGTGATAGTTAAGGAAATTCTTAAATGTAAAAAAGATATTGAATTTTCTTATCAAGTTCCCGAAGCACTCTCACTTTTCAATATCCTCTTAAGTGGGCTGCCTCGTTCTTTTGTCAAAAAGTTTTAAGATCCTCCTCCACTTCTATTCTACTCTATTGTCTTAAGAAATTATTTATCCAATACACTTTGCTCCTAATATCGATTCCACAAAGTCATTTTTTTCATGAATAATCGATAGTTTAAAACACAAACAAACTAACTTCCTATACTTGATAATTGGAGGGAAAGTGAAAAGTTTTACAAGTCTAGGTACACTCATTGAGAAATTTGGATATTTGGCAATTTTTTTTCGGTAAAATAGTTTAAGCAAAAAAGTGAAATCTGGCATATATGTAAGGACCACTTATTTTTACAAATTCTTGTGTAAAATTTAAGCTTATTTAGCTCATATAACAATTTTTTTCTGATTCTTTTCATTTTTACTTTTCCGAACAATTAAGTTAAATGAAATAAGTTGACGTGTTCTGATGTGGCCATCCACTTAACTTTACCATACAACCTGGCCCCTCATTTATATTCAATATTTAATAAAATTATTTATAATCATGTAGGGTAGGGGGGTTAGTTTTTGCATTTTTAGACTTCTTGAGTCCCAGTGATTATGTATACAAAATTTGGTTGAGTTTAGTATGAGCCTATATTTTATTTTTTTGACTATACACTCCCCCATTTTGGGTGGTTAGTTTTTGCATTTTTAGACTTCTGGGAGTCCACTGATTATGTATAGAAAATTTGGTTGAGTTTTCTCAAATGGCTTAGATTTTTAATTTTTAACCCCCCCCCTTTACCCCCCTTAATTTTGGGTCGATATGCACCAAATTCTAATCAGCTCTAAATCTCAATGGACCAAAACTACGTGTGAAATTTGGTTTTGATATTCATACTAGTTTTAGAGCTAGCTCGTCCACAAAAATTTGGTAACGCACAGACTAACGGACACCCAACCAGACAAACTAACAGCCATATTGGCAAAACAATTATTATCTCGAAAAATGTAATTTTTTCGATGTTCACTTTTTAGGGCTTTTTTGTAGAGCGAAATGCCATGATTTTGCTCAATTTTTTTAATAAAAATAGTTTCAGCAGTTTTTGAGATATTTCGAAAAAAAGAAGGAAAAAAAACACTTTGTTCATGCACGATTATAATACTTGACCATACCCTCTATGGTAAAGTAAAAAACCGAAAGTACTATAATTAAATTTGCTTCTTTTAAAAATAATATCTAATTGTATGCTACCGCAAGAATCATACAAGAAAATAAAAAATATCACAGGGCAGTACTAGAATAAGTCTACAATTACGAACTAAGATTTTCAAATTTTCATAGATAGTGACCCTTCAGGAGGATTATTTAAATAAATACAAATCTTGAATAAAAACAATCGTCATACATTTATTGAAAATACCAACGTATAAAGATTATTTTATAAAATATTGGTATTTATTCGAAAAAAATATATGTATGTATGAAAGTTCCTCTAAATGGCTTAATAACTGAAAAACTAGAAATGCTAGATACTTCGAAAAAACTTAAAATAATTTTATATATGGGGCATTTAAACAAGCCAATATTTGTTACCATTTATCCACGGGGTTAATAGATACCACAATTTTTCTGTTTTTTGTAAAAGATCGAAAAAGATTGTTTTTTTTTTGCGATTTTATCATTAAAATGGCTGTAATTTTGGATTTAGTAGTTCTATATATTTTACGTCTTAAAATTATTTCCTTATATTAAGGGGGTTAATTGTAATCGGCGTTTTTCGTTTTTTTTTGTTTATTTTTTTTATTATGGACATAAATAATTGCGTTTCATGTTAACAGATTTTTATGAAAATTGGATATCATTTAGATCTAATGGTGATGTTCAAATCTGAAATTGACTTTTTGTAAAATAACGTTGCACATAATAACAGTATATAAAAATAATAAACAATAAAATGATTAATTAATTTAATTAAAATTGCTACACACCCGTTTATGCCATAGCATTACAATGCGTGAAAATAATAAAATTATAAAAAAAAATTATTTTCTGAATTTTTAAACTCTAAGTTTTAAAGCTAGAGAGCCTATTATTATGTAAGCAGATCTTCGCACAAACATGTGTGCACTAGAACGAACTTCCTACGATTTTTCGTTCTTGTGTATTGCTATCTGAATCTAGACAGTCACGAAAAAAATCATTGTTAAATTTTTTTTTTCAAGTTTCATTCATTTTTGTGTGAATTCAATACTCAGGAGGCCTAAGCCTGTCTCTTGGCCTAACCTAGTAATAAATGTGCTGCGGGCAAGAGGTTCTTTCATAAGAATTTGATTGAGGAAAATGATGAAAAGGGGCGCGGATAGAATGATCTCTCTTCCTTTTGTACTATGGCGTTACAAAAGGATACCAAATACAAGTCCAGACTTGTTTCAGACTTTTAGAGATTAATTTCTGAATGTCTATTATTATAAGAATGGCCTTTTGCCTTTTTCACTGAGACCAAATCGTTATAAGAGAGAAAAAATATTCAATTAGAGAGTCCAATAAAATTTAGTCAAAAATATAAAAAAAGGAAATCTTTGCTGATCCTTTAATCAGTCAGTGTACCGATTCCTGAAAAAGTCTTTAATTTTTCCTCCATTTATAAATTGTAAATTGGCAAATTCGAAATCCATCCTTAAATTAAAAATATCATGTTTTATTTATAAATACGCTTTTTAATCAACATCTTTTCGAATTTTATTTAAAAGTATATCAAGTTAATTTGAAAAAAATCCCAATTGTATTTGGGAATAGGTACACAATTGAATAATAGAAAATCACAATTACATATTTCAGAAATCTCAATTATATTCCATAATTCTCAATTGTATTTCAGAAAATAAACATTTTAATATATATAAAAAGAGAAGGTGATGTTTAATTTATCAACCCACAGCCTAAACCTAAGGGGGAAAGGGTCTCAAAATGTGTTTTTAGAGTTTTTCAAGATCTCTTAAACCAGAAAAGATATCGATATGGGTTTAGTTTAGAAAGGTGAAGCATTGAAATACAAAAAAATATTATTTGAGTATTTTGTTCTATTTGTCCCCGAAAGAGAGATATAGTCATTTTGGGGTAAATTTTTGAAATTTTTAAAGTGCTCTATCTCCTCAAGTTTTTAAGTTTTAGCATTCAAATTTGGTAGCTGGGTTAAGTATTGCTAAATCTCGGAAAAGTTTTTTTATTTTTTGAAATTTGATCCTTGAACTGAAAAATGGGGGCATTTTTGATTTTGTGGTCTAAAACACAAAACGCTTCGTATCTTACATATCTCTTGGAGCAAACTGAAAGAAATTTTGTGTATATAGCCACTAAAAGGTTAGAAATGTAAAAACTAACCAGCCAAAATGGAAGAGGGTCAAAAAATGAAAATTCTTGCCCTTGGAGCAAACTCAACTAAATTTTGAATACATAATCTGTGAACCACTAGAAGGCTAGAAATGCAAAAACTGGATGCGGGGGTAGAATGCACGAGTGGGGTAAAGGGGACCCGGGGTGGGTGTGGGTGTGGAATGGGTGGGAAGGGTGCGTAGTGAGATGCAGGGTGGGTGCTGAGGTGGGGGTGCAGGGGGCGTATACATATAAATACCTAAATGAACAATTGGCATTTTCTGAAATACAATTGAGAATTTCTGAAATTTTTTGAGATTTCTGAAATCAAATTATGATTTTCTAATAGTCAATTGAGTATTCTGAAATATAATTGGTGTTTTCTGAAATATTCATTGAAAAGGTGTACTGATTTCAAATGACTGTTCATTAAAACTTTAGATTTTCCTATAATTATATACGAGTATTTTAAAACGTTTATTTGAATTATGATAGTTTTTTAAAAAATATTATTTTAAAACTAAATAAAATGATAACTTTACCAAGGAGACTGCACTGTTTCTCAGGTGAAGCTCGAGGTTCCCAATGCAAATCCTGCCACTCCAATGTCTGCCTAGAGAATGAAATATATTTTATTATTTTCAATAAATACCCGTTAAATGGTCTATCTTATCCATTCTTGCTCGCTCAAGTAGAATAAATTCATATGAAAAGTTCACTTAATCAACTTCCATGAATTCTCTTAATCTCTACAGGGCTTTACTTAATAATAATAATTAATTTCTTTTTACGAACCAACAAAACAAAATATTTTCAATTGAATATATAATTTTAAATTATATTTGGCAAGGGTCGTATTCACATCCCCGGGAATCGAACCCAATCAATTCCCAAAAATAACAATCCGGGATTCACCACAAAAGGTAGCCAATTGGTCAAGATATCTAAAATTGGAACTCACGTCAGATTCCCAAGGAGGTGAAAACAACCCTTCTCACATATAATTGAAATTATTCGATTCAAAAAGATTTAGTTTTGCAGAGACTAGCAGAGTTATTGATTCATAAAGAGAAATTAATGAGGTTGTTCTCTGAAGCAAATAAACATTTATTTATTTATTTTTCTATATATTTATTTTGTTTATTGGGCCTCCGAGGAGCGGGCCGCCTCTTACAAAGATAAAAGAGCATTAAACAAATTTATTTACACATCTTTCACACTTTCAGCTTCAGAACAAATTAATTCAGATTCAGACCGGGTGTCTGAGGCTAATATATAAAATATAAATATGTATAGGTATATATAATTTATTTGTTTGAGACTATAGTTTTGAAGGTTTGACGTTCATCATCAGTTTTTATAATTAGAAATATTTTAATTGAAATGTTTTTGTTTTGCCGAGAGTAGTAGAGTTGTTGATTCACAAAGAGAAACAAAGAGGTTGTCCTCTGCTTGATGCAAATAAAATTTATAATTAAAAAATACTGATGATAAAGACCAAGTCTTCGAAACTATAGTCTCAAACAAATAAATAATATATATAAAGATATATCATCTCGATATATCTGTGTGTATGTTTATTTGCATCAAGCAGAGGACAACCTCTTTGTTTCTCTTTGTATAAATATTTTATCTGTTATTTCTCATAGGTTCAAATATCAAGTACAACAGCCTATATTTTCATTTTTTGACCCTACCCCTCTCCCCATTTTGGGGGGTTAGTTTTTGCATTTTTAGTCTTCTGGGGTCCCAGTAATTATGTTTATAAAATTTGGTTGAGTTTGTTCAAATGGCCTAGATTTTTAATTTTAATCCCCCCTCCAGCCTCCTTAATTTGGAGTCGATGTGCACCAAAATCTAATCAGCTCTTAATCTCAATGGACCAAAACTACGTTTGAAATTTGGTTTCAATATTCGCACTAGTTTTTGAGCTAGCTCGTCCACAAAAATTTGGTAACGCACAGACTAACTAACAGAATAACAACCAGACTAACAGACATTTTGACAAAACAATTATTATCTCGAAAAATATAATTTTTTTCGATGTTGAATTATTAAAGCTTTTTTGCAGAGCGAAATGCCAAAGTTTTGCTCAATTTTTTTATTCAAAATACTTTCAGCCGTTTTTGAGATATTTCGGAAAAAAGAAGGAAAAAAACACTTTTTTCATGCACGATTACAATACTTGACCATATCCTATATGGCAAAGTAAAAATCTAGCTATAATCTTCAAAAAACACTAAAATAAAAAAAAATGAATACAGATCAATCTAATTTAATTTTTTTATTTTTAGGTGAGACGATACTGCATAATGGATAAACATACATGAAAATTTCAAGAATGAAAATACATACATAAGGTTTCCGAATCATTTAGCTACAGGTAGGAATTTATTGAATAAAATAATATCAGCCTTTGATTTCAATTATCTACACTCTCTTGGACTTTTTCTGTTCCGAACTGACCTCAGGTGGCTTTTACAAAAAACTTTAACACTATGAGCGTAGTTAGGAGGGGGGAAGGGAGGCAATACCCCCCCCTACAAAACTCATTGGCCCGCCTAGAAAAATCGAAATTACATTATTACGAAGCTTCAGTTATGTATTTCAGATTTAATAATTTCGTTACTTCAGAAATTCTACTAATATGTTAGTTTATTTTTCTAGGGGGGCTATGAATTTTGTAGAGGCCGCCCAGCCCCGCCGTCCTAACTACGCTCATGGAGACAGTAAGCTATTGGTTATCTGCGAAACCCATAAAAGAAAATTTAGAAGAAAAGAATAGAAATAGAAAGTTTATGGTTTAATAAAATTTTTTTTGTATTTAATAACAATTTATTCACACATGAAAGCAAAATAAGTTTCGTATTCTATATGAAGAGTTTTAAAATTGAAATTACATTACAAGTTGACTCGAATTTTGTACCACAAAGCGATGATTTGCAGAAAGCATTAATTTTTTTGTTTTCATTTGAAGAAATGTGCTGCAGAGTCGCATCGAATGCTTGTCGAGGCATATGGTGATCATGCTCTATTAGAAGCAACATGCAAAAGATGGTTTCAACGGTTCAGAGATAATTATTTTGATGTGAGAAATGAAGAACGTGGAAGACCACCAAAAAAGTTTGAAGACGCCGAATTGCAAGCAATATTGGATGAAGATGATACTTTGAGTCAAAAGGAAATGGCATCAATGTTAAATGTTGCACAGCAAACAATTTCTGACCATTTAAAGGCTATGGGAAAGATCCAAAAGTGTGGAAAATGGGTGTCACGTAAGGCAGATGGAAAACCAAAAAAATACTTATGAAATTTTGCTTCAAAGACACGAAAGAAAATAAGTTTTGCATCGAATTGTTACTGGCGATGAAAAATGGATTTATTTTAAGAATCCTAAACGGAAAAAATCATGGGTTAATCCGGGACAACCATCAACATCGACTGCAAAACCAGATCGAATTGGCAAGAAGGCAATGCTCTATGTTTGGTGCGATCAGAAAGGTGCGGTGTATCATGAGCTTCTAAAACCTGTTGAAACTGTTAATACTAATCGCTGCAGACAACAAATGATCAATTTGAACCAGGCATTGATCGAAAAACGACCAGAATGGGCCAGAAGACACGGCAAAGTAATTTTGTTACACGACAATACACCTGCACAGAAAGCAAAACTGGTTCAGGATACAATCAAAGCACTTAGCTGGGAGCTGCTACCCCAGCCGCCGTATTCACCAGACTTGGCCCCTTCCGACTACCATTTGTTTTCATCGATGGGACACGCATTGGATGAGCAACACTTCGATTACTACGAAGAAGTCGAAAATTGGGTGTCTGATTGGTTTGCTCTAAAAGACTAACATTTCTTTTGGCGTGGTATCCACAAATTGCCAGAAAGGTGGTCAAAATGTGTAGAAAGGAATGGTCAATACTTTGAATAAAAATTATATAGTATAAGTATATTATATATATCGTTAAAAGAGTATACGTTCATTTGAATATCTGGAAACCTCTTTTCGAAGCGTAGTTGATAAAAAGGGAAGACCCTTATCAACTTATTGAGAATTTCGAGGAAAAATAAAATAATAATTTTCAAAAAACTAAACTCTTTTTAAATAGTAGATTTTATAGAGAGTTTAAAGAGAGTATTTTCGTTCGAATATCTCGAAAATAATTACATTTTGTACACTCTGTTCGAAGGGTAGATGATAATAAGAGGGGACCCTTATCACCTTGATTGAGAATTTAAAGGGAAAATAAAATATTAATTTTCAAAAAAATAAACTCATGTTAAATAGAATATTTGATATAGAATTTAAAGAGAGTATTTTCGTTTGAATATCTCGAAAATAATTACATTTTGAACACTCTGTTCGAAGGGTAGATGATGATAAGGGGGGACCCTTATCAACTTGATTGAGAATTTCAAGAAAAAAAATTAACTTATTTTTAATAGTAGGTATAAAGAGTTAAAATAGTATACTTTCGTCTGAATATCTCGAAAAAAATTACTTTTTGAAACCTCTTTTGGAAGGGTAGTTGATATAAAGGGGGGGGGGACTCTTGTCAACTTAATTGAGAATTTCGAGAGAAAACAAAATATTTATTTTCAAAAAACTAAATTCATTTTAAATAGTAGATTTGAAATAGACTTAAAAGAGAGTATTTTCGGTTGAATATCTCAAAAATAATTACTTTTTGAACCCTCTCTTCGAAGGGTAGATGATGATAAGGGGGGCCCTTTATCAACTTGATTGAGAATTTGAAGAAAAAAATTTTAATTTTCAAAAAAATTAACTTATTTTTAATAGTATATTTTATAGAGAGCTAAAATAGTATACTTTCGTCTGAATATCTCGAAAAAAATTACTTTTTGAAACTTCTTTTGTAAGGGTAGTTGATACAAAGAGGGGGGGGACCCTTATCAACTTAATTGAGAATTTTGAGTGAAAATAAAATATTCATTTTCAAAAAACTAAATTCATTTTAAATAGACTTGAAAGAGAGTATTTTCGGTTGAATATCTCAAAAATAATTACTTTTGAACCCTCTCTTCGAAGGGTAGATGATGATAAGGGGGACCTTTATCAACTTGATTGAGAATTTCAAGAAAAAAATTAACTTATTTTTAATAGTATATTTTATAGAGAGTTAAAATAGTATACTTACGTCTGAATATCTCGAAAAAAATTACTTTTTGAAACCTCTTTTGTAAGGGTAGTTGATACAAAAGGGGGGACCCTTATCAACTTAATTGAGAATTTCGGGGGAAAATAAAATATTAATTTTCAAAAAATTAAACTCATTTTAAATAGTAGATTTTATATCGAGTTTAAAGAGTGTATTTGCGTTTAAATATCTCGAAAATAATTAAATTTTGAACACTGTTCGAAGGGTAGATGATGATAAGAGGGAACCCTTATCAGGTTTATTGAGAATTTCAAAGGAAAATAAAATATTAATTTTCAAAAAAATAAACTCATTTTAAATAGTATATTTTATATAGACTTTAAAGAGAGTATTTTTGGTTGAATATCTCAAAAATAATTACATTTTGAACCATCTGTTCGAAGGGTAGATTATAATAAGGGGGACTCTAATCAACTTGATTGAGAATTTCAAGAAATATAATATTAATTTTCAAAAAAATTAAATCATTTTTAATAATATATTTTATATATAGTTAAAAGAGTATACATTCGTTTGAATATCTCGAAAAAAATTACTTTTTGAAACCTCTCTTCGAATGGTAAGTACTTGATACAAAAGGGGAGAATTTCGAGGGAAAATAAAATATTAATTTTCAAAAAATTAAACTCATTTTGTATGGTATGAGAGTTAAATACTTTCGTTTGAATTTCTATTATGACACTTACAATTTTGAAGATATGATCAATTCTTAAAAAAGTAAGGACAGCTAATTTTTATATTTATTTTTGTTTAGAATATCTACTTGATCCTAAGCCATTTATAATGAATATTTTTTAAATATCTCAAAAATGGCTCAAATGATTTTAAATAAAAATATTTCAGTAAAACACACCTGATAAAAAAACGAATCTTTTAATAATTTCCGTATAATTTTGAATTTTTAACTCGATTTGATAATTTGCATAATTATATGTAGATGTGTTGTCCTAGTTTAGAAACCACTGTATATTAGGGAGAAAATTACTTTTTCTATTTCAAACCTGCATTTTTTTGTATTTTATTATAAATATATAATTTAAATTTTAAATTAAACAATAGAAAATAAGATTCTTGGTAGTAGAATAGAGAATAGGAGAATCCAATTATTCTAATCCACTAAAGCTACCATTTATTTAATATTGGTGCAATTTTCCCTTCCCCTTTGATCCTTGTTACTCCTTAATGGAGTTCTTTTGTTTCATTGTTTCTTTGTGTTGTGTAAATGAAAAGCGAGATGCCAAGCCAGCTTGCTACTTTTACCACCCCCGCCGCCCAGCTTTCTCCCTTTGGAACGCCATTTATTCAAACTAGCCACTTAGTGGTGGTGGTGGTTTAAATTCTCAACGGTTGCATTTCAGAAGCATCCTTTAAGACAGGGCTGTCCAACCCGCGGGCCATCACTGCAATTAATGCGGCCCGACATGAAATCATAAGCTTCCTTAAAACACTAACATTTGTATGTAGGTACTTACTGGAAACTCTACTCTTATTAAACGAGGAAAAATTGTATATATTTTTATATATTTATATATTTGTATCATTGTTCTATTTCTAAAAAGGCTCTACCGATTTTGATGAAACCAACTCTATTAACAAGTTTTGAGGATGAGAAAACGATCTGACTAGGTCTGGACCTCGACAAATTTAATTTTAATTGATCTTTTCTTAATTAAAGTAATTATTGATAGATGAAAATCTCAATAAAAAAGTTTGTTTACATTTTTTTCAATTATCATTTATTTTTTAATTGTTTTTTTAATTTGAAAAACCACTAATAGGTTATAACAAATATTATTATACTATAACAAAATTAGGATTTTTTTTTTTTTTTTTTTTTTATGAAGGATGATGATGGGATGGATGGCTGAAACCAATCGACTTGATTGGGGAAAATGGAATTGAAATAATTATCGGAAAAGAGGTTTTTTTATCTAATTAGATTTTTCCTCTTATTAAACAAGGACTAAAGATGAATAGAGGCGACTGTTGGTCAGTGGGTAGAGTGCTGGCTCGCTGACTCGAAGATCGCTGGTTCGAGACCGAGTCTCGGCAGATAGATATTTGCAGTCGCCTCCTCTTGGAAAGTAATGGCAACCTACCAAGAGTATAATTGCCTAGTAACCTCTCCAAATTAGCCGTTCGGAACCGGCGTTAAAAAGTAGGTCCCGTATATCTGTGTAAAACAACTAAACACACTCAGCACAGGTATATGTGGAGAGGAGCCGACACCCGTTTCGGGTATGGCACTCGAAGAAGAAGAAAGATGAATAAGGACACTCGATGGTGGAGAAGTAATCTCCGGAATCGAAGCAAAAATACAATGTATACATTAATTAATGTAAAATAATTGGTTTAATAAAATTTATAAAAAAAAAAAAAAAAAATTTATTAATACGTGTCTAAATCATAACATTACAGGTAGATTCATAACAAAACAGGTGTGTTTACAAATAAAGTGGTTGAAGTGGCTTTTTTTATATAACTTAGAAAGAAATCTTATTTAATTTTATGTTTTTATTTCAGATCCTATACGATTATTTTTTTTATTATTTTCCTATTTATTTTTACTTTATCCAATGCGAAGCATGGGAGAAAGTATTGAATCGCTCTCGGGGCAAGCGTGGCTTCAAAGGGTCCTCAGGTAAAGACTACGGAACCCATGGACTCAATTAAAGTCACAAATTGTAGTATTCAATTAGGTTGAATTTTAGCACGTGACGGTTTTGCCAAAAATTACATGGGGTCTCGTCGAGAGGCCAAAAAGTGCGATTTTTTCATTTAGTGCGTGCGTATGGATGGATGTATGGATGTTATCGTTTTTTTGGCCCACGATTTTTTCCACACCGTTGCACCAATTGAAATGAAATTGAAAACCTACCATTAGTTTAACAAAATGAAGCGCTGATTAGTTTTTGGTACATATCGGACCACAAACATTAGTACTTTATTTCAGTACTTTTTTAGTTTTTTCTAAATATCTTGAAAATGACTTAACCAATTTTGATGAAATTTAATATCCTAATTAAGTACCTTGGGGACCACAAAAAAGGTTAAATAAAGTTTTTAGTAAAATTATATTTTAAAGTACTTTACTCAAGAACATATTAATATTTCAAATGAATTTGGATAAAGTTTAGCAACGATCCGTTGCAGTTTATTTTATAATGTTTATCTTTATGAACGAATGTGGCCAAATTGGTGTACGAGTAAACAAATATACAGATAATATGTGGACCACTCGAAAGCTATAAATGCAAAAACTGGGTGCGGGCTGGGGATGGATGTGGAGGGTGCAGGAGGTGGAGTGCAGTTGTGGGGGCGAAGTGGGGGCGGTTGGAGTGCAGTGGTGGTGGCGAGGTGCGTAGTTTCGGGGGGAGGGGGGGGTCCAGGGGACGTGTACTATATTTATTTGTATTTTTTTTAATTTGCTTACCGTGCATTGTTTGGTGGCTCCAGGTACTGTATATATAATACAAATTGCACTGATAATTTTTTTTCTTCAAAATTAGAAATCGGAAAATCTGCCGGAAATGTTGTTTCACTAATATTTTCCATAATTAAATTATTGAAATGGAATTTTAGGAACTTGGACAAAATCAAATCAAATTAAATACAGAGTTTTATCATTTAATATGCTGAACGTTTATTCACTTTATTTATGACTTCTTCAGCGACTGAAATAATGAGAACGAAGACAATCAAACTTGAATTATGACAAAAATAATCAAATAGTTTTTAACAAAGAATATGTTGTTTTGTATGTCTTATTTCAAATCTCAATCAGCGGCGAAGCGAAAATAACTGGCACCAGGGGCACGACATTAAAATGGCGCCCCCTCCAGAAACACATAGTAATTTAATATATAGAATTTACTCGTAATAAGAATATAATACGAATAATAATAGAATGTAGTACTTACTTTAAAATATTTATAATATATTACGAATAGTCACTACCAAACTACACTTCTACAAAATACTGTATTGTTTTTCCTGATAAATATGGACACTAGCGGGGCATGATAGACCCCCTTACCTCCCCTCTTTCACTACGCCACTGATATCATTTGTCTGATGACCTTGAAACCAGTGGCGTAACCGAGGGATGAACCGTGATTGGAATTAGGTATACAATTCTTTGGAATTATGTGGAATTATTTTGGAATTATCTAGATAATGCCCCTTCATCTATTGTCTTCTACTTTGAAATGAAAGTTTAAGAGGAAGTTGGTATACATGATATTAGGTCGCGGTTCACCCCTCGGGCGTAACTATAGGGTGGCAAGCCGGCAAAATGCCACCGGCCCCCAGCCGGAGGAGGCCCCTGGCCCGACAGGGCCGTGAGCACAGGAGGATCCTAACATTTATTATTACAACATTTAGTAAAATTTATTAGTTTTATCTTTAATTAATTTAAGTTACCTACGTGCATCAAAATTTCAATGCACTTGTTGGAAAATACATCACCCAGTAGTAGCGTAACTTGCCCTAGATGGGCCCTGTATCAAAATTTGTCTGAGGGCCCTTCTACCCGACTTTGCTTACACACATCGGGGCCCCTGTAGCTTGGGGGGCCCGTATCATTGATACGGCTGTTTTACTGAAGAATAAGGTCGAAAAATAGAACTTCATTATGTTACTGGTTTTACATTGCAACATTTTACAGACCATCAACGCGGCCTCTAAAGCACTTCAATCTAAAGCCATCGATCTTTTAAATACCTCAACGCGCTTGCAAGTCTGCCTGAAAGACCGTGAAAAGTATCAAAATGAATTTGGAGATTTAAAAACGCAAGCAAGTAGGTATAGCAAAAAAATGGTCTATCAACCCTGAATTTCCCAAAACTCGTCAGAAGAAGGTGAAACGTCATTTTGATGAAATTTGCGAGGATGAACGTCTCCAAGATCCTGATAGCTTGTTTAAAGTGAACATATTCTATCGTGTAGTAGACATCATTCATCATTAACCAACTGAGATCGCGTTTCTATGGAATGAATGAAATTGTTTCCAATTTCATTGTCATGCAACTTACCACTTTGTTAAATTTAAATGATACCGATTTATTGGAAAAGGCTTTAGTATTTGTCGAATTATATAAAAAAGACATATCGATGGATCTCGTTTGCCAAGGAAATTCTCAGTTTTCGATCCGCTTTTAGACAAGAAATACAAACGTCATCTTCTATAGGAGAACTTACTGATTTATTAATCATAAAGAACCATTTTATTTCTTCAAGCTTTCTTGAAGTGTGTACTGCATTTCTGTTATTTTTGACCATTCCTGTGACTACGGCTAATGCCGAGCGATCATTTTCAAAATTGAAATTTATTAAAACTTATTTAAGAAATTCTATGGGACAAGAAAGGTTTCGCAACTTGGCTATTCTATCCATCGAACATTCCAAGGCCAAAAATTTGAACTTTGATGATGCCATTAACATTTTTGCAGAACAGAAAACCCGAAAAAAGGAATTTTAATAATAAACATTATTAAAACTTTTTAAAATTTAAAATATAAAATACATGGTAGCTTTCGCAAAAATTCCATTCTCCGTTAACAAAAAATAAATATTTTGTACTAAAACAAAAATTGTAATATCAATACGCTCTTTAAATTAAATGTTACTAGAAAATGAACTAATTATAACAGCGTTTTATGTACCTACTTCACGTAGTGACTTATTATAAAATAAAAAAAACTTTTAGGTTGGTTGAGCTTCTTTATATTGGGTGGGAGAGGGCCCCATCCAATTAATTTGCCAGGGGCCTCAAACGGTGTAGTTACGCCACTGCGTGAAACTCTTCTCTTTGTTAAAAGGCATTTAATGATTTTTGTCATAATTCATTGTTTGATTGGCTTTCTATCATTATTTGCTGAAGAAGTCGTAAATAAAGTGACGAATATATTAACGAAATATTAATATAGACATATTAAATGATAAAACTCTACAACCTACACAACTTTCCTGAAGGAAAATTGATAAAACTCGGTTTTTAATAAGACTTTATTGTCCAACTTTCTACGATGTTCTGTTGAACATTTTTCAAAAAATAAATGTGCTGATTTTTAATTTTTAATGGTGAGATTTCTGGAAAAATAATAATCAATTTGGTATATTTTCGACTTCATTTTCACTAGAAAAAGGTAAATTTTTTATCTGCAAACTTGCTGATTGAATGTAGGTATAGGACTGCAATCAGATACTGGTCTGGAAGAGATATTTAATTCCTGCGTATTATATTTTTATAAAATAAGCTGACGTGTTCTGATGTGGCCACCCACTTGACTTTACCATACAACATGGCCCCTTACTTATATTTGATATTTAATAAAATTATTTATAATCATGTAGGAGAGGGGGGTTAGCTTTTGCATTTTTAGACTTCTGGGGTCCAACTGATTATGTAGACAAAATTTGGTTGAGTTTTCTAAATGGCCAAGATTTTCATTTTTTGACCCCCCCCCTCCTCCTCTTCCCATTTTGGGTGGTTAGTTTTTGCATTTTTAGACTTCTGTGATCCCACTGAATATGTTTACAAAATTTGGTTTAGTTTGCTCAAATAGCCTAGATTTTTTAACCCCCTCCACCTTAATTTTGGGTCGATATGCACCAAAATCTAATCTGCTCTTAATGTCAATGGACCAAAACTACAAGGGGAATTTGGTTTTGATATTCAAACTAGTTTTTGAGCTAGCTCGTTCACAAGAATTTGGTAACGCACAGACTAACTAACAGACATTTTGACAAAACAATTATTATCTCGAAAAATATAATTTTTTCGATGTTTACTTATCAGAGGTTTTTTGTAGATCAAAATGCTATGGTTGCCCTAAATTTTTTTAATCAAAATAGTTTTAGCCGTTTTTGAGATATTTTGAAAATAAGAAGGAAAAAAACACTTTTTTCATGCACGATTACAATAAATGACCATACCCTGTATGGTAAAGTAAAAAATAATCTACTGGGAAACAAATATATTCCTGGCTTCAGAATATCACTTTTTGCAAGTATGTGCATATACGATAATCTATTTACAAAAATAAAATTAGAAGCTCACTATTATGTAAAAAAAAAAAAAATAAAAAAAATAAAGTTCTTATTTTTTAAATACCAATCTTCAACTCATATTTTCATTTTCTAAAATATTTATTATTTCAATAATTTAAACTCCTTGATATGCTTAATGATTAAATAAAAAAAAATCCGAACTAAGAGAAATCAAAGATTATGTATTATGCTCTGCCATTTTGGATTCTTAGGCTTGGAGGATATAATTATTGTATATTATTAACTATCTTTTTTGATTAACAAATATCAGATGAAATAGTATATTTTATGTGCGGACCAAGACAATTTCTTTTTGTTCAAACGTGGCTCGTATAAGCTAAAAGGTTATTGGACACCCCTGCTTTAAGGTTTACTGGGAAGTCGAGGACGTCGCTCACTGGTGAACGGAGCGAAGGCACAGCCTTCTGAATGATTAAACTTTGCTAAGTTTCTTGCCTCGGAATAAATATCTAAAAAGCTTCTCTTCATCTCCTGGTGTTTTTCTATTAATTAAATAGCCATTTCTTAATGAACTCTACTTTAATCTCAAGTTTTATATCTAAAGTAATTGAGTACAAGAATTACTAAAGAATAAATTTTGTTTATTTTTTTTTATAATTTAGTTGATAATCCAGATGTTTTTCTACATATTATTTTTGTTACTTTATTTTTTACATGAAAGACATGGAAGGTAAATAGTATGAGCTCATCAATTTCATTTGCTTCACCTCTGTAATTAAAAGGAAACGTTTTAATTTAAGAGTTTTATAAAATACAGAGTAAGATAAACATCTTTAGGGCCTCTATAGTAACAAATTATCTAAAAAGTTGGCATTTCTAACATCTTTTCAAGTAAAAACTTAACTATTCAAGAGGAAATCAATAAAGCAGTCCTCTGCCTGAAAAATATATGTTGCAGTAAAAATCTGTTTTTTATTAAGAATGGGTTCTTACTAGGAATACCTTTGTGGCAACTAGAATTTACTGATGTTGGTTGAGTTTGGTTCAAAGAACAGTGATTCTCAACCTTTTTTTTGTTGCGGCACACTTTTAACAATTTCAAAATTTGGAGGCACACTAACACTAACTGGAGGGAATGATCCCAGTCAACCAGGGAATTCGACAAGGCGATTCACTAAGTCCATTTTTATTCAACCTTGTGATGAATGAATTAATAAAAGACCTAAAAAATGTCCAAGGCTACTCAATGGGAGATGAGAAATCCGAATTCCCACAAATAAGATGTAGAAAATTGTAATAATATTTTTAAAGCTTTTTTAACTCTTATGGGATAATCGCATCTAATGTTAATTCAAAGAGAATTAATTGACTCTTCCGAATGTTTTGAAATTAAATCTCGATTATTAAAAAGCGAAATTAGTTTTTCCTCTTCATTCAAAGTTAATTCATATACAGACGTATCCGTTATCACAAATCGATTACGAACCCAATCAATATTTAAATTTGAAAAGTAGTCTATAAAATGTATACCTATATTTTTAAAGCTTATTTATTTAGTTTTACATTAAATTATGTGATCTGAATGGCTGAACTGGAAAAAATAATTACTCATAAGATAAAAGTACATAAAAAATAATTTTTATTGTTTGCATTTCTAAAATTTGGCAGCACACTTCAAGAATTTCGCGGCACACAAAAGTGCCGCGGAACAGTGGTTGAGAATCACTGGTCTAGAATCTTCATTTTTGGCCTTCCGCCTCATTTTGGGTGTTTATTTTCAAAAAATTTCAAATGAAAATGTCAAAAATTAGAAACAAAGTTATAGAGAATGTAATTTTTGACATTTTCGTTTAAAAATTTTTGAAAATAAACACCCAAAATGAGGCGGAAGGTCAAAAATGAATCTTCTAGACCTTTGAACCAAACTCAACCAACATCAGTGAATTCTAGTTGCCACAAAGATATTCAGTGAAACGCGTTGTATCTAGTAAAAACCAGTTCTTACTAAAAACAGGTTTTTACTGTAACATATACATATCAGTGGCGGTTGGTGACTTTTCATCCAGTGGATACTATTCAAAAATCTATCTACATTTTTTGAAATTTTATTTTAATTTTTTTTTTTTTTGCAAATTTCATCGAATACGGCATCATTTTTGCTATTTTTCAAATTTAATATTAGATTTTTAAAAAAAATATTTTAGGACCTTCGTCTCAAATGAATACTGCTTTGTGTGAGTGAGGATAGGAGACAGAAATTAATTCTTGTGGCTTAAACTCCACATCGACCATCTTCCACAGTGAATCAGCCTATCTTTTAAGAAAATCTTAAATTTCTCCTAATTCTATTGCTATAAGTAAGCTATGACTTATTGTCTATTGATCAAACTTAGGGAGCGCGGTATTGGTTTATAGTGAAACATGATACAAATTATATTAGGTTGGAGTTGGTGGTGTTTCACAAAGAGAAAACTAATAAAGAATTTTTTTTTGATAATTCATTCAAAACCACACAAACACATTGCCAAAAAATAAACAATTTACCTTTTTCTTCTGCTTATCCTTAGTCGATGTACTCCTGATGATGAGCTAACAACTCCAAATATATTGAGTAAAAAATAAAAAAATAAAATATTTTCCTCTTCGAGAAACGCCACCAACTCCAACCTAATATAATTTATTGTCTATTGCATTATTAGTTATTTCCGATCTTATATATTGAGAATTCTTACAAATGGATTAGTCCAAAGATTCTCTTTTTTTATAATAATATTTTCTCAGCAAAAACAATGTTTATTCGACTAAAACTCTTATGAACTTGTCTTTGACGTGGTTGAACTGGAAGATATACTTACCAGGCAGGGAGTGAAAACCTTCTATCAGCAGCCTTTTCAGAAAAAGCATACATTTTAATTGCCCCTTGAAACTATGTAACAATTTTATTTCATTTCGAGAACCAGTATACATACTTTTCAAAACAAAAAATGTTTTTTATAGAAATTTTTAAATAACTGATAATAATTTGAAAATATAAAAATTCTCCTGAAATTCTGAAATTGACCTTATATACCTATGTATTTATGAAAATACTCTAAATGTTTGTAAGTTTAGGGATGTGCCACATCCACGGCATCCATGGAACCCACGCTCCTGATACATATATATAAATATTTTATAATAAACAATGTTCAAACGTTTATTATAACACCTCTTTTATAGTAATTTTCTTTTTTCTTAGTTTGTTTTTTTTTAGTTTGGGTTTGAAAATTTTAAAATTTTAATATTTTAACAGCCCCCACCACCTTAATTGTTGGTGCGATTTCAACCAAAATCTAATCAGCTCTTAAGCTCAATGCACTAAAACTACAAGTGATATTCAGACTATTTATTGAGCTAGAGCGTACACAATATTTAGTAACGTAACTACTAACATATTAACTAAAAGTCATTTAGTTAAATACTTATTATCTCGTAAAATATAATTTTTTCGATGTTCACTCATTAGGGATTTTTTGTAGAACAAAACGCCATGGTTTCGCTCAATTTATTTAACGAAATAGTTTCACCCATTTTCAAGATATTTAAATTTATATCAATCCAGACACAAAGTCCAAGATAAATTCCACAGATAAAATTTGAATGCCAATATCTCCAACACCGAAGTAGAGGAAGATCTGAATGAAAAATGGTATTCTCTCTCTGAGAGTACCTAAGATGTTAATTTAAACAACTAAATATTTTCTATAAAATAAAGAAAATTTTGAAATTTTTTTATAAACTTTTGAAATTTTAAAATATAAAATACTAGGTAGGTTTCACATTTATTCACGTTTATTCGAAACCTACCTAGTATTTTATATTTTAAATTTAAAAAAGTTTCTAAAAAAAATTTCAAAATTTTCTTTACTTTATTTAAAATTTTTCACCAAGGACCTACACCATTCTCCTCTAACAAAAATAAATATTTTCTAGTTGAAAAGATTTTATTTTGCCGAGAGTAACAGAGCTGTTGGTTCATAAAGGTAAATCAATGAGGTTTTCCTTTGCTTTCTGCAAATAAACATATATGCACATATAATATCACATAAAGAATATAAGTATGTAGTTGTATAATATTTTTTTTATGAAAATGATGAGAGAAGGAGTTACACCAAAAAGGTGCAACCCCTAAAGGCCTGGGATGGCCTCTCCATCGTGAAAAAAAGAAGAAAGAATTTCATGGGCTGGGCGGGGGTCGAAGGTATATGTGGATACGGGTCTTAAATAGCTGAAGGTTATAAGTCGCGGGAAATATATATATAATTTATTTGTTAGAGTCTATAGTTGAACTTATTCATCAGTCTTTTTAATTGTAAATATTTTATCTATTATTTATCAAAGGTTCAAATAGCCCATCGGATAGAGAAACATTGAAATTAAGAACTATAATTATTTAATTTGTGGATATATTAACCAAAAGATTTGCCTTTTATTTTTTATTTAACTATTTTTCTATAAAAGATAAAGTTTTCATGCTGAGAGTTGGTTGTTTTGAGTATAATATGGTGTAATATTATTATGACTTATACTAATTAATGTATTAATGATATATCGAAATTAATTAGAGTTTAGTCGATTTGCTCTTACCTTGGAGAAATTGCTGCCGGCCCCTCTGCACTGGTCGATTCCGCCACTTAAATGAATAAAATGACGTTTTTCATTCTAATTATCTTGAATCCATTCCTCTAGGTGGACTCGATTCCCTAAAACAGAAAATATAAAAGAATTTCTTTATTTAAAAAAAAGAAAATTATTTATCAGTAAAAGATAAATTAAAATAAATTTCACATTAACTTTTAATACTTTTATCTATTTATCAATTTTTAAGACAGGTTTGATCGTGGGATCTTGACAATTATTTTTTTTTTAATTTTTAAAAATTTAAAAAAAAAAAGAAGAAAATATCAGAGGAGAAGCTCAAAGATTTTTTTACACGCTTTATATATTTTTTTTTGGGTGGGGGGAATCTTCCAAAGACGTAGTGAGGGATTTTTACCCCCTAAACCTAACCCATCCTTTTAGCCTTGTTCCTTCCCACGGAACAGCAATTAAGCATTTCTTCGTGGGAAGAGGCCCTCCAGCTTATAGCTCTTCCTCATTGGTACGCTGCAGTTGGGTGATAATGTTGACCGCAGCTTCACACATGGCGGTCCAGGCCTGAGCATGCGGTTAACAATGGACTCCGGAGTCGCGCGCCTGCCGAATTCCTCCCACAGCGCTCCTTGATCCTCCCGGAAACGCGGGCACAACAAGAAGACGTGTTCAGCGTCTTCAGTCACGTTGCATTCCGGGCATAGTGGCGATTCAATTATTTTAAATCTGCGGAGATACGCCCGGAAGCAACCATGACCTGTCAGAAATTGGTCAGGGATCAGCCTGTGGGTCCACCTGTCTTCAGACAGATCCCATCTCTCTTGCCACTCTGACAATGACTCAGTTCTAGCAGCTACTTTATCGGAGTAGCTGCCCTCCCATATTTTTGACGTTCTTCTGCCATAATGTCAATGGGCAACATACTCGCCACAACATAGGCTGCATCATCAGAGACAGTGCGATAGCCACTGATTACCCTAAGGGCCCCTAGTCGATATACTGAGCCCATCTTCTTAGCATATGATTTAATTTTTAATGCATCTGCCCATACGGGCGATATATATAGTATAATGGACTTGGGTACGCTGGCGAGTAGCATATAGTACTTTAAATTCGTTAAAGTATAAAGCTCAATTTTTTTATATTTTCTTCGGGATAACTTTAGAAATCTCGTCATCCATTGCCGGACACTTATGACAGTTGCTACCCCCTGCCAGACACCCCTAAACTTTAATAAATTATAATTATACATTCGTTATAATATAAAAGATAAATTTTATATATGTTACTTGGCGACCTATAAAAAAATGTTACCTAAATAGGCGGACAGTTTTAATGGTTTTTACATAGATTTTTGACAGTTTGGTTATTATTGATAACCATTGGTGAAGACATGGAGGAATCGACTTAAAATCAAAAATAACCATCGATTCTTATCTAATACTAGAGGAATAACCTTATTGCATTCCATTTTTGTTGTTTTTACTATTAATGACAACTTCTACTGAAAACGTAACCACAACCCAAACTCTATAGTCGCTGGTCGTTCTTACCTGTATAGGGGACATGCACAGAAAAACTTTCAGCTTTTATAAAATAACGAAGGTCTGGCCGTCGTGGGGTCTTGGGCTAGTACAAAATAATGTAATACTTAATCAAAAAGCGTGGGGAACTTTGTCGAAATTAATCAAAAGTTTCTGCGCCCCACAATTTTTTGATTAAGTATTATATTATTTTTGTAATTTTTAGAAGCGTGTTTACTAGTTTTTTAAAAATATAATTTATTTAGATAGCATCATCTCTTGGTTGAATTGTCACAGCCCGCCACTCTGGTATATACAATGTTTCTGGAGGTTCTGTCTCTCTTCTTCAGGGGATGTTGATGACGATTGCAGTTCTATAGTTTCTTTTAAAAATAAAAATTATACAAACTTTTTTAAAATTTATAAAAACAGTTAAAAATAAATGATTCTCTATTCATTAGACTTTCGCTGACCATTTTAGAGAGAGTTTAGAGTTCACAGAAAGGGAGAAAAATGACGTGTTTTAAGAAGAAAACATTAATATATTATTAATATAAATTCATTGATTAATAATATTAATATATTTAAATATATAATTAATGATATTATAGCGTAGAATCGCTACATTTTCATATTTTTTCGATGTACGCCTAAGAGGTAGGCAACGCGCCATAATATTCAATTCACTTGATTTTTGCTTCTCATTTGCTGTATGTGTTTTAATAATGACTGAATAACGAAGGTAGGGGCGGGATTTCACAAAATAATGTTTATTAATTACATTGTCATCGATGTTTTTATTCTTTGTTACAATTTAACGACGTAGAAGAAAATATAGTAGCCGAATAAAGCGAAATTCCTAAAATTTAAAATTTTCAAATGAGATGCGTCACCTCAAAGGATTGTCCGATCGATCTCAAATTTTGTACACATTATTTTCTTACCCAACCTCATAATTTGAGGGGGCGTCCCGGGAAAAATGTCATGGTCGAAAAATAAGGTCCACCCTAATGTACATAACTGTTACGCTATGTACTTATCTCTCTAAATGACTTAATATCTCAACACCTAAAATAGCTAGAAACTTCAAAATAGACAAAAATTAATGCTATGGAGCATTAAAAGGAACCAATTTTTGATACTATTTATCAAAGAAGTTAACAGATATCATTATTTTTCTGCTAAAAAAATGGAAAAATTTTGGGTTTTCGCGATTTTCTCGAAATTCCTTCTATAATAAATTATATTTTAAAAAACTAAAAAACAGTAATAATAAAAAAGAGTGGGGCGCAGAAGAATGTACTTTTAATTAATTTCGACAAAATGTCCCATGCTTTTTGATTATTACATTATTTTGTACTTTTTAGAAGCATGTTTTTTAGTTTTTTTTTTTTTTAAATATAATTTATTTTATTAATCAACAACTCTGTTACTCTCGGCAAAAGAAAAACTTTTCAAAAAATTAAATGATTTTAAGTCTTAATCAAATAATGTTTTAATTCTAATCAAATAGAAGTTAGATGTATTATTCAGTGCTATTTATTTGCTTGATATGATGAGACAGATATTTGCTCATTAACTCAGAATAAATATAAACACCTACGCATGTGTCTGTGTGCGTTTGTGTGTGTGACTTAAAATGAAAGGTGATCGTTTTCCAAGCCAAGTATTATATTGGAAGTGACTGACATCTTTATTCATGCATGAAAACGCCGTGATAAGTTTATTGTGCATGTCTTGGGAAATGCCCAGATAACAACAAGTAAACAAGATTTATGAAGGCTCCAGGTCATTGACTCAATGGTTATGATCATGTTTTTATTCTTTAAAGTAACACTATACAAATCTCTCTCAGTAACATTATCGATGACACAGAAAATGCATAATATAAAAGCTTTAACGGCTAATATTTCCCAAGACGTATTTAAGGAGATGTTGAATATTGAGCCCCTGCATATCTAAAGTGATCATTTTTTTCTTCAAAACGTGTCATATATCTAATAATCTACTCATTTTTAAATAATATTATAATAGTTAGTATGTGTATTCAAGAAAACGCATATTTCTTCATAGTTGTGATTTATTAATGAAAAGCAAAGGAATATATGAAAATAAATCAATTATGTGTACCCCAGGCAAATTAGACTTATCCTGGCCAATAAATATGGACAAGTTGGAAATAAATTTAATTGACGTTAGTCATCCCAAATAATAGTTATATCAGTATGCGACAGTTTCAGGCTGGTGATATATTTTTGAGAGCCGAAAAACAATGACAATTTTGGACTTTTTTCAAATTTTCAACGATGCGTCCTACAGAAAATTTTACTCATACTAAATTGAAAGAGCATAAAATTTCGCGTTGAATTACTAACTTAAAAGTTATAAATCCCCGTGCAATTTGTTTACCCCCGAATTTGGGGGTTGGTATGTTTTTTAGGCATTTGCTTAAAAAGTCACTTTTGAGGATTCGGATCTTGTAATGGAAAATGATGGATATCTTCAAATCTAAAAGTTTTAACAAAAAAGACGATTAAGTAAGACTTCAATCAATACGTAGCAGATAGAGTATTGTAATTCGTCTCGCGCCAAGCGCGACTTCAAAGTTTCCTCAGTTAAAAACTACGGAACCGATTGTCTCGGCCAAAGTCACAAATCTTAGTATTCATTCAGGTTATATAATATAAGTACGGAACCCTAGGTTTACGACCCCCTAGTCGAACCTAATTCTTCGGCTTAATACCTATATGGTATATATAGTCTATATTATACCAAGACTCTTTTCCAACAAGAAATAGTATAATTAAAAAAGGAGAAGGTTCTCAATTCGACTGAATTTTTTTCTATGTTACCTGATATTTTCGCCAAATGTGAACCGATTTTGATGATTTTTTTTGCATTGGATTCAGTATAGTTTCCGATTGGTAAAAATATAAATTTCATTGGTATTGGATCTTTTTTGTTATGTTTGTTCAGGCATAACTTCTTTGTTTATGAACCGATTTTAATCATTCTTTCTGCGTTTGGATCAGTATAGCTCCAAGATAGTCAAGATACCTAACTATTTATTTATTTTAAGTATCTTCAGCGAGAACATTTTGCAATGTGGACCGATTTCGATGATTTTTTTTTATTGGAAAGGGTGTACCTTAGTGGTCATCCCATATTAATTTGGTCAAGTTCTGATGATATGATCAATTGAAATAACGTAAATCTCAAATTCTTATGAACAGATAATCGAAATTATAATAAATAAAATCTTTTATAAAAAATCTTAAAACATTCATTTAAAACCAACAAACGTTTCGAGAGAATTTATATATTTATGAATTGAATTTTTATTATCTGATTCATTCGGCCGACGCTTTCTCTTACGAGATGGATTCAAGGTATATTAAGTCACTATTAATAACATCACTAAAAAGAGAAATATAAAAATAATTTTTATAAAAAAACAAATAAGACCGACTTCAAAAAAATTGAATGCAAAAAATAAAATAATAAGAACTCAAAAATAAAATAAAATGCACTAAAAGGTATAAAATAATTATATAATTTAGTTACAACTAAACGGCGAAATATTAATGAAAACACTTTTTGAAGTCGGTGCTAAACAAACTATATAAGCGAGCGTTCCCGCCAAACGTACTACGTAAGATGCGTCGAGTTTGATTCATAAAATGAATGTTTGGCACCGACCTCAAAAAGTGATTTCATGTTAATATTTCGTCATTTACTTGTAACTAAATTAGAAAATTATTTTATACCTTTTAGTGCATTTTATTTGATTTTTGAGTTCTTATTATTTTATTTGTGGCATTTAATTTTTGAAGTCGGTTTTATTTTTTTTAAAAATTATTTTTTTCCATTTTGTTTCTTATGCAGATTATTTTCATATACCTATAAGCTATGTTAGAACAAACACAATAATTTATAGATCACGACAGATGTGAAATATTCTGGACAGATGGTATGCAATATCTTTCGCCCGTAGCAAAATAAACTGGACATTATAATTCATGATGGTAATATCGTTGGGAGGATTTGTGCAAAAATGGGTTAATATATAAAAATGAATTTTAATTTTTAAAAAAGTAAGCTTAATAATATACGATGAAAGAGGTAAAAATATAAAAAAATAGATAATTAATTATACGGGAGGTTCAAATAAGTGAATGTTTGGTTTATTTTAACATTAAATTATGATTTTTTTTTAACTAGGAGATATTTTTAATTTCTTTAAAGAGGTTTTATTTTTATATAATAATAATTGCGCGGAAATGAGATTTTTTGTGTAGATTCAAAGGATGCTCATTAATTGAACAAATAAGAAGAAAACAAAACGAGAGAAAGAAAATGAATTTAAGATTTTCTTCTTTTTTTTTAAGAGTTGATGAGAACTGAGGGAAAAGTGGAAATCTTTCAAGACTTGATATCCGTTATACAGGAATTATTATTATCTTATATTATTAAATGAACAATTCTTGTAACATATAAGAGCCCCGTCCGATCTCAATTGGCCCATCAATATTTTTTCTTTTTAAATAAAATTATGCTTATTCACGGTAAATTTAATTTAAATATTTATTTTTATTATCATTTGGAACAACATTTTAAACAATTTAAAACACTTTATTGTAACATTTAACTTAAAATCATTTTTTAATTGTTAAATAAAAAATAGTTATTTGCTTTTCACGATTTTTTTTAAGAATCTTTGAATATGTGAAATAATCAAGTAGGCTTTGCCTTTTTCCAACAAAAGAAAGTTTGTTTTGTTTATTATTAGTAAAAATGACTCGTGGAAATGTTGTTGATGAAAAAATTCGCTCAATTATTATCAATTTATTTAAAAAGGGAAAATCAAACGCGGAAATTGGCGATCTAGTTAATTTATCAAAGTTTACTTTCAGAAATATTATCGAGCTTATAAAACAATGGGTACAATAGCTACAAAACCTCGGTATGCTTCGAAATCCAAAATATCAGATGTTGATAGACGAGCATTGAAGAAGATTATTAGAAAAAACAGGCTTTCGGAATATGCTGAATTATCTGTTCATTGGAGCGATGCTGTGGAGCGAAGTGTTTCAAGATCCACGTGCCATAGAGAAGCCCTTAAGTTAGGTTTTCAAACTTACAAGGTAATTTTATTCCAACTTATTCCAAAAATGTTTCTGTAATTTTACTAATTGTTTTTAGGCGAAAGAAAAGCCACTCTTGACATTAAAACAAAAGAAAAGTCACATTAATTGGACGAGTGATGAATGGAATAGTGTCCATTGAAGTGATGAGTCTCGTTTTGAAGTTTGTGTTGGGAACATTCGAAGCAGAGTTATTCGTCAGAAAAATGAAGCTTTCAATTCAGATTGTTTAAAAAAGAAAGTAAAATTCCCTGCTTCAGTTATGGTATGGGGTTCAATGTCTGCTAGAGGTGTTGGAAAACTTCACTTCATTGATGGAATTGTAAACACCAATAAATATTTAGAGATTTAAAAAAAAATCGTTACTTCCAACAATGGAAAATGCATTGCAGAATAACAATAATTTTGTGTTGCAACAAGACGGGGCGGCCTGCCATACATCAAGAAAATCTTTAAAATGGCTTTCTGATCATAATGTTCCACTTTTGGAGTGGGTGGCAAACAGTCCCGACTTGTCGCCAATAGAAACTCTTTGGCACACAATGAAAAAGCTATACGAATACAATCAGCTAGAAACGTAGTCGAATTAAAACACAAAATTCAAAATATTTATTCGGGATACTTTCACTCAAGATGAGTGTCAAAACTTAATAAGTACGTTGCCCAAAAAAATTCAAGCCGTAATTAAAAATAAAGGCGACGTCACACACTGATAAAGGTTTTGGATTTTGTATGTTTTTCTTGTTTTTAACAATTAAAAAACAATTTTAAGTTAAATGTTACAATAAAATGTTTTAAATTGTTTAAAATGTTCTTCCAAATGATAATAAAAATAAATTTTTAAATTAAATTTATCGTGAATTAGCATAATTTTATTTAAAAAGAAAAATATTGGTGGGCCAATTGAGATGGGACGGTGCTCGTACATATAAATATATTAGTTCCTGGAACACCGGGCGATGCTCGGTAATTTTTTGTTTCAGTTAAAAGCGATATATTAATATTATTTTTAATTTTAAATTCAGGTAAAAAGGTCGATTTTTAATTGTAGCCAAAATAAAATAAAATTGAAATAAAACTTAATTTATATTTTTTCCAATGTTTACACCCGCTATGGCCATCATTAAGACGTTTCACTGGCCACAAAGTTTTGAATGTTATTGCAATTAAAAATAATATTAATATACACCGTGGTTCTTTTGTTGACCCTTTTAAATCCTGAAGAAGGAGGTTCGATCCTTCGGATTGTCGGATTTTTTAAGAGAATAAATTTGATATTCCAATACATTATTTTATAGAAAAATACCTCTAATTAATTAAAGTGCCTGGAGCACCAAGCGATGCTCGGTAACTTTTTGCCTAGCTTTTTGCTGAAATCGGAACACCGTAAGTTGACATATACATGAAAGATTTTTTTTTTTTTGATTTTCTCAAAAAGGGCACTAATGATTTTTTTTTTAATTGGTGTACTTATCAAGTGTCATGAATTATTAGTCGTATATAGATTTTAATCCGATTGAAATAAAGCAAAGGGGTGTAAATTAGGAGTGTCGTAAAATAAATATTTTAATCATTCATATATCTTCTTCGGTAAGTTGGATAGCCTTGAAATTTGAAACTTAGCTATTTAGAGGCAGGGTACATTCTTACATCAACTTCTGGTATTTCTATTTTAGCCAAAATCTTGTGGTACTTCTTGTAGCCTCTATAGAGGCCACAAGATTTTGGATCTATACATAGCTTAAGTTTCAAATTTCAAGGCTCTGCGACTTACCCAAGACAAAATATGAACGATTAAAATATCTATTTTGCGACATGACTAATTTACACCCCTTCCTTTATTTCAATCGGATTAAAATTTATAGACGACTAATAACTCATGAGACTTGATAAGTATACCAATTTTTAGTGAAATCGTTAGAGCTGATTTCGAGAAACCGATTCTATTATATATACCATATATATATATATATATATATATATATATATATATATATATATATATATATATATATATATATTTTAATGCAATCGAATGCAAGAAGGGGTGTGCCAGTAAAGATGCAGCTCCTATGGATCTCGAAAGACCCTTGCATTTCCGAAGAGAAGGGAAAGTTGATTAAGTGAGAGGGTGTAGACGTAGGTGTCTATGCACCCCGGTTTTGAAGCTTTGAAGATTATAGGTGCTGGGAAAGATGGGGGCTGGGAGAGAGTTCCAGTTCCTTGAAGTCATGGGGATATATGTATTGGCGAATGAAGTGGTCCGGCACTTTTCCAATTTGACCGCGAAAGAGTGTTGGGAGTCGGCAAAACGCACGTGCAAAGCATGCTTTGGGGGGAATTATTGATTTTATCTCATCAGAGCACCTGCCGTGATAGTATCTATAGAAAAGGGAAAGGGCAGAGACATTTCTTCGATGAGCCAGCGAGTCGAGGGAGTCGGTGAGGGTAGAATATATACGAATAAATATATACAATAATTGCTCGTTTAATATAATAAGAAAGATAAGATAGGTATATATAGAGAATCGGTTTCTCGAAAACGGCTCTGAGGGGTTCGATGAAAATCACGCACTAGGGATTTTTTGCGTCGATAAATCGATTTGTCGTCTTATATTCGAGCAATTTTAATTTGATTACTTTCCTCGTAATCAAAGTAATTATTCACAGGTAAATAAGCTGGAGGGAGGTGTTATGTTATGCTAAGTTTGGGATCTGGGAAAAAGGTTTTCTTTTTCTTTAGTATCCACAAAGACTATGGATTCGGTCAAATCATTTTCTCAAAGGCATTG
The DNA here is from genome assembly GCA_024734495.1 of Forficula auricularia. Taxonomy (NCBI): domain Eukaryota; kingdom Metazoa; phylum Arthropoda; class Insecta; order Dermaptera; family Forficulidae; genus Forficula; species Forficula auricularia. The sequence goes on from JALMQS010000099.1 coordinate 18,306,130, forward strand.
GAGAGGTATTGTGATTGTGGTTTATAACATATTTTTCCTCCCTAAACGTTAGAATTATTAACAAACGTTTTATAATTGTTTTTATAAAGAAATTTATATTTAGTAGAATAAAAATTAATCGAGAATTTATTTCAAAAATATATTTTATATAAGCAGGTCTCAATCTTGTGAAAAAATAACAAATTTTTATAAAACTAATTATTAATTACTAATTAATTACAAGTTATTAATAAATGGTTGAAAAAATTAATCATGAAGTTGAATCAAAACAAAACAATTGGTTAACTAAAACCTGAGCGAAGCTTCTAAGTACTAGGTATATCTTATACCATATATCTAAGCATGCTTAAACTTAATGAAATCGATTCCCATTGAAGAAAATTAATCACCAATTCAACAGTCCTAGTGGTTTGATTCAACCACTAACCTTAATTATATATATATATATATATATATATATATATACTTTAGGGTTTTAAACAAAAGTAAAACGGAACCCTTTTAGTTTCGTTCCAATGTCTGGTTGTCTGTCTCTCAGTTAGATCATTGTAGCTAAGCAAAAGAAGATACAAATTTACATGTAGGTATTTATTTTATCTAAATAAAAAAGTGTATTAAAATTTTAATCTAATCATTATCTATGCCAAATTTTTGCTACGTCGAAAATGAAAATATATTTTTTTTAATCATCCCTAAATATCCCTGTAAAAGTAATCGGTCTTGATTTGATCGGGAGTATCCCGGTTTGGAGGTTCAGGTGTCCCGGGCAGTTTGTTATTCTGCCCCAGTTATTTGGAAAAAATTATAATGTGTAGCCCATCCCAAGTTAATTGTGAACTTGAAATCTTAATAAACTTTTCTCGTTAAAAAATAATATAACAAAGAAATAGAGGAAAAAGTATTTTTTATTTTTCAAACACGGTATGCTGACCACTTTTTAGATCTGCAATAGCTAAGTAATTTCATTTTTACTGAAGTCCAACTGAATAAATGTTCTTTCTCTCTATATCGAGTATTTAGTTTTGGTCCAAGTGTAAGATGCAAAAGGCCATTCCTAGAACAATAAAAATTAGTAAATTAATCTCTAATTGTCTGAAACAGGTCTGGACTAATAATTGTGATCCGTGCAATGACTTGGCCATAAAGGAAGAGAGATCACTCTAGCGGCGCCCTTTTTAGTCATTTTCTTCCATTAGGTTTTAATAGGTTTTGTAAGGTATTTACCTATTTTTGTAGATAATACTTACTCTATTTGACTCTTTTCTAATAAATGGATCTGCTTCGCTTGGTGGGTGCAACTCAGGGTGTTTCTCTTTGTCTTCAATTGGTTCCTATGACTTTACTGATTTTAATTGAAAGTTATGGAGATTATAAAAAAATAAAAAAATAAGAAAAATAAAAAGGATGATTGAAATACTAGAGGGGTTGAAGTGAGTTTGGGAAGGGTAGGTAAGGTGATTTAACGACTAATGGAGGGGAATTAAAATTTTCTTTAAGGTGGACTCGAAAGAATGATAAAAAACAGAGATTAATATATGACAATTTATTTATAGTAGCAGTTGGAAAATTAATTTATATATAAAAAACAAAACAAAATGAAATGTGTAAAATTAGAATTGATTTATGATTATTGGACTTGCGCTGATGTCCAGATGGTGAGCAGGTATTATCGCAATGGGTGCGAATACAATCAGCTGTAGAACGGATGTATGGCTCGTCTTTCGGTATGGTGACCAAGCAGGAGGTGGTCACGTAGACGTCCGGCTGTTCTTTCAATATTCCGTCAAAACGAAGACGCCAGGCCAAGATGAATGATAGAATGGCTCGTATGCAGAATGAACGAGTGCGATGGAGCGTGTCGTATTATATATATATATAATGGTGATGTATATTATATAATAATATTAATGGCAATGATTATTAATGTCCATTTAATAATAATAGTAGTAATCATATGATATGGCTGCCTATATGATAATCGAAGCAATCATATGGTAATGGATGCCTATATGATAAAAATCTATATAGTAATGCCTATATGATAGTAGCAGCAATAGTCATCATCTGATATTGGTATGGGCTCGCTCTGTTGTCACGAGATTTCTCCCTCCTTCATCGCTTTTTTGTCCGCCTTTTGTCCGATATCTTTTTCCATTATCGTTTCTCGAAATATATTCCAAAAATACACACCTCATTAAGAATTTAAAAATAACAAAATTAAATTTTAATATTAATATATTTTCTCTGCTTCTTTAATTCCCATTGATTAATTTATATTCCCTTTCCTTTGAATTGAAACTCTAAAAATAACTCCCTTGATGGATTGTGTTTATCCTTCCTGAATCTATTTCACCCACAATGTAGGATACATTGTACGCTCTTCCTTCCGGAGAAAAAAATATATTTCGAACGTAATATATTTTTTTTTGTTCAAAATGCCGTTATTATACCTTATACTTGGGGAGTGATCACCGATTTCCCGGTATCACCCTATCGCATTCTTCATTTATCGCTTCACTAAGACACAGAATTGCCTGTTTAGGTATTCATGACCCCAAAACGTGATTTTTCCCGTATTTGTAAGGCTCGGTGCTCGGGCATGCCATCATTATCCTCTGTGGGTTGGGCTATGAACGAGATTTTGTTTAAGCCTCTTACAAATATTTTAAGAAACAATGCGTTAAAAAAATCATTTTATTTAATTAGGCAACTATGCATACTCACTCAGCAACATCATTTAGTGGCGCAATAGACTGATTTGTGATTTTAGTAATCACTATTCAAGGGTAAGGGTCAAAGGACATTTATTAAATTTGGAGGAAAATAAGTTTAAATTTAAATAGGGTTGAAATACAATAAGGATTGAAGTTCGTGAAATTATTTATATGGGAGGGTTATAAAATTAAATTGAATTATAGGGGTGATTTTACGTTACGTTAATTTGAAGCAAGATTATAAAGATAAAATTAAAAAATGGGTATGGGATTAAATTTACTGTTATTTGATATGCAAATCCACACAGATGACTTCAAGGAAATGATAATAGGAATTTCTATAATTATCATAGAAAAATCGATTAGAACCATATGATTACTAAGATTTAACTTTGAACCTGATTTGATTTGAAAAAATATAAATTATTAATTTTTAAAGAGATGGACAGAAATAACTAAAGATTTTATTCAATGGTATTCATAATATAAAGAAAATTAATGTGAATTGATCTGAGAAAATTGACTACAAAAGGATGTTCAAATGAGATAATTTTCGAGATTTTATTTTATTAAATTAAAGAAGACAGAGAGATGAGATATTTATTATTATTTTTAAAATAGATGTTGCCATATGGGCTTAAATTTAAATTTGAAATTTTGAATTTACTTTAATATGGGGGGACGATTTAAATTTTATTTAACTATGTCGGGGGCTAATAAATTCTAACGACGGCCTAAATGGGTTTTATAATTAATACTATTCTATATTGATATACTGATTTTTTAATATATTGAGAATAAATAAATTATATATATATATATGATAAATTTTAATAGGGAATTAGAAAAAATAAAATTAAGAAATTAAATATTACTTATATACAGTTATACTGGGTTTGACTTATTTGACAAAGTGAAGATATAAAATTATGATATAAAAATGTGAAGTAAAATTTTTTAAATGGGGCCTATATAAAATTTTACTGGTATAATATAAATAATTATTTATAAAATATTTATTTATTTTAAAACTGAACGAAAGAAATAATAATATGGTGACTCATGATTATAAGAATTTGAATTAAATAATTATTAAAATTTATTTAAATAGGGATTTTTTTAAATGATATGAAATATGCTATTTTTAACAAATTATTTATTGAATTTTGCAACAACAGATGACAAAAGAAAAATATGAATTGACGAGCATGTATGGGGATTTAATTAAATAAAAAAAAATGGTTTGCATCTAAACATTTCGTTTTTCAAAGAATATCCATGGATAGGCAATTTTTAAGGTTTCAAATGGATCGATAAAAATGATTTTCTCATCATTTATCTATTGATCCCCCGCGAGGCGTAGAAAATTCGTTCCAACGCTCGCTGGCAATAATGTATTTTGTCCTGAAACACATCACTGGTAAGCCTTATAACAAAATTTATATTTAATGATTTGAAAATTGAAAATGTTGTGAAATAATTTTTATATTTTATATGCAAACCAAGTGAAATTTGAACTGAAGATGTGATTTTATTTGGGGGATTAATATCATTTTTTACTAAGGGGATTGGGGGCGGACTTTTAATTATTTGTTGGCAAATTACGGGTGTGTGAGTTTCTATTATGGGCTGTGGGAGAATTACTGATTCTAGATTTATTATTGGTTCAATAAGGGGATTGATCTTAATTTTATAGCAAGGGGCTGAAGTGAATGCTGGGGCAGTTTCTATAAGAGGGGGCTCAAAAATGGTTTCTATTGTTGCAAATTCAATTTTTAGGGGTGGGAGTGTTTGATTGTCTGTTTCACTATTACTATTTTGGTTTACTCCATCAAAACTTTCGTTTATTCTATTCATGGTTTCATTCATCCTACTATCCATCCTTGCGCTTGTCGCCTTAATAGTTTCGTTCACTCTACTAAAACCTTCTTTCATTTCTTTCATCATTTTACTATTATCCTCTTTCATTTTTTTCATCATTATATCATTATTCTCTTTCATCCTATTATCAATTTTCACAGCCATTCGTTCCATCATTTTACCATTATCCTTTATTGCCTGCAATAGGATTTGCATATCAAATGGGGTTGGTTGGGCGGGCTGTATTGGAGGTAGTGTATTACTTACATCTATTGCTTCTCTAAATTGTTGCGTCGTGAGAAGACCAGTAATTACAGCATCTTCCTCGACTTCGGTTGGTTGCGTTGGGGTGCTGGACGCTGTGTTTCCAGAGGGTGTCAACATCATACCAGAATCGTTTTCTCCCTCAGACAAGTCCATTGTCGAAGCTTGTGTCGCGATAAAGGAAGAACGTTTTTCGGCGGCCGTTGGTTGTCCATCCGCCATTTTGCAAAGGTTTTAAATAGAACAAAGAAAAACACAATCCAATCAATATTGAGAATCCAAAAGAGCAAAAATTGTAAAAAAGTTATTAACCAATTGAAAGAATTGTTCTATCGTTCTTTCGAGTGGGGGAATGGGAATGGAGGGATAAAATGAAAATATATTTTTTTGAATTTACCAATTTAAGACAAAGAGATTGAGTATCTTTTCCAAGCTTGCCTTTCAAATCCCAGGCACCTTCACCATTTAATAGGTTTTGTAAGGTATTTACCTATTTTTGTAGATAATACTTACTCTATTTGACTCTTTTCTAATAAATGGATCTGCTTCGCTTGGTGGGTGTAACTCAGGGTGTTTCTCTTTGTCTTCAATTGGTTCCTATGACTTTACTGACTTTAATTGAAAGTTATGGAGATTATAAAAAAATAAAAAAATAAGAAAAATAAAAAGGATGATTGAAATACTAGAGGGGTTGAAGTGAGTTTGGGCAGGGTAGGTAAGGTGATTTAACGACTAATGGAGGGGAATTAAAATTTTCTTTAAGGTGGACTCGAAAGAATGATAAAAAACAGAGATTAATATATGACAATTTATTTATAGTAGCAGTTGGAAAATTAATTTATATATAAAAAAACAAAACAAAATGAAATGTGTAAAATTAGAATTGATTTATGATTATTGGACTTGCGCTGATGTCCAGATGGTGAGCAGGTATTATCGCAATGGGTGCGAATACAATCAGCTGTAGAACGGATGTATGGCTCGTCTTTCGGTATGGTGACCAAGCAGGAGGTGGTCACGTAGACGTCCGGCTGTTCTTTCAATATTCCGTCAAAACGAAGACGCCAGGCCAAGATGAATGATAGAATGGCTCGTATGCAGAATGAACGAGTGCGATGGAGCGTGTCGTATTATATATATATATAATGGTGATGTATATTATATAATAATATTAATGGCAATGATTATTAATGTCCATTTAATAATAATAGTAGTAATCATATGATATGGCTGCCTATATGATAATCGAAGCAATCATATGGTAATGGATGCCTATATGATAAAAATCTATATAGTAATGCCTATATGATAGTAGCAGCAATAGTCATCATCTGATACTGGTATGGGCTCGCTCTCTTGTCACGAGATTTCTCCCTCCTTCATCGCTTTTTTGTCCGCCTTTGTCCGATATCTTTTTCCATTATCGTTTCTCGAAATATATTCCAAAAATACACACCTCATTAAGAATTTAAAAATAACAAAATTAAATTTTAATATTAATATATTTTCTCTGCTTCTTTAATTCCCATTGATTAATTTACATTCCCTTTCCTTTGAATTGAAACTCTAAAAATAACTCCCTTGATGGATTGTGTTTATCCTTCCTGAATCTATTTCACCCACAATGTAGGATACATTGTAAGGTTCTATTGAAAAAATTCCTCACCCTCACAAAAATTATTAAGACTCACAGTACGGTAAAACCGTCCTAGTAATTATTAATAAACATAAATATAAATTGTTCATTTATGCCTAGAAGAAGATTATGTCATTAGTTTAAAAATCTCAATAAAATCATTCTCAAAATAACCAAATTAATATGGGACCACCCCTAACGTACCCCCTTTTCAATAAAAAAAATAATCATTCTGTCCACGTTGTAAAAAATTATCGCCAAACATTCATTAAAAAAAAGATTTGGACGAATTGAGAACCTCCTCCTTTTTTTAAGTCGGTTATTAAGTTATCAAGTCGTTTTGCAGGTATGGATTATATGTTTAATCTCTTCTTTTTTTCAAGATGAAGAGGCCAATCCAGGCATTTAGAGGCTGCATCTTCTTAGTATAAATCCTTCCCCCATCAATATCATTAAAAATAAAAACAAATTGTAACAAGAATAGCATCGAATTGGACAAAGATTAAAAACACAGAGATTTTATTAAATGTGCCAATTTATTTTGACTTTGTCAGTCGTCCATTTTATTACTCTTTGTCAAAAAACAATTTCATTATACGGCAATTTCATTCGATAAAATAATCAAGAATTTATTTTGTAAGCCAATATCTTTATTTTAAAGAAAAAAACATAGCTGGTCTTGGTATCCAACTGGAAAAATTTATTGGACTGGAGTAGAGGGATCACAGACTGATAGGTGGTTGGATTCAAGGTTATCGCTTAGGATTAGAGAACGTTAGCTGGAGAAAGAGTAAAATGGCCGCGGAACTTAAAGTGGCCATGACTACGGGGCGGGGCGAGGCGAGGATGGATTTTTTTAAACAAGGGGTAAAAAAGACACATGGCTTGCTTGGTCACAGGGGTAATGAAACTGAAAAAGTTAGGAACCACTACAGTACGGAGTCCAGAGGGCATAGTCCCTTGATCAGGAAGAAACCTGCTGAAGGAGGGCTTCGCAGCTGGTAATATAGAGTGGTCTAGAAAGAAATTCATTTTTGAAAATAGAAAGAAAACAAAACTATTATATTTAAAAGCATTTAATCTCATACAATATAAAGTTTATAAAATGTAATTTTAGTTTTTGAAATTTAAATCATCAAGATAAAGTCCTTGAATGTTGCGACACTCTTCCAAACTGGCACGAAAATTTTGAAAAACTTTAGTAGGATTTTCTTTTGAAATAGCTTCCATTTCTTGCTGAATATTAAGCTTCAATTGCCGCAATGGTGTCGGATTATTAGCGTATACCTTGCTTTTAAGGTGTCACAATAAAAATAAGTCTGCTGGACTTAAATAAGGACTCCTCGAAGGCCAGGCTATGTCACCCCTCCGTGAAATCAGTTTCTGAGGAAACATATCCCTATCACGCGCATGCTCTCATTCGAAGTGTGACACGTGGCTCCATATTGATGAAACCATGGGTTTCGATTGTAACCTCGCGATTCTTGCTACTTCGAATGAGAGCATGCGCGTGATAAGGGATATGTTTCCTCAGAAAGTTATTTCACGGAGGAGTGACATAACCTGGCCTCCGAGGAGTCCCGGTTTGAGTCCATCAGACTTCTTTTTATGGGGACACCTTAAAAGCAAGGTATATCCTATAGTAATCTGAAAACATTGCGGCAATTGAAGCTTAATATTCAGCAAGAAATGGAAGCCATTTCAAAAGAAACTCTTAAAAGTTTTTCAAAATTTTCGTGCCCGTTTGGAAGAGTGTTGCAACAGCCATCAAGGGCGTCATCTTGATAATTTACTTTTCAAAAACTAAAATTATATTTAATAAACTTTATATTGTATAAGATTAAACGCTTTTAAATATAATATTTAGTTTTTTTTATATTTTCAAAAATGAATTTCTTTCTGGACCACCCTATATATATATATATATATGAATTATTAGCTAAATGATATATATATATATATAATAATATAATATGTGTAGGTGAAATCAAAGTTGTATTGGGCTAGTGATAGGGCAATCTCGAATTAATGATAAATTGATAAATATATATATTAGATGTGAATTTATTCAGAGTGGCAAGAGAATCGCTAACTGGCTGGCCCCTCTATATTTCTCTTAAATGAATTATTAGCTAAATGATTTGATTTTAGGAAATACACTCTCAATGACATTTATAATCGTAAGCTGTCAAGTACAACGAATGTTAATGTTACGACATTTATAATTAATAACTGTAGAAGAAATTTAGAGATTTATGTCTTTTATTAAATAAACTATTATATAATATACTTCATAAGGAAAATGAATGAGATTGTCCTCTTCTTAGGGCAAATAAACGTATACATATAAATATAATTTATTTGTAGAGACTATAATTTTGAAGGTTTGACCTTCATCATCAGTCTTTTTAATTAGAAATATTTTAACTACAAAAGGTGATATTATCTATTAGTATTTGTTTATATTTTTCCCTGGCTAGATAACTAATATAAAATTCTAATAAAGAGACAATATTAAATTTGTCTTTCAGATTGGTATACAATTCTTGTTCTAGAACATTCAATCAGAAAGTTTGCAAGTGAAAAATTTATTTCTAATGAAAATGAAGTCGAAAATAGACCAATATGATGATTATTTTTTCGGAAATCTTGAAATCTAGTTCCAGATTCAAAATTTGAAATTAGCACTTTTATTTTTTGAAAACTTCACAGTCGATATTCAGATTTCATATTTTAGAGAAAAAAAAATATCAGGCCAAATTCTTGTGTGTTTCCCAGTATCTACATATAAATCTAAACGTTTTAAGGATTTTTATGAATTTATATTGGGCCACGGGCTAGATAGCACTGGTTTACCATTTTAAATCGCATGGAATGATTTATTTTTTTATAAAGGTCACGGATATAATAATCCCTGCCTATCCATTATCTATTGAATTGTACATAAGAACCTGCAAAGATCTAAAAGACAAGTCCTGACAAGTTTTAGTCCAGGTGAGAAATTACCAATTAATTGTTATTATTCTAGAAAATCCCAATTCCTTGTCTCCTTGTATTAGAATGATAACTAATAGACTTGGTTAGTGTCGTAACATATGCATAAATTACTGAAATAATAAATATTTTAGAAAATGAAAATATGAGAAGAAAATTTTTTAAATATTCAAAACTTCATTATTTTTTTATCTTATATATAGTTGAGTTTATAATTTTGATTTTAGTGAATTTTATTCTTAAAAAAAGCTTCACGTATTATACAAATGTACATTCATATTTCGAAAAAGGGAATAAATATATCTCTACATATAAATCTCAATGTTTTAAGGAAGTTTATGATTTTATGTTGGGCCACATTCATTGCAGTGCTGGGCCGCATACGGCCCGCGGATCACGGTTTAGACAGCCCTGATCAAATGAATACATCACAGTGAATATGGAAACATTTTATTATTTTTAATACGTGTAACATAAGATAATATAAAAAGTTTGAAATTAATTAAGCTTTAAATTATATCATCAAAGAGGGGTTCGTCATTAGCTGATTCTGCGATTTCCTCATTCAGGGATGTTTGTGACCTAGTGGCAGATTGTGTCCGTAGGATTTAGAAATGGGCGTCGATGTTTTGGGGAAGAAATCGTAAAAGTAAAAGCATGTCCTTTTTCTTTGCCTCTGTGAACACTTGGAGTTTTGTACAGAGGGTTTTCGTAGACATAGTTACTTTCGAGAAGCCAAAATCTGCATTTAAGGTATTTTTAAAATGCAGTGTTCAAGGATTCTATAGCTTCAACCTCATCCACTTCACTTTATTTTCCTGTTGACTATCATTTCTTCAAGTTTTTTGGTGGATAGACTTTCAGGTGTTATTACTTTGACATCCACGAAAGGCTTCTTAGTCTTGGCTTTATTGGCCACAGATTCTGAAGTAACTAATTCGTTTTTGGAAGGCACTGAGTCTCAGGATGAATCAGAATCCATTATTTTGAAGTTTTACTAAACAAAAAATATTCACAAGAAAACAACCAAAAATTATGTGCTACGATTTTGGACTTATCCACTTTGGCACGTAAATTTTATGAGAGTTTTTCAGGGCCAAAGACAACTGCTGCTATCCGTTAAAAAATAAATTGACTCGTTCTGATGTGGCCATCCACTTGACTATACCATACACTTCTGGTTGAGTTTGGTCCAAGGACCTAGATTTTCATTTTTTAACCCCCCCCTTTTTTGGTGGTTTGTTTTTGCATTTTTAGTGTTCTGGGGGCCCACTGATTATGTATACAAAATATGGTTGAGTTTGCTCAAATGGCCTAGATTTTTATTTTCTAACCCCTCCTCCACCCCTCTTAATTTTGGGTCGATATGCACCAAAATTAAATCAGCTCTTAATCTCAATGCACCAAAATTACGTGTGAAATTTGGTTTTGATATTCACACAAGTTTTTGATCTAGCTCATCCACAATATTTGGTAACGCACAGACTAACAGAATAACAGACATTTTGATAAAACAGTTATTATCTCGAAAAATATAATTTTTTCTATGTTCACTTATTTGAGCTTTTTTGTAGACCAAACTGTCATTGTTTCGTCCAATTTTTTTAATCAAAATAGTTTACGCCGTTTTTAAGATATTTCAAAAAAAAAAGAAGCAAAACAACCACTTTTTTTCATGCACGAACAATACTTGATCATATCCTGTATGGTAAAGTAATAGTAATAGCGGGACTTAATTCACTATGTTTATGAAAATATACACCATTAACAAGTATTAATCCACAAAAAATCAAAATTTTTAAAATTTTGGCATTGATTCACTTTAGCTCTGAGCGCCTTTATATGTATTAGAAAAAACATTTTCTTTACTGTTGGAACGTAATCTTCGAATAACTTTTTGTATTTTCCATTTTGCTTAACGCCTCAAGCTGCTGAGTTAAGCTCACCAACACACTTCCTACAGGTTGACGAGCTACCTTATTATTTACTCTATATTCTATATATCTTTACATGTGAATATATGATGTATATGCATGTATATTCTGTCGGAGGAAGCGACTCCACCCACCCATGGCTCCTTGTCCTTTCTTCTTGCTTCGAATTCCAAGAATGGATCGATGCCCGCCCGTTCTGGATAAAAGAAACGACGTTTTGGGCTCAAAGGAGAAAAGAAAGGAAGCTCAGCGGGTAGGTAGGCTTTAAAAAAAAACGGAAATGAATAATTTATAATGTTGTTAAATAGATATCTATTTCTATATAGAGAGAGACATGTTGGCTCGTGTATTTAATCTCCTTCTCTTTTCATATGACATTTTCTTATTATACAGAGGAAAATTTATTAGTTGAACAGATGGTCCCCGACAAGGAACATATACAAATTCTAGAATATAATTTGGAAGATGTCTCATCATAATATTTTTTTAACTTAAGTAAAATATAATTAACTTTATTGCAGAATGAAAATGGTAATTAAAACATTTGCTTATATCCAGTATTGTTATTTTAATTAATTCTAGATAGTTCGACGGATTCCAGCACCTCTTCTTCAGTTCAAATGTATGCATAATGTAAAATTGCTAATGGCGATCTTTAATGGGTGTAAAAGAACAAAAGATCATAATTTTAATTTCGCTGCCTCCGGCCATTCTCCCCCATCAACTCCAACCTCGCCCCCTGGACCTTTCTTGCTTAGAATTCCAAGAATGGATCGATGACCGCCCGTTCTGGATAAAAGGAACGACGTTTTGGGCTCAACTAGCGGCCATTCTCCATCCCGTCAACCCTATTCTCGTCCCCTGGAACCTATCCCATCCCATCAACCCGTTGGTCCAAAAAGGCCTAGAAGTTTCAGTTTTTGGCCCTGTTCCCAATTCGGATGGTTAGCTCAAATTAACAGAGAAAATTTTGAATTTATATGAAAATGTTGATAATTGAAAGAAAATCTGTCAACTTCTTCGGAAAAGATTCAAGCGGTAGTGGTGCTATCTATATCTAAGTAATTAAATTAACGTACCTATCTACCAAACTTTATTTTATTAACGACCATGAAAAATAAACAATTAAATTAAATTTAACAACACTTTTGTTTTACTCAAGATTCAGTAGCAGACTTGCTTTAAGGGGTTTTGATTAAAAAAAAATTGGGTGAATATAGAGAGATACGAGAATTTTAAAAACATCCTTAAGATAAAAGGAATCATTTTTTCAATATTTATCTTTTTTGCAAAGTTCTGTGTTCACTCCATTTTTTTTTTTTTTATTGAAAAATCCTTCAATCATTTTTAATAAGTATCTAAGTATTATAAAAATTAATAATTTTAAAAATCGTAATTGAAAATTTCTTACATTTCAGACATTTCAACTCTAATTCATAATAGATGGTTCAGTTTCTAAAGGGAAAATGAACACACACATACATCATTACCGAAATGGGGCAGTCCAGAGACTAAGAGCCTTAAGCGGGGGCCTCTTCCCAGGAATTAATGCTTGATAGCAGTTCTATACAAAGAACAAAGGCTGAAAAGGATGGATTTAGTTGGTAAAAATCCAACACTCCAGGGTTCTCGGTTGTCTTTTGAAGAATTTCACCTATGTAAAACACACAAACTCACAAGAGGACATTTTCTAAAAGACACTTTATTGTAATCCAAGCATCTAGAAATATAAAGATCTGTAAAAATTTCAATTTTGGATTTTTGCATTAACAGATCTAGGGTTAGTAAATAATTTAAGTATAGTAAATTATTAAAATGAAATATTTGTTATTTAATTAATTACTTTTAATATATGAATAATTAAGTATTTGTAATAAAATATTTGAGGATTTTAAAATAAACAAATAAATTAAAGTAAAAATAAGCTGACGTGTTCTGATGTGGCCATCCACTTGACTTTACCATACAACCTGTCCCCTAAAATTATTTATAATCATGTAAGGGGGGGTTGGGGGGGTCAGATAGGCTAGGCGGTAGCGTATCATCCTGCTAACCAAGTGGACCCGGGTTCGAATCCGACTCGAGGCATTCGGCTAAAATCTGACCCCCGGGGTAGAGACAAAATCTAAAAAATATATAGTATCGTAAATTGGCTTATGGTTAGAAGGGCCGAAAAGCCACAAAAAAAAAACAAAAACAAAAAAAAGGGGGGGTTAGTTTTTGAATTTTTAGACTTCTGGGGTCCCTCTGATTATGTATACAAAATTTGGTTGAGTTTGGTACACGGGCCTAGATTTTCATTTTCATTTTCTGACCCTCCCCCATTTTGGGGGTTAGTCTTTGCATTTTTAGATTTCTGGGGTCCCACTGATTATGTATACAAAATTTGGTTGAGTTTGGTAAATGGCCAAGATTTTCATTTTTTGACCCCCCCCCTCTTCCACCATTTTGGGTGGTTAGTTTTTGCATTTTTAGACTTCTGGGGTCCTCTGATTATGTATCCAAAATTTAGTTGAGTTTGCTCAAATGGCCTGGATTTTTAATTTTTAACCCCCCCTCCACCCCCCTTAATTTTGGGTCGATATACACCAAAATCTAATCAGGTCTTAATATTCCCACTAGTTTTTGAGCTAGCTCGTCCACAAAAATTTGCTAACGCCCAGACTAACGGACAACCAGACAAACTAACTAACAGACATTTTGTCAATACAATTGTTATCTCGAAAAAAATTTTCGATGTTCATTTATTTGAGCTTTTTTGTAGACCGAAATGCCATGGTTTCGCTCAATTTTTTTAATCAAAATATTTCCTACCGTTTTTGAGATATTTCGAAAAAAGAAGGAAAAAAACAACTTTTTTCATGCACGATTACAATACTTGACCATACCCTGTATGGTAAAGTAAAAAACTATTATTAAAAAAGACATGATTGTTTATTTATGCCTTCATCATAACAACGCTTGAAAATCACAATAAAATCTTTAAAAAATATAAGTATATTATCAGCATTGTTGAAGGAAGAAGTTCAAATTTATTCAAGGTTCTCCGCAAATTTTGTCGATTTTGAAATATTATGCCTACAAACGGCTTATCTAGAAAGTTGAAACTTCTAACAAAAGTGAAAATTATTAATATTGTACATATATTTACGCCAATACCGCTCATCAAATACAACCGTTAATGAGTTATTTATATAATTGTGATTTACTAGTTTAGAACGAACAGTTCTTAAACTAGCTTGTCCAAACCCGAGTCGAAATTTAAACCCTACATTAAGGGCTGGTTGTATGTCGCTTTGTAAATGCTTTTTACTAGTGACAAAGGGTAGATGGTAAATGGAGGGACTGGGATGGCCAATCAGATGAAAGTGCATGTCAACTGATTGGTCATCCCACCCGGCACAAGGTGAATTTTAAGGGTTTACCCTTTGCCAGCGTTTAAAATGAGTTTACCAACTGACATACAACTGGCTCTAAGGCTCCTAAGGTAAGTAGTTCTTATTTAGGACTTGGGGGCTCAAAGTAAATTCTATTTTCATATTAAATTAGGTCAGACTTTTGACCTCAAAGTCGTTTTACCAATTTGGGGTTCAAAGTCGGTTCTGATGGAAAAAAATTAGGGCCTATTTTGGACCCCTATAACCTATTGGATGATTTTTGGATTTTCTCAAAAACGGCTCGTACGATTTTTTAAAAATCAGTGTATTTATCAAGTGTCATGAGTTATTAGTTGTCTCAAATTTTTAATCCGATTAAAATAAAGGAAGGGGTTTAAAGTAGTAGTGCCGCGGCACGCGCCGAAGACGAGAAATTAACGATTAAAATATTTATTTCACGACACTCCTAATTTACAACCCCTTCCTTTAATTCAATCGGATTAAAAATTTGACACAAACTCATGACACTTGATAAATAGACTAATTTTTAAAAAAATCGTTAGAGCCGTTTTTGAGAAAATAAAAAAAACGAAATAAAGGAAGGGGGTGTAAATTAGTAGTGTCGAGATGACTTAATTAATTATTTAAAATGTGAAATTTGTGTGATGAACACACCAGTTGATTTAATATCGGACTTGGGGCCAGTTGTATGTCGGTTAGTAAACTCTTTTTAAACATTGGCAAATGGTAAAACCTTAAAATTCACCTTGTGCAGAGTGGGCTGGCCAATAGATGACAAGCACTTTCATCTGATTGGCCATCCCACCGGGCACAAGGTGAATTCTAAAGTTTTACCCTTTGCCAATGTTTAAAAAGAGTTTACGAACCGACATAAAACTGACCCTTAGGGGTTCAAAGTAGTGCCTCACAGTAAATGTAAATGGTAGGATCTCGGAGTTCAATGTAGGAGCTAGGCGGGGTTACAGTGCTCTAAATCGGTTCTATTTAGGGCTTGAGGGATAAAAGGAGTACTTAAATTTCGACTCGGTAAATTTCACAGTGAAAATATACGTATTTTGTCACCAGAATAAATTTTCTACGACTTTTTGTTCTTAGGTTTTCGTGTTTATACGAGTCTACACACAGAAAAATCAGACATTTTTAAACATAATAAGCTAGGAAAATCTCAATACTAGAACCAAGTAAATGAAAATAAATAATTTATTATCTAGTTAAGTAAATAGATTTCTATTTCTATCCAGAGAGACATAATGCTCATACGTTTAATCTCCATCTCTTTTCAGCGACACTTTCTTATTATATATATATATATATATATATATATATATATATATAGTGGAAAATTTATTAGTGAAACTTATCATAGATATTTAAAGGCTTCTCTTGAGTAATAATTTAACATTGGATGTTCTCTATTATATGCAGAGTTAATATGATAGCATACCTGTACCTGTACCTATTATACATATTTATATATCATCATTAGTTGAAGACAGCGTTCAATATATCATACGTCATGTATATATGCAAAATATAAATTTAGGGTACCATAAATACGAGCTCGGCCTATTAATTCGAATAACACTAAAAAATACTTAAAATATCTAAATAATATTTTCATACAGTGGGGTATATAACGTTTCTGCAGTAGGAAGAGCAATTTTTTTTAACATAGAAAAGAAAGGGGATGCGGCAACCAAAGGGTTGTTAGAGAGGAATATTTTCAAAAACCCTCAAAATATATGGTTAAGCAGTATGTTAAGATTTATAATCATGAGATCGCGAACGATGAAGTTCGATTCTTTGAGAGAAAAAATTTTACTTGTGGTATATCAGATGTGGTTGCACCTCACTGGGCAAGGCAAGTGTTCGGATTGCATTTTTTGCCATTCGGGATTAATTCCCGAAGGGATGAAATAACACTTCTGACAATATAATCAATAACTGTAACAGGAATAGCAAGGAATTGGACAACAATTAAAAACATAGTTTTTATTAAATGGGCGAGACGTTTCGTAAATTTATTTTGACTTCCTCAGTGCCCCATTTATTACTCTTTGTGGTGCCACCGAGAAAGTCAAAATAAATTGACGAAAACGTCTATTTAATAAAAAATCTGTTTTTAATTTTTGTCCGATTCCCTGCTATTCCTGTTACCAATTTATTATTGATGCGAATGATAGAACATTATATAATCCATATCTTGGATCTATTAGTTGACGGTCCTGGATTATTTATAGTAAAATATATCAGATTACTCCACTTTAGAGGGTAACTATTGGTCCTGCAATTGGGTCCATTTCCAGGGGACAGAACCCTTTGGACATGTAAGTAATATAAATTATCCATAACATCTCAGATTTAATAGGAAATAATGTGATTTTTCCAATGCAATCTAACGCAAATAACTAAATAACTAAATTTTTAAAACAAATAACTTGACGATTTAAATATTTAAATCAAAATCAAAATTAAAAAAAAAGTTATTTTTTGTAAAATATTTCAGTAGATATTATTATTTTAAAGAAAGGTATACAAATTATGTATTAAAAAACTATTACATAAATATATACTGAGACAACGACGCACATCATCCAATGTTGTGATAGGACCGCGGATGGGCGGGTTAAGAGGCATGACGCGGTGGTACGATGTCTGGCCGATGATTTGATCAAAAAGGGAATGCGTGTCGAGTTGGAGTACTTGTACTCCAGCTCGGCAGGCAATAGAAAGCCAGACATCGTGGCAAAGGATGCGTCGGGGGTGGTGTGGGTTTTGGACGTCCAGATCGTCTCCGTGCTTGCAGGACTGGGTGTTGCCCACCGAAACAAAATAGAAAAATATAGGGGCAACTCCAGTCTGGTGGACAATATTGCGGAGCGATTTGGCGTCGGGGCGGGCTCGGTCAGGGTCGAGGCCATCACACTCTCGTGGAAGGGAGTGTGGTGGCATAAAGCGGTGGGGCCCCTCATCGCCCTGGGTATATCGCAAAAAACAATAAATAATATGACATATAGGGCGATGAGGGGATCTCTCCTTAATTTTTACACTTTCAGCAGAAGAACATATAGAGCGGGTGGCGTATGATTATTAATTGTAAATACAAAAAAAAGAAATGTGAAATGTGAGTCAGGATTAATACTGGCTCTCTCATCCACCCGCTCTGAATCTGAATTTATTTGTTCTGAAGCTGAAAGTGTGAATTTTGTGTAATAAACTTTATCTTTGTAAGAGGCGGCCCGCTCCTCGGAGGCCCAATAAACAAAATATATAGGTAGATTGTTTTCGGTTAAATTAATAAATGTTAAATAGGGAGAGTGATTTAGATATTTGTTTATAATAATTATACACAATATTTATTTATTTTTATTTATTAAAGAACATTGTATCTGTAGGGCCATCTAGCCCCTTTAATGTTCAATTTTAGACCAATTTAATTACACAAAAATTAATTTACATGATACGGTATATGGTATATATATTAATAATTAATTACCTTTTTCGGGCTGTATGCTTAGATAAGTTCTGGAGACACGCCTAGTAATTTTTCTCGACTCCAACTGAAAGCAGAAAGAAGAAATAAACTGAGATATTTAAATTGATATAAAACGCAAGGAAAATTCTCTGAATTTCGATAAACAAAAAGAGATTCTCGAATGCAAATTTATATTCAAAAAATATTACTTCACATTATTAATGAAAATTAGTAGGTATAATTAATAGTACAAAGGTCTTTAAATAAATATTAAATATTATAACAGAGGTGGCCACAACGGGGCATGCGGCTCTTCAGACAATCTCGTGCGGCTCTTGAACCCTCTTGAATAATACTGATTTTAAAAAGTACAGGGTAGGGCATAAAGATCTACCACATTTTAAAGAGGTATAAAAATATGAAAAAATTTAACTAAAAAGATACTGAATATATTTTTGAAAAGAACATAAAATAAATTTTTTAAATGTATTTTAAACATTATCAGACAAAGGGAGGGGGGGTCAAAAATGAAAATTCTAGCTCATTTCGACCCAAATCAACCAAATTTTGTATACATATTCGGAGGACCCTCAGAAGGCTAGAAATGCAAAAACTAACCACCCAAAATGGTGGGAGGGTCAAAAATGAAAATTCTAGCCTTTTCGACTAAACTATGTATACAACATTTGGTTATAAGCTTGAGTTGTTTACCAAAAAAGAATTTAGTCTTTTTGATTATAAGTCGATTCTTCCACGTTGTCAGTAGAGGTTGCCATTAATAGTCAAAACATCAAAAATGGAATGCAATAAGGTTATTCCGCTAGTATTAGATAAGAATCGATCGTTATTTTTGATTTAAAGCCGTTTCCTCCATGTCTTCAGCAATGGTTACCAATAATAATCAAAACGTCAAAAACCTAATGTAGAATTGTTATTCCTCAAGTATTAGATGAGAATCGATCACTATTTTTGATTTTAACTCGATTCCTCCATGTCTTCAGCAATGGTTACCAATAAAAACCGAAACGTCAAAAATCCAATATAGAATGGTTATTCCTCAAGTATTAGATCAGAATCAATCACTATTTTTGATTTTAACTCGATACCTCCATGTCTTCAGCAAAGGTAACGGATAAAAAAACAACGCAGTTGCTATGGTTACTTATAAAATTTCCTCCCAAATTTGTATCATTTCACAGCGAGAAGCCTAAGCATTCTTACTTAAACAAGTTTAAATGAGCTATATTACCGATCAAATGAATAAATTTTAAAGTTTTTTTTTTAATTTTGGTAAAATAAGGAATTAAAAAAAAGTACAATCTTACTCTAGAGTAAAGTACTTTAAAATATACTTTTACTAAAAACTTTATTTAACCTTTTTTGTTGTCCCCAAGGTACTTAATTAGGATTTTAAATTTCATCAAAATTGGTTAAGTCATTTTCAAGATATTTAGAAAAAACTAAAAAGTACTGAAATAAAGTACTAATGTTTGTGGGCCGATATGTACCAAAAACTAATCAGCGCTTCATTTTGTTAAAGTAATCGTAGGTTTTGAATTTCATTTCAATCGGTGCAAAGGTGTGGAAAAAATCGTGGACGAAAAAAACGATAACACACACACACACATACCATCCATCCATCCCCACGCACTTCCAAAAAAATGGCACTTTTTGGCCTCTCGACGAGATCCCTGGTAATTTTTGGCAAAACCGCCACGTGCTAAAATTCAACCTAATTGAATACTACAATTTGTGACCTTAATTGAGTCCATGGGTTCCGTAGTCTTTACCTGAGGACTCTTTTAAGTGACGCTTGGCGCGAGAGCGATTACAATACTTTACCCATGATTCGCATTGATAAAGTAAAAATAATAATATAAAAATTAAATTAATTTGTAATTTGTAATATTATAAGCAAGTAGAGCAAAAAATATATGTTATTTTATTTATATTTTATAAAATAAAAAAAGGTGTCTTTTTTTAATAAACTATTAATTAATCTCCAAATAATGTGGCTCGCTTTGAAACAATTTTATAAATTTGCGGCTCCCAAAGTTAAGGTTAGTGGCCACCCCTGTATTAGAGTATAAATTGAAAAGTTTTAATATATTCATCATGTTTTAAAATAATTTTTCAGATATTTTTATCCACATGAGTAAAATGAAAATGTGAATGAATTTGTAATACTAGGACTGCCTCACGGGCATACCGAGTAAAATTTTTTCATACTATTAGACAAATAATATTTAATCAATTTTAATGGAAATTTGTACATCGTAAGCTTTTTATAATTATCAGTTTCTTCCTCTAATAACTATAACTACGTTTCTAAGTGTAGGTGTAGATTTTGTTTAAGTTGTTTTAGATAAAATTCACCAACAGTTTGTTTTGTTTTCACTCTTTTACGTTTACCTTTTGGTCTATTTACAAATGAAATAGCAGCCACAGTAACGGTTTTCCCCACCTCAATAGGTATACCTACGTTTTTATCGGATTATTATTCCGTAGTGTTTGCTTCAGTTTGAAGTTCACTAAAATCCTTTTGTTAGCAATAGATAAAACTCTCAGTACTTCTAAAGCTTTCCAATGTTTATCTTTAGTTTCAGATACTATTACTTTGAGTATTCCTTTATATTTTAAGATAGGATCACTAATAAAACTTGCTTCGCAATTACATTTAAGAAATTCAAAATGATTGAACCATTTTATCTTATTTTCAAATTGGCTATCGAATCTGAGGCACGGCAGTGCCCCAGCCAAGTTCGATTAGAGCGGGGATGTGTGCACTGCCAGACTACCCTTTACAGGAAACAACTCAGGGCATTTTGACGCCTCTGTAACTTCGTAATGGAAACCTCTACATGGCTGAAATTTTTTCCAGAATACTGGTCCATAAGCTTAACTAAATTACAAAATTTCATATTACTACTGTTTATACCATCCAAGCTACAAAGAAGCCAAAGATAGGCTTTTTCGTCACTCACTCACTGACTTACTCACTCATCAAAATTTTAGAGTACTTCCGCTAACCCTAGAATGCTGAAATTTGGCAGCCAGGTAGAGTTTGGGGTACAATTAATGGGAAAAATCCAAAAATCGAAACTTTCCCTTCTTCAGGACCTAAAATGAAGGGGTGAAATTTATAGACTTAATTAACATATACTAAAAATTCAATGAATGCTGAAATTTGGCATACTGGTATAGCTTGACACATTAATAAAGGAGGAAACAGAAAAATCGAAACTTTTCCTTCTTCAAGGCCCGAAATGAAGGGGTGAAAGTTATAGGCTTAATTAACATAAACTAAAAATTCTATGAACCTAGAATGCTGAAATTTGGCATACTGGTAAAGCTTGGCACATTAATAAAGGATGAAATTGAAAAATCGAAACTTTTCCTTCTTCAGGGCCCGAAATGAAGGGGTTAAATTTATAGGATAAATCCAACTCCTACAAAAAGAAGTGAAATCTCAACAAAAACATTTGTGTAAAAAAAGACCAAGTTCGATTAATAAAATCCGTTTGCCAAAAAAAGTAGTGAGATCTAATGTGCTGCCAAGTTCAACATCATCAATTTATTAAATGAAACGAGAATATATTGGTAACTTCAATTAAAACGCATGTTTTTCATTTCGCATGTCCCTCTATATTTTTTATTGATTTCACATTTTTAGTTGAAATTATTTTCATAAAACTTGGCTTTTACGCATTATTATGTATGTCACGAATTACTAGTTACCATATCATGGGATCTTAATAAGAGGGGGGTGGTGGAGGCCCTATCAAACAATAATAATAATTATTTAATGCGTAAAAGCCAAGTTTTAGGAAAATAATTTCAACTAAAAATGTGAAATCAATAAAAAATATAGAGGGACATGCGAAATGAAAAACATGCGTTTTAATTGAAGTTACTAATATATTCTCGACTCATTTAATAAATTGATGATGTTGAACTTGGCAGCACATTAGATCTCACTACTTTTTTTGGCAAACGGATTTTATTAATCGAACTTGGCCTTTTTTAGACAAGTGTTTTTGTTGAGATTAAACATATACACTTGCCCCTCTCGTATATTTATTTAATTTTCTTTTCATTAGATAACCAGTATATATTGTAAAGAGTAATCAATGAGCTTGTCCTGTGCTTGATGCAAATAAACATATATGTATATAAAATATATATTAAACTTTTCTTTTTAATGGGATTTTATAGAATATTAAAGTTAAAATTAAGGAAAAATTTATACATTCGTCCATCTCTTTTTATTGATGTGGAATAAGAAAGAATTTAGTACGATATATCAAATATTTTGGAAAATATTAAGGTAGGGTCAATATACTGTCCAACTTGCATTTGACAGTTTTTTACTTTATTTATTTTTTTTAATCATATGTAGAATCGTCTGAAACGTGGTGAAAAATTGTTTTCATGATTTAATTTCCAAGATTGCCAAAATTAGTACTCAAGGCTACCCTGAGAGGTGAACCCCTGGGACATATTTTTCGCGCTAAGTAATTCACTCAATCAAATCTTCATTTTCAAAATTTCACGGTCTAGTGATTCTAAATTTAAACACATAGCAATGCCATATAGTTAAAAAAAGTGAAAAGTGAGTCACGTCAGGATATTATACTATCTGTTCCCACGCTGAGCTAGTTGTAGACTCAGCAGTTATTCAGTATATAAAGACGGATGTTCAGTGGTAGCATCAAGGCTTGTCTTAATCACGTTCGACTTGAGACCTCCAATCTCCAAGTATAACCTATTGTATCTTTAAACTTTTAATTAATAAAACCAATTATTCAAATTCATATCGTTTTTTTTTAAAAACTACGATACCGAAGAATAAAATTGGCGCAGTCGGTAGGATAAAATCCAAAAACCCCGGATTTCGGTAGGATAAAACCCAAAAACCCCGGATTTCGGTAGGATCCCCGAAAACTAAATCGCGAAAATTGGGCAGGATACATTCCGAGGACCCCAAAATTTCGGAAGTCACTTTGGGAATCGCACGACGTTCGTGTCGCAGTGCCAACGAACGGTCAGTTTTTAAACTGTTTACCAGCGAGAAACCTATCGTCGCCTTGCCACGACAACCCGTTGACAACCGTCAGCCAATCGCCAACCAATTTGGAGCGACAGGAAGCCACCAGCCTTAACGAGGAGTGAACTTCGAGCTGCGGGACACATCTACAAATACTGAGGAAGACACACCCGAAACTTCCCAAGGGCGCAGTCAACATCGTCAGCGGAGAGCACTACAAAGGTTAGAAACGACCAGACATCCTTCCGGTGAACCGTACCGTTACACGGCCCATAAATTGAACTTTGAACGTTAAAAATAAATAAATAATTGTAAAAGAATTTAATGCATGAAAAATAATTGTTATTGTTGAAATAAATATTAAAGTAAATTGAGATAAATGAATAAATAAATAATTGTTGAAATAAATAAAAAATAATATTATAAATAAAATAATACTAATATAAAATAATAGTAATTGCATGAGAAAGATTTAACAGATTTAAATAAATAATAAATAATTAAAAAGAATAAACAATGACTACACTATCAAATTCGGAACTCTTAAGATTAATCCCCCAATATAATGGCTCCCCCGAATTATTAGAGGAATTTATTGAAAACACTGAGGCGATAGTTAGAAATTTCAGTGAAGTCCCCATAGATCAACAGAATATAATACTATTACACATTAAAAATCAAATAACAGGAGACGCTAGGCATAAAATTTTAGGACACCACGTCAGAAACTAGGACGAATTGGTAATATTATTAAGGAATTTATTCAAATCACCCAAAAATGAAAACA
Source organism: Forficula auricularia (assembly GCA_024734495.1). Classification (NCBI taxonomy): domain Eukaryota; kingdom Metazoa; phylum Arthropoda; class Insecta; order Dermaptera; family Forficulidae; genus Forficula; species Forficula auricularia. The sequence continues at coordinate 18,330,239 of JALMQS010000099.1, forward strand.
CAATTAAGACAGAGCTATTTTCCCTAACAAACAAAAATCTCGGGATAGAAAAAATTATTTAGAAATAAATAAGTTAATGACGCAATACAACTCTAGGATAAATGCGAGAAATATTAGTACGAACACAAAAACAGAATTAATTAAAGAATTTTTGGAAGACGCCACCCAAATATTCATTAAAACCTTAAAAGAACCCACCGCTAGCCAAGTTCTAGCACAAAACCTAAATTCAATATATGAAGTTTACGAGTACATACTCAATCGAACGAATGCGTTAGCAACTGAAAGCAGACCAAAAATAAATAATTACTATCATAATAATAATAATTATAATAATACAAATCACAGAAATTTTCAATCTAGGAACTTTCAACCTAGACAGAATTTTCAACACAGACCCCCTTTCCAAAATTATCAAAATAGTTATCAAAACTCTAATAATTATAGAAATTATAATAATTACAGGCCCCCACGACCACAATATTTTAATCAAACCCCGATGTCCACACAAACAATTCAGAACTCATTCAGGTCAGCAAAGACTAGAGAATCATTTTTTAGGAAGTGGCCCCCGAGAGAACGAACTTACATAACACCCCAAATTAATTACAATAATTTTGAATACAGAAATAGTATAGATGAAAAATCAATGTTACCATATCTAGAATGGAACAATTTAAAAATACTTATCGATACAGGATCGACTGTAAATTTAATAAAACCTAATATTGCAAAACCGTACACGAAATTTAAAGAAAATAATTTTATAAAAACTATAAATGGGTCAAATAAAATAACAGAGTACACATATATACAAATTTTTGGTAAGGAATATGTAAAAGCATTAATAATCAATTTTCATAGGGATTTTGATATATTATTGGGACTTGATACAATTAAAATATTAGAATTTAAATGGGATTTCAAAAGATGACGTAATTATATTTGAAGACAAGAGATATAAACTAAAGTATCATATTAGCAAGATAAACGAAAAACTTTCTCACAGTAGAATTGATGACACAAACATTGAATTATCCAGTAGCTTAGATATGAAAGAAATAGGAGCCGATAGTAACCTGACAGATGTTAAAATGAAATATAAACCTCTAGATAGAGGCGAGATTAGCGAAAATAAAGATAACAAACCATGGGAAAAATTAAAGAGTAAGATTAATATTGAAAATAAAGTCAATGAACCTAACGAAATAAATAAACGCGAAACTCCGAATAAAAATAATCAAATAAATATAGATAACTTAAAGAATGTTAGCCAATTAATGAGGACAAGAAGTCAAAGATTAAGTGATAGGAAACAGATTCAGAAACCATATAAGAATTAAAGGTTAAAGATAGGAAAATAATTAAAGACACCCCAAAGATAGATGATTTATGTCAACCAAAATTAGGATAAAAGATGCAGAAATACACAAGGACAAACGGCAATTAATAATCAATTGGACAAATAATTTAAAGTCGGATTTAAAATAGTGAAGTACATAAACGAAATAGAAATCGATGAAATCATAAATAATGAGTTAGAATCTATTTTAGCGACAGCCGGTGATGATAATGAAGGTTTAGAGACAGTACATTCCGCGGAAGAGTGCCTGAAGCCGTATTGTCTATCGTGGATAAATTTATTTGACTCTAAGTGTCGTAGAACTTGCCTCGTTGATATCTGCCTTTTCCATAATTTTGGATACGACAGAAGTGATTGCTATGGGTCGATAGCTTTTTATGTTAGAAGAATCGCCTTTTTTTCTTAATTGGCTGGATTCTGGCTAGTTTCCAGGCTTCCGGAAATATTCCAGAGTTATAGTTATATAGTTATAGTTTTGGCAAACGGATTTTATTAATCGAAATTGGCCTTTTTTTAGACAAGTGTTTTTGTTGAGATTAAACATGTTTACACTAAGCCCCTCTCGTATATTTATTTAATTTTCTTTTCATTAGATAACCAGTATATACGTGTAAAGAGTAATCAATGAGCTTGTCCTGTGCTTGATGCAAATAAAACATATATGTATGATAAAATATATATTAAACTTCTCTTTTTAATGGGATTTTATAGAATATTAAAGTTAAAATTAAGGAAAAATTCTATACATTCGTCCATCTCTTTTTATTTATGTGGAATAAGAAAGAATTTAGTACGATATATCAAATATTTTGGAAAATATTAAGGTAGGGTCAATATACTGTCCAACTTGCATTTGACAGTTTTTTACTTTATTTATTTTTTTAATCATATGTAGAATCGTCTGAAACGTGGTGAAAAATTGTTTTCATGATTTAATTTCCAAGATTGCCAAAATTAGTACTCAAGGCTACCCTGAGAGGTGAACCCCTGGGACATATTTTTCGCGCTAAGTAATTCACTCAATCAAATCTTCATTTTCAAAATTTCACGGTCTAGTGATTCTAAATTTAAACACATAGCAATGCCATATAGTTAAAAAAAGTGGAAAAGTGTTTCTTCAAAATTCAAAACGCAATGCATTGTTGTGCCGTCGAGAATTTTTTCCTTAAATATAAATATAATTATTCTTAAGGGTAATATTTTTAGGCGGCTTCCCTTTTATTTTTCGAACGTGACTATTTGACAATAGGAAAGGGCATTTACAATTGCATTTCTTGAACATAAATGTGAAATGAGTTTATATTATATATGTTTGGGTTAATATATGTCAAATGGCTCTTAACACATGTCGATTGTAAAAATAATTGGGGTTTTTCATTTTCAGCGTGGGAAATTTCCAGAGGCTAAATTTCTAGAAATGGGAGGGCTCAATAATTTTAAGATATGCCCTGCTGATTACAAATTTGGCCAATGAGAAGTGATTGGAAAATGCCCACTCTACAAGCAGGCTTGAGTCAGTCAGAGAGTTAGACAGTCAGTTCTAAGTTGAAACCCAGTTGGGGTTGTCAGTTGTCAATTGGAGTTGAGAGACGAGTTTTAAGCTCTCCAGCCAATCAGCATGGAGAAATGTAAATTTATAAATAACTAATAAAAAACCAATATTAAATAATACTCTTTTCTTCAAATACATCTCTCCTACTTCAATTACCATCAAATCAGCATCAAGATTGAAACAGGTCGGATCGCTTGGGCACGTTACCAAGACCTTTCTGCGGGGAGCTTCTTCGAGATAAATCTACAAATCGTCAACCTTTTTCTGGTCAAGAAGGGTTTCAACCAAAACTCAAAATGTTGTCGTAACAGCATTACCTTTTCCCAAATTTAATATATATAAGACTTCAAATTGTAGAAATATATTTTAAATTTTCTAAGATCAGAGAATGCCATCTATTAGATTCGAGATGGAATGGATTATTTTTAATTGAATCGATCATTTCAAAAACCACCTAAGTCACACAATCAGAACTTTTCAGGAATCAATAAAAACTGTAATTCACAAGTAAGCGAATTTTCAAGGAATTTTTTGGGCCTAATATTGTGTTTAGACTTAAAAGTTTGTAAATATCGAATAATCTTTATAAATAAATAATAAATTTAAACAAAAAAAAAAAAAAACTATTCTTGACTTATTTTATTTTAGCAAGAACAGGGTTAGGTGGTACTAAATTTGAACAAAACAAAATATTATGACCTGTATCGTTTAAGCAATGAACGACGACTTTGGGGTGCTGTTTGAAGAGGAAGAATTGTACTGACGTACATAGTTTTTACTCAGATTATGGATTTACCTTTAATAAAGTGTTCGAGACAAAAAAGCATGTTTGGAAAAATCTTGACTTATGTGATTTTTGAAATGACCGATTCAATTAAATGTCAGAAGAGTTGTTTTTACCTCTTCGAGAATCAAACCCGAGTGTCAAATTAGCAATCCGGGCCAAATGGGTACCCTGTGAGGTGATCATCATAACATATGTTTCCCACTAAATCTGACAAATATAATTAAAAATAATTCATTCCATCTCGCATCTAATAAATGACACTCTTGGGATTTTCTTAGAAATTTAAAATCTATTTCTATCGGCAATTTGAACTCTTATATTGTACATACTCGTATATCTTGTTATTTAGATTATGATTATGATCTACAATGTAGTGATAGATTGTAGCGACACTAATAGGGTTCCGTTTTACTTTTAAACGGAACTCTTAAATATCTTAAAATATAACTTTTACGATGTTTACTAAATGAGTCTTTAATGAGGATCTTGGTTCAATTTTTTTTTTATCAAAAAAATGAAGATAAAAACTTAACACATTTTATTTGATTTAAATGGACATCAGCTGTAAATAAATGTCTTATTAGTATTTCGAGCTATCAAATTAAATTGGACAGTAAAAAAAAATTATATATAACGTGCTAAAGATCAAGAGCGAGAGAAATTGAGCCAGCTCCCTGGCTGGGTTTCAACCCCATTTCCACCCTCCTCCATCAAACCTCCATCCCAATTCACTTGGCCTGACGTTCAGGAAGCATTTTGGTCATGTTGGAATTTCAATCAACTCTTCGAAACATAAATGGGAAAGAAGAATAAAAGAAGAAAAAAAGAGGAGAAGAAAAAAAAGAAAGATTAAAAAAAAAAATACTCATAAAAATTGTCAGCTTTTTGAGTGAAAGGGTTAAATTGGTGAATTTCGAAACAGAATAAATAAATAAGAATTGTGCATGTTTGAGCATCATAAGTTATTTGTGGTATTATTTAAACATTTTTTTTTAGACTTAATTTTGATTCTTAAATAATTTCTTAAGATGAAAAATGTAAGCAAAAATGAGAAATAACTCAACTTTCTATGTTAAGAAGTATCAGGGATTTTAAGTGAAGAGAAATTAAAGTGGGAGATAAATTTAACCGAATTTATCGCGCGGAGAATTTACCACTGCTCGAAGCCCCTAAAACCTTAGTAAATTGGATATTGAATTGTATCTAAGTTTCTGAGATTGGCTCGTGATCCCGGCTTCTTTTCCTTTTTCTCTGTTCTTTTCACGATGGAGAGGGCCAGCCCATACAGGCCTTTAGGGGATCCACCTTCTGGTGTATCTCCTTCTCTCATCAATATCATTAAAAAAAAAAAAAAAAAAAAAAAAAAGAATCGCAGATCTGTTTAAAATCATCATATAAATACACATTATATGGTGGCTTCCCCCTAATCCGAATGATGCATTTTGGTAATGTGGTGTGTGCAGTGGCATTGCCATTGACAATTGTTCTCTTGGTAATAAGAGACTGAGGGTGGGAGAATAAATTACAATAAAGTAAAACAAAATAAAATAATGTCAACTGAGAATTTTGAATATTGGGATTTTAGGGCTGTTAGGTATTTAATCAAATGTTTTCTACATTTGGTTCAATCGCGAATCAAATGTAGGGAATTTTTGTCAAATATTGAGTGAAAATAATATCTGAACTTATATATTTCTAACTTGAAATAATGATGTTAAATAAATTTTATAATTTTTCTCAATAATATATCAAAGAATAATTGATATATCAATGAGAATTGTTTTGACCGCGATTATTTTAAATATTTATCGCGAGACTACTGCTGATTACGCTATTGGAGTCTTCGGAGTCTTAAGTTAATTATTCTTTGATATATTATTGAGAAAAATTATAAAATTTATTTAACATCATTATTTCAAGTTAGAAATATATAAGTTCAGATATTATTTTCACTAAATATTTGACAAAAATTCCCTACATTTGATTCGCGATTGAATCAAATGTAGAAAACATTCAATTAATTAATGGCAAGCATCTAACATACATGCTAATAGATCAAGCGCTCTGGGCTGGGAGATTAAACATACATCTGAGATTTCAAATTCATTTGGTGATCCATCCGAATATCTAGCGGGCTATACGCGAAATGACGTTGGATTGTAGCTAAGTGGATCACATCTTGTTCTCTCTTGGTCCAGACTTAAGACTCCGCAGACTCCAATAGCGTAATCCGCAGTAGTCTCGCGATAAATATATTTTTTCAAATAAGCGCGGTCAAAAACAATTATTTTTGATATATCAATTATTCTTTGATATATTATTGGGAAAAATTATAAAATTTATTGTTAGGTATTTGGTTGAGCCTGGTTTATACTACATAATTATGCTTTTTGTGTCTTTTTCGTGTATGTATGCTTCATATGTAAAAGGATTTGTTACGTACAAAATAATATAAATAAATAAATAGAAATCTCGTGTATAAAAATACAATCATCAAACTTTTTTAAAATCCCAAACGTTTCCCTTTTTCGGTGAAATTAAAAAAAAAAAATTGACCGGAAAGCTCTGAAGTTAGAGATCCCAAAATCTAATTAGTTCTTCGCATTCGAAATTTTCTCAACAGTATAAACGAATAATTTATTAATTGCAGGAAAAAGCTTAAACTTTTTGAAGCCTCAGTATTTATTCTTCTTCGCTTGGTTCTAACAGACCCCCTGTGGTCCATACCTCGCTTCAACGTTCTCTTCATTGTTCATACGTGGTCAATTATGTGAAATACGTCCACGGGATGCTTTGCTTCCCTAATTAGGAAGTTTTTTATGTAGTTTACTGTTATTACCTAACTTCCGACCCCTTTTAGTAGTCTTCTAAGACAAGCAGTGAATACTGTGGATATATTATACCCTTAGTCCCCACTCAACATTTTTGCAAATATTTTGCCCCTCCCACCCCACACATTTTAACATCAAAATGAAATTTTAACTACTTTTCTTTCTTGATTTATAGTGGGTATTGTGGTCAAGTCAGAGATAGAAAAAATCATGGAGGAAAAATGAATCTTCTCTATATTTCAGATATTTTTATATAGAATGAGGAAAAAAAGAATAAAATAGTGAAATCTGCCTCCCGACCGTACCGAGTAATAATATAATTATTATATGAGGACTATTGTTGGTAGGTACGATTTTACCTAATAGATGAAAGCTTGTACAGTAGTTGCCCTTTAATCTGGCATGTGTTAGATTATCAAACGTAATATCGCTAGTAGCACAATGTTTCGAACTATATAGTAATTATATAGTGCCTATATAGTTACTATATAGTTTGAAACATTGTGCTACTAGGAGATAGTTTTAAGGGAGTAATAATGATATCCATAATAACAAAGAATACTAGTGAATTTTTATTTTTTGAATAATTAAATTATCCAAAAGATATTAAAAATTGTATTTAAATGTTTACCTTGTCCATCATGAAGGTTTGAACAATTCTCCACAAGGCAGTTGTCAACAGAAATGCACAAACCGCGCTACAGAGTAAAAACATCGATTACGCACTTGTCTCGCTGGCTGCTCGACTCCAAATGAAATAAATACATTTCAATGGAAAAAACAAAGCAAAGGGAAAAGAATCCCGTTTTACTTGATTAGATATCAGAAAGAAAAATAATTCCAGATAAAATAAAAATGTATTCAAGAAATGCCCAATTGGTTTGAGAGTGTTTTTCAAAAAACTAGCATGTGCTTCAGTCCAGGTGATTTTCACTTAACTTTTCGTAATTAATTAAAAATAAAAATTTTAGAAAAATAAACCTTTAAATAATCTAATTGTAATAAAATCCATCACAAATTTAGAAAGTCTAATTCAGTTCGTCCGCCTCCGTGGTGTAATGGTCAGAGTAACTGACTGGCAACCCGGAGGTCTCGAGTTCGATTCCCGGCTATACCCAGACATTTTTTCTGTAAGTATAGGGTCTGGTAATAAAAATTAAGTGGGAGATAAATTTAACCGAATTTATCGCGCGGAGAATTTACCACTGCTCGAAGCCCCTAAAACCTTAGTAAATTGGATATTGAATTGTATCTAAGTTTCTGAGATTGGTTCGTGATCCCGGCTTCTTTTCCTTCTACTCTGTTCTTTTTCACGATGGAGGGGCCAGCCCATACAGGCCTTTAGGGGATCCACCTTCTGATGTATCTCCTCTACATCAATATCATTTAAAAAAGTTCTACGGGTGTTATGACCACCTATTACAGGTTAAAAATCTACATTACCCAACCACACAATCACTAGCAGATATTTTTACAAAATAATTATGTATTATCTTTAAAAATATAAATGTTCAATATACGAGATTTTATTGTAGAAGCTTTAATTATTGAAATAATAAATATTTTAGAAAATTTAAATGCGAGATGAAGATTGGTATTTACAAATAAGAACGTGATAATTTTTTTAACTCTTAGACCTTCTATTTTACATTTCGGTAATTTTATTTTTGAAAATAGCTTCTCGTATATATAAATACATAAATAATTAATTACTAAAAGTTATTATTATACAATTCTAATAAGGAGACACTATTAAATTTTTCTTCAGATCAGTAACTAATTATATTTGTATACATGCAATCACAAAATATGTAGGTTAAAAACTTTATATCTAATGAAAATGAAGTCTAAAATAGACCAAAATGGTGATTTTTTCTGAATATCTTGATATCTAGTTCCAGATTCAAAATTTAAAATTATCACTTTTATTTTTCGAAAACTTTTCAATTGATTTTCAGATTTCTTATTTTAGAGAAAAAAAATCATCAGATACAATTTCTAGTAAGTACATATAATGTTTTAAAGAAGTTTATGATTTTATGTCGGGCCGCATTGCCCGTATTCATTGCAGTCTTGGGCCGCGGGTTATCTGATCCCTTCAGGGGAAGACAATGAGAACCACCTCTGTGAAAAATTTCCACAGTAATCGCCAACGCTCGGAATCGAGAATGGCCCTTGAAGGAGAAGAAGAAGAATATAGATTTAACTTGAATAACTACAGTTTCGCTGTCAAGTCAACAAATACCCGAATCAACTAAGAAAAATCCGAACGCAAGCGGCTCGATTGATACCGGATTACAGAATGTACAGAACCGAACAATGCCGGATTAAATCAAAGAGTGCCTACTGTAGTATAAGCTCCTTGGGGCAGGTTATATCTTTCTAGTTCATAAAAAATATCCACAGCACTAAAATTTCCACCAAATCTTGAAAAACTTGTTACTTTCTCCTCTATTTTATTTTTAATGCCTTCAAGGGGAAAGTTTGAAATGAATTCTAAGAAGGGTGCACACCTGTCTGGCCAAATTACGCCTGTGAGTATAGGGGTGAGTAGAAATGAATTCAAGAGACAAAAGAGACAGGTCGTTACTGACAAATTCGGACGATAAACTACTGAACTAAAGGAGGGCCTTTGCCCACATCCACTCCCCACGGACCGAACATAACCCCGGCTTTGAAACAATGCCGTTTCAACATAATACACCCTTATAATTGAATTAGTATGATAAAGATAATTGACAATGAAGTTAAAGTTAACGATGATTCTAATTAAATATTCGCCAACTTCTTTCCACCCGTAACTAGCGACGTCGCTATCTTCTTCTTCTTCTTTAAAGAACTTTATCAATTTCGTAAATAAAGCCTAGCAATTCGCATTCTTTTAGGCATAATATTACTTTAATTTATTTTGAATAACGATGTATTGAAATAATATTTCAGAGAATTTTTAACTTTTATATTTCCAATATCTTATAAATTAGGAAATTTAATTAATTAGAGGTATTTTCTATTGAAGAACTAGTGGTAATACTCAATGCTGAATTGAAGCAAAGGTTGCAGGCCAAGAATCATGAAAACCAAAAATTTCGATCAAAAGTATTTACCAAATTAGAACGTCATTTTCATCATTTTAAATAAAAATAATTTTTAAGAAAAAATAAAACCAGACTTCAAAAAATTAAATACAAGAAATAAAATACACTAAAAGGTATAAAATAATTATTATCTTATTTAGTTACAACTAAACGACGAAATATTAACATGAAATTACTTTTTGAAGTCGGTGCCAAACATATACCTTTTATGAATCGCACTCGACGGATCTTACTTAGAATGTTTGGAGGGTTTGCTCGCTTATTGGTATAGTTTGTTTGGTACCGACTTCAAAAAGTAATTTCATGTTAATATTTCGTCGTTTAGTTGTAACTAAATAAGATAATAATTATTTTATACCTTTTAGTGTATTTTATTTGTTGCATTTAATTTTTTTGAAGTCGGTTTTATTTTTTTCTTAAAAGTTATTTTCATTATTTTAAAAAACTTGATGATACACAGGAACGTCCCTCCTTCGGTTTTTATGGTAAAAGGGTCAAAACGAAGGAACCATATCTCCTTTAACAGTAACCATTAAACACTGAAGAAGGAGGGACAATCCTTCTAAACATCGTTTTTTTTTAGAGGATGAAATTGGCATTTTAATAATTAATTGTATTCAAAATCCGGGCCGTTTCATTATCCTTGGGCTGCCTTTTCATCAATTCGATAGTTAATTTTAAATCAAAAAATAAATTTTAAATAGTTTATTAAAGAAAGTGTATCGAGTCCTGAAAAAGTTTTCACTTTATCCTACATTTCCTTCCTCTATTTTTAGTGTTCCATCTAAAAAGAAAAAAGAAATTCTATTTCACTATATCTATAATCTCTGCCTGTGGGTCTGTCAGATCATTGTAGTTGATAAACTAAATAAGTCACAAACTTAAAAACTACAGTGATGAGTATTAATAATATTTCAATTATTTTTACAGCCAAGATTAATTAAAAATGAAATAAAAGTTAAAAGTGGTATATTAATAAAATTGTTAATTACAATTGTTCAAAACTTTGCGCACAGCGATGTCTTGTGGATGGCCGTAGCGGGTCAAAACAATGCAAAAAATTAAATTAAATTTTATTTAATTCTGACTCCAAATAAAAATCGATCTTTTTACCTGAATTTAAAATATTTTGATAAATCGCTTTTAACCAAGCAAGACGTAATTATAAATTAAAATGTCAATTTTTAGTTTCATGTTGGAAGTAGTTATATGATAGCTTTTAGGTATAGTCACATTGAAAATTTTCAAAAATAACTTAGGTTTTGTGATGTCTAGAATAATTAGAAAGTATCCCAAAAGGCATTAGTCTCTTTGTTTGTTTCAAATTGGTGAATATCAGGGATATTTAAGTCTTAAGTTAGCTATTGGTGTGAGATATCAAAATAAGGTTTTAGTTTAAATTTACCATTTAAAGAGGGTTGAAGGCTTAACTGACCATCTCCGTATTTCATTGGATTAATTAAATTGACCAGCTGGAAGTTTTCCCTTTTAGAGTTAATTTCTTCCCAATCTAGGAGTCTTTGTTTCGGATCATATACATAGGAAACTCACATACTCTGCGTGTGTGTATTTTAATTAATTTAATTATTTCAACTATAAAATAAATTATTACCCATTTTTTAGCGTAAACTTAGGCTGAGAATATATTAGTGAGGTAAGCATTCCTACACGAGGATGTTAATATTATATGAATTTACATTTATTGAGTCTTTAAAAGTCTCTTCCGATCATTAATATTAATTTAATGTAATAATAAACGCGAAGGTCCCGGTTCGAGTTCCCGACTGATCCGTTTATGTTATTTATAATAAATTTTTCTTTATTTTCTAATTTGATTTAATAAATAAATTATTTGTAATAAACTCTTAGTGATTTTTAAAAATAAATAAAATAATTAATTTAAATTAAAGTTAAAATTGTTTATTTAATCCTTTATTACGGTTATCACAAAACTTTGGGGATCGGATTAGACGAGGGCTTAGTGTACCAGCCTGCTAATCAAGTGGACCCGGGTTCGAATCCGACTCGAGGCAACCGGCTAAAAATCTTATCCCTGGATAGAAGTCTTATTTAATATCAGCATCGTAAATTGGGCAATGGCTAGAAGGGCCGAAAAGCCAAAAAAAAAAAAAAACTTTAAAATTTCAATAAAACCATTCCAAAAATGTGATTTTTGAACCGGAAATTCTAATGCATTAGAGTCCAAAATCTAAGAAGTTTTACTCATTGAAAATAGGAACAAAAATTTTTTCAACAGAAGAAAATTTCTATGATGGTTCGTTTTTGAATTATGGTGGATATCGGAATCCAGATATATCTATACATAAGTCATAAAAAAGAATAATAACTTTTAAGCTGTTGGTACTAGGTGAAACATTTTTATATAATAATAAAATAAATATTTTATATAATAATAAAAAGATTAATAGTTGAAAATTATTACCTTATCCATGTTTCAGACATGATTAAACTCAATGAGCAAATAAATAAATACAATTTCTAATGAAATCATAACTTCGTCCGGCAAACAAACAAAAAAAATGCAAAGATATGACAAAATTTTTAGAAGAGAGAGTCTATATATTTTGAGAAATTTTAAACAGAAAAAACCTTTTCTTTGAGCAATGATGTATTTTAAACTGAAACAAACATTTTATAAATTAAGTTCAAATCATTTGTTCTTATTGCCATAGATTAACGATTACTTTTATTTTCTCAACGAAACCAATGATTTTCGCCTATCAATGCTCCTTTTTCAACAATTTTAAAAAATTCACGGGAGGATCATCCGCAAGTTTCCTTGAACATGTAGTAAAGTGATGAAATTAGTTGCAAAAAAAAAGATGGTTAACCTCAAATCAACCACTCTATATTTGACCAGCCAAAATGGATGGTTCAGGCCCTGAAAACGTTTTGAACCAACATTAGCCAAACTTTATAGTAGATATAGTAAATTTATAATTTTCTCATTAATATATCAAAGAATAATTAACATATTAAGGGGGAATTGTTTTTGATAGCGCTTTTTAAACAAGATATATAAACTACTGCTAGTTGAGGCTATTGGAGTCTGCTGAAACTTAAGTCTGGACCAAGAGAATGAAAAAGATATGATCCACTTAGCTTTGATCAAGCATCATTTCACGATTAGCCCGCATGACGCTTTTTATATCAAACACTGATATGGATCACCAAATGGATTTGTAATCTGAGATGTTATATGTTCAATCCCTAGTCCAGCGCGCTCGATCTGTTAACACGTGTGTTAGGTGTTTGCCATCAATTGATCATAAGTTTCCTATTTTTAAATAATATTATTTCAAATTAGAAATATATAAATTCGGATATTATTTTCACTTAATATTTGACAAAAATCACCTGCATTCGATTCGCGATCGAATCAAATACAGGAAACTTATGATTACTTACTAATAGTATAGCTTAGAAAACAAATCGTGGATTTCTTACAACTCATTCATTCATATACAAGTGACTTTAATTATTTTCAGATTACATTTTTCTTTTAAATTGTGAAAAAAATAATTCTTTGGTTTTTCTATAGGATTACTCACAATATATAAAACGAAATTATGGATTTCCTAACATATTAATGATCAATCAAATGTTTTAACACTAAAATTAAAAAAAAATTAAAAGTGGTGTTAATCGATTTGGCTTATGAGTGGCCCATTTATCATGTATGTCGCAAATTTCAGAGAAAAGCCTGGTTACCCATTTCCGCTTGACCTGTGCTAAAAAAATAAACACTGACAGAACTGTCTACTGTCTGTTTATGTTGATTTTTTTGGGTCCAGTCAAGCCGAAGTGGATAACCTGCTTGGTGTCGGAAACTTAGTAACGCTATATATGCTATGATAAATAAATAGATAGTTAATTAAACACAAACATGGGTTGGACAAAGACTGAGAATAATTGAAAGTTAGCCTAAGGGTTGCCGTCCGACCTCTGAATTTGAAAGTGATCGGCTAGCGTTCATTAGAGCTACCCTCTCAATTCCAGACAAAATTCAATGTTAGAAACTTTACTGAACATGTGATGTAGAAATATTATGTAGAAGTTTACGCAACATTTACACATATGAATATGAAAATGATATTTTAAGGTGAGCAGCCCACTTATACACATTAATTCTTGTTTTGTGAAAAAATGTGATTTATGAAATGTAAAAAATAAATTTATTTTTATATTAAGCAGCCAAAAATCTATAAGAATAACATGAAATTATACAAATATCTTTTTAAACTTCACATTATGTCTCTTTTATTCTTCTTTTTCTTCTTATTATAAATATTAGTACCTGGAGGCACCGAGCGATGCTCGGTAACTTCTTCCTTCAGTTAAAACCTTTATTTTAATATTATTTTTAATTTAAAATTCTGATAAAAAGGTCGATTTTTATTTGAGAGCCGTTTTCAAATTAAAAAAAATACAAATATATATAGTATTCGCCCACTGTACCCCCACCCCGCTTGACCCCACCCCCGAAACCTCGCCCTACCCCCGGATCCCCCACCACTACACCCCACCTCCTGCACCTGTTTTGATTCAACCATATGATTCATTTTTATTCATCCAATTGTTAATAAATAAAACCTATCAAAATTGAGACCTGCTTATGTGAAATATATTTTTAAATAAATTATTGGTTATTTTTTATTCTATTAAATAAATAAAGTTCTTTATAAAAACAATTATAAAACGTTTATTAATATTTCTAACGTTTATGGAGAACAAAATATGTTAATATTCACAATCACAATACTTCTTCAAGGCCTTTTAGAACAATGAATTAAGGCAACCCATTGTCTGCCTGGGTACAAAAGGAAAAGGGAAACCTTTTTTTTAAACCCTAAGAATGGGATTTGTCTACCTGAGAATAATTAATTTGATTACGAAAAAACCCATCAAAAACAATTTTGTCGAAGATGAGACCGTGACAGATCGAATTGTGACCCCAAAAACCCCTAACCCTTGAATTTCATCAAAATCGGTAGAGTTGTTTTCAAAATATAACCAAGATACAAATATAGTATATAAACAAACAAATATATATATATATGTACAAATAAATATATATATATATATATGTACAAATAAATATACAATTTTTGCTCGTTTAATAAGAGTAGATTATTAATAGACCTATGGTCCGTTGGTAGTTTTTAAGGAATTTGGTGTTGGTACTTGGTGAAACATTTTATAAAATTATTTGATAAGAAATACTTGGTAGGTTTCACATTAAGATATAAAAAAATAAAACGAATTTATTTTTGGAGAATCTTTAATCTCGATATATATATGTTATTTCGGGTGACTAATCCATCTTCAGGAGAAACAGAAAGTAACTGAGTTACTGAAGATGGGTTAGTCACCCGAAATATATATATCGAGATTAAAGATTCTCAAAAATAAATCCGTTTTATTTTTTTATATCTTAATGTGAAACCTACCAAGTATTTTTTATCCAATAATTCTATGGTCTGTTTATTCTAACTCGTCCTGACAACGTTTTTTAGTTCGACCTCTGGTTCTTTTTCATGCTGGTTTGTTTATTAAAATTTTATTGAGAATTCTGTCTTCGCTCATTCTTTCCACGTGTGCATACCAATTATCTCTTCAACATTTAATCCAGTTATCATTCTTTTGGATTCCACATTTTTCCCTGATGTCTTCACTTCTTGTTTATCAAACAGCGATAGGTCAAGAATTCTTTCAAAAGTCTTTATCTTGGCCCTTTCCAACATCTGCTAGTTTTGGTTGTATCTGGTCTTGTTTCTGTTGCGCACGTATTGGTTTTACCAGAGTCTTATATATTCCCACTTTGGCTTCTCTTCTTAAAAACTTATTCGAACAGAAGGCCTGATATTCTTAGAGCTTAAATAGTTTGTTTTTACTTTCACGTTTATATTCTATAGAATATAGTAATGTGAAGTATTGCGATCGCCTCCCTGAGGCCTGACACTTTGAGAGCTTCTATCTTAGAGATGAAAAAAGTTAATTTCATTTTGTAACTTCCACGGAGGAATCGATGCCCTTAATAGTTGGAAATCAGATTTAGGACTAAAAACCGGATATTGTTGTCTCCAGAGGCCAAAAAATGACAAAAAATCCATTGGTCAGTGCGTATGTACCCGAGTGCGTTTGGCATCCATAAGTCTCAGAACTACGAAATTAGATACCTAAGCTCGATATAGGCTAGACGGAGTACACTCACTCAATCTATTATACATTTTATGTGATAGGTTAAGGATCCTAAGGCTTATCACTTCCTCCAGTCCCTATTGAATTTAACTAACATTGGAGGGTTAATATAAATCACTTAGCCGCATTTGAGTGTTTTAACTCTTAGACGTTTCCCGTTTACACCGCGGTAGACGGAGTACAGCAAGCTTTTGGTTGAAATCGGAACACCCGAAGTGGACAATTACATGAAAGATTTTTCGTTTTTTTTTAATTGGTGTACTTATTAAGTGTAATTAGTTATTAGTCGTGTATAAATTTTAATCTGATTTAAATAAAGTAAGGGGGTGTAAATTAGGAGTGTCGCGATGATTTCAAATAAGTGAGAATGTGAAAGTCGTGTGGTGACCACGTGAGTTGATTATACTTCTGACTCTAGATCTTGATGAGAAGTTATCTGTATACCAAGGTACGTAAAAATTACATGATCTTATCATACATCGAAGTGGCTCTTTAGATATAGTAAGAGTTTTCTTTTAATTGGAAGTAATGGAAGGCAGCCCAGGGGTTGTGAGGAAAGAAAAAATTAACACATATCCAAATAAGGTGTAATTATTGGATTCCTTCCTCTTTTCCTTTCAAACCGACGTTTCGGAGGATTCTTCCATCCTTCTTCAGGGTTTTAAAGGGTCAATGAAGGAAACAAATAAAATGCTTCCTTCCTCTCTCCATAGCGCAGTTTAAAACTTTATTCTTCCTTAGCAGAAGCATAAAAAAACAATTTTTTTTCTTCTCTTTCTTAGTAATTTTTTTGTTTTATTTTTACTTTTTTTTTTGTAGACAGGGTAAGATCGAGTCTCTTTGTTGGCTAGTAGTCTGAATCGATATAGTAGACGTTGAAGAGAGTCTTGTTATTTATTGTGAATAAATAACTAAAGGACAAATCGGTTTTCATTTCGTTGGAAACATTCAAGAGCGCATTTGATAAAATTCTTTCCAAGTTTTATATTCTAAAGGGACACAAAAATGAGCCGATTTTATAAAGACTCGTAGGTTGATTTTTTGTCGTTTATTTTTCTCTTCGGACAAGAAAGGGCTCGGAAAAGCCAAAGCTATGAACTTGGTGGTTTTCCAGTTGGCGAATCCGTCCTTTCTGTTTATCTTTAGAGCCAGCACAAGTGTATTCCAGTGGGAAGGAAGGACGGAAGCAACTGGATCAGCCAGCCTCTCTATGACCAAAAACCGCAACCCAATCCAATATATTCCCAAGTGGTTGTTGCTTGATCATCGAGAAAAGTTCGAATTTCGCTTTGATCATCTCACGCGTCTCTTATTTTTCTAAATTAACTTTCAGAGGAAAATAAATAAATAAACTGGTGGGTATATCTATATCACAGGACATTCCACTGCCTCTCATATATAAATAACAACATATCTAAGCTTAATATTAAATTCGAGATGAAGTGAAATTTTTTCAAGACTCGGTACGCTGTTTGCAATTTTGGTGAATAATGCGAGACACATCTGTTCGATTGTTTATTATTATTTACTATAGAAATTTATTAAAATTTTAAAAAACCATTTAAAAAATGATATTTTTGAATAATTTTGTATTTTTTTTTAACCGGATGATCTTGAGCGAGGAAGCCCAAAATCTAATCAATTCTCCACATATTGGAATTATAAACAAGAACGAACTTTCTACGACTTTTTGTTCTCATGTTAACTAAGTCTAGACCAGTGTTCCGCAAAGTGTGTGCTGCGGTACACTTGTGTACTGTTTTTTTTTTAAGTGTTTATTAGCCAAAAAGATTTATATACATTTTTTACAATAATATCCCTAACACTCCGGGATATGGAATAATATATTTTTTTTTTAAGTTTAATCTACATTACATACAATGTATTCGTAGTTATGAATTAATATATTATTTACTTATTTACATACATTTTTGGGTTTTTTCCCTTCTTAAATTAAGGGGTAGGGATATAACTTTTTATTTTTGTTTTACAAGGAAATGGCTTTAAAAAAAAACCTTGTTAACTTGTGTACTGTGGTCATTAGTTGGTCAATATCAAGTTTTGTGAAGATAATACACATAGCTGAGATTTATGCGAGCAGCATTATCAACGATTGCTCCAAATTTTGATCGCCTGTACTGATTTAAGCAGGCTCACATTTCTCATTAAACATATTTTCATATTTTTTTGAAAAATATTTTTTGGAACTTTTTCAGAAAATTTTTTTAAATATAAAATACTAGGTAGGTTTCACATAAATAAAAGATCAGATTCTTGTTTAGCACGACTAAATATATATTTCGGGATGCAACAAGCATCTGATCTTTTATTTATGTGAAACCTACCTAGTATTTTATATTTAAAAAACAATTTTAAAAAGTTCCAAAAATATTAAAAAAAAATGTTTTACTTTATATAATTAAAACCCGTGAATCTTTTATTTATTATTAAAATGAACATGAACCAACTAAATTTTTTATATTATATTGATTTTAATAATAAATAAATATTAAATAAATATTGGTTTTTTCTTTGGTGTACCTCTAAAACAGGGGTGCCCAACCTTTTAGCTTCCCTGGGCCACATTGGAAGAATATGAGCTGTTTTGGGCCACACATATAATACACTAACGCTAATAATAGTTAAACTAAATTTTTTTTAATTTTTCTCCTTGTGAAACACCACTACACCAACCTAATTTAATTTTAACAATGTTTCACTATAAACCAACACCGCGTTCCCTAAATTTGACTAATAATATCTGGTGAGCAAAAAAACGTAGAATTATGTACTTAATATACTTAAGAAATTAAGATTTGTTACTTTATAAATCTTTTATTATAAAATTAAGAGACAAATCAGCAACATAAAATTATAGTGAAAAGTTTGTTAATGTTTTTGAGACATTAATCCGACGATATTTGGCTCAAAGGAATTTTCAGTGAATTCTCAAATTGCTGCTCAAATATTTTGAATCTAGCTTCATTCTTTGTGTGCTTCATACTTGAAAATAGATGCTTGAATAAATAAAAGTATTTAAGAATTACTTTATGAATATCTCATTGCGAAATAACGTGTTAAATTCATTACTCATAAATTAACAGCAAGTTAAAAATATTGTATTTATAGTAATATCACTGGAATTTTTAGTCGTATTCTCATAAAGTTTGCAAGTTTGCGATTTTTTGTCGGGCCGCACTGATAGCCATCTTGGGCCGCATTCGGCCCGCGGGTTGGACAAACCTGCTCTAAAATTTCTTGATTTGGTAGGTGTACCTTGATAACAAGAAGTTTGCGGAACACTGGACTAGACACATCAGACAGAAAAAAATCATGGTTGAAAATAATTTTGATTTTAGGAAAATACAGCCATACCTCGCACTCTATGATAATTTTTTTTTTATTTTTCCTTAAATAAAATTCCACTCAGAGTAAAATAATCATTCGATTAAAATGACGAAAAGTACAATTTTTGATTTTAAGAAAAATTCACACATCTAGATGTAAATTTTGAATTTTTATCTAATATATTTTTCCAACTAAGAATGCCCGGATCTACCCTTTAAAAAGATCAACAAAAGAAACCTACAAATAACTTCCTTATTTCCTCCTTAAAAAGAGCTCGAATATTGTTATCCCTTGCCAGAATCAACAATATATAATATAAAACAGAGAAGAATGAGATTTCCTGTATGTCTCCTTTGTTGACATTTTTAAGCCTTCAGGGATGGGGAAAGGATTCTGTAAAACGTTGGTTTTTAAGAAGATGAAAATGACGTTCGAATAAATTATTTTATTCGGAATTTTATTTTTCATTATCCTTGGACTGTCGCCTTTTTATCTATTCTCTATTGAATTCTACGAGTCAGTCTCTATAAGAAAATACTTTTTAATTAGCTTGGTGTCTATCCGTTCTAGGTGAAACATTTTAAATAAAAGTGGATTAAACTTATAGGAAGATTTCACATAAATAAAGATAATATATTTTATGAGTTTTTTTCCTCGATATATATTTCGGGTTATAAACCCATTTTCATGAGGTACAAGAAGCAAATGACATATGGCCAGTTGCTGCTTGTATCTCCATCTTATTGTAGATCGTTCACTATCTATTCTAGAAAGAAAATCACTAGAAGGTGTCATTTATTAGATCCGAAATGAAATGGGTTATTTTTAATTATAAGTATGTCAGAAGGGTTGTTTTTTACTCCCTCGGTAATCGACCCGAGAACCAATAAGGGGCCGTCCATAAATTACGTCACAAGAAGATGGGTTGATAACCCGAAATATATATGAAGGAAAAAAATTATCAGTTTTATTTATATGAAATCTACCTAGTAGTTTAATCTCATCTTATCTAAAAGAAAATACTTCTAAAATAAAATGAATTATTCTTAAGGGAGAATAGATTTTTTTTTTCACCAATAGATGTCTTGATTTTATATATAACTAGCTGACGACCGGGCCTTCGGCTCGGTGTCACCTAGCGGCTCGTTCCGAGCTTTTTACAAAATAAGCCAATATTCAAGCTAAGATTCAAGTGGTACTACTGCCATCTATGTATGTAACTAATCCAAGTTTCCACCGGGTGGCCCTAGCTACTTACCAAACACTCTATTTTATTTTATTAATATAGATTATTAACTCTATTTGTAACGCATATCGTGATTTTTACCACTTAAGCCACATACAGAACCAGATCGACCAATATTGAAATATATATAAAAGTGACTGTAAAAGCTCTCAATCACTTTAAGATTTTCATTTATAAATGTAAATAAAATACATTTTAATTTTATAAAATTTACATTAGATAATATGATATCGAATCGAATTAGATACAGTGAGTGAATAAAAAAATGAACTCTCTTCTATACCTCATTTTTCTAAATAAATACCAATTTGTGTCAAACTCTTCTGATTAACATTTTATCAAAAGTAGGAAAATGAAATTGCGATCAAATTGAAAAAAAAGAAGATATATAGTATATCAGGTTTACCTCATCAAAATATCTCATACCAACAGATAAAATTCATCTCTGTTTCATATTAGGAATTTATTTATGAAAAAAAAATAATCTCTTTAAATTTTTTTCCCCCTCGTGAATGTATAACTTTTATTTATGCAGATTTTTATGCCAATATTTGAGCAAATCGTATATGCGCTTGTCGTCGTCTTTTGACTGAATAGAATAAGCTGAACATGAGCAAGCCTAGATATTTCAAAAAGAATTCTTTTAAAGGAAAATATATAAGCTCTCTACCTTAAAAATTCAAATACACAAGCCAGATTTTATATATTAAATATTCATTAAAATTTGTATTATTAAGAATATTTGATAGAATATGGCTAGGTTATTTTAACGAGTTTATTTGAAGATCAATAAGTTGTTCAATAATTTACTCGGTAAGAAAGAAAAGCCAGGATCGCTGAAAGAATACCTACAGCTTTTCTATGTGTATTTCAGAAAACCCCAATTATAAAATATTTCAGAATTCTCAATTGAATTTTAGAAAATCACTAATGTTATAATGTAATGAAGAAATCTCAATTCAATTTCAGAAAACCTTAATTATATTTCAAAAATGTCAATTGTTTAGTTAGTTGTATATATTATATGTTTATTTTCTTAAATATAAATGACATTTTATGAAATACAAGTGGGATTTTCTAATATTCTGCAATGGGGTTAGGGAGGGTTTGTGGTTGGAGGGGTCTGGAAATTAGTTTGGTAAGGGGACGTTTAAGGGGAATATTCCTGAGTGTGAGAATACTAACCTTTATAGACGTGGAGGTGGTGGTGTAACTCAGTGTATCTCGTTGTACTAGTTTGATAAACTACTGAATTTACTCTTATGTTCAAATTTTACGTTACTGAAGTTAATCTGATGCAATGAATTTACAAAAAAAATAAAAAAAAATAATTCTAAATAGGCAAAAATAAAATAAAAATACTTAAATAAATTCTAGCTGCAAAGGAGAATGGGGAAATTTTCTTAACAGTGAAAGATAATCAAGAATTCAATGTATAATATATGATTTATTGAGGTCCTTGGTGAATTTAACAGTCAGAAAGAATTAAATGATTTGATGGCTTTAAAGGGTGAACGGAGATCGTTCAAAGAAATTATGATTGATTACGTTTGCTCTTGAAGTGTGCTGACTGGTTCAAATACTTCAACAGCGCTAACTGTGCCGCACTCCCTCTCGCTCAGGTTCCGTAGACTGCCACGTCGAAGAGTGTGTAACGGGCCTGGAGTCTCGCCTTTTTGATAATCTTCCGTGATGTCTTCACGAGAGCCGGACAGATATTCTTGTCCGTGCTATTCAATTAGCTATCGTGCTAATGATAGAAGTGCCAATGGAGGGGCTAGCAAGTTGATGAATGAAAATGCCCGCAAAAACGACTCCAGGAAGAAGAAATATACTCGTGAGATCGAGTAATAGAGAGTGGAGAATATAATGTAAAGAAGATAGAATAATAGCGCTGGATAATGTAATAGAGAGAAATATTTCTTCGTGTCAGCCTTTTTATGCCTTTCCGATCGTGTCGTCGTGGTGGGTGGAGACGACGTTTCATATGATTGTCCGTTTTCTATCCCTTCTAAGGTCCATCGCCAATCATAATGTTCTATTTTGTTATATGAGGGTGTTTGGACCCTGGCTAATCTCATTCCCCTGACTATATTCAGAACTGGGCCTTAAAGCTCATATACCACGAATGACTTTAGATAATCCCGGCTTAAGCCAGCTTCTCGTTAAATATGAAAAATAAACTAATTTTTACGAAATCTATTCTATATTTGACTTGACTGGTTAATCTCTTTCCTATTTTTAAGTTATTTAATTAATAAATTATGAAAAAGTTCAGATTTAAGATTTTTTAACTCTACTATGCATAAAAAAACATACTTCTAAATTTGATTCTTTGTTCAACAATGTGCGAAAATGGGTTGTTACCATTTTATGACACCGCTTCCCTTCAAAAAAAATTTTTTTTAAACTAAAAAATTTTTTTTTTTTTTAAATTATTAATAAACTGAAAAAATTTCTTTTCAAATTATTAGCCCAGGCTATTTACCCCGTGAGACCACAACTAATCCATCGAAACGCAGGGATCACAAGCAATTTGTTATTATATCTCGCTGTTAAGTTCAATTATCCAACACTGATACATCGATTCCTGATTTCACATTTCCTTTTTCATGTCTATCCGCATATTGGGATCGTGTTCATCTCTTCTATATGGATGCACGAGTTCCCATCTCTGTGACGGACCATTCGACATACTATAAAAATTTATTTTCAAGAATTTATGTTAATCGTAACAATAATTAATTCGCTCATGTGAGATACTGTTTGCAAATACGCTTGTTGGTTACCGCTTTTAAATGTTTTAATTTTTAATTGCAAGGGGCTTATTCAGGGGCTAAAGGGAGAAAATTATATTTTTAGTTTTGCATGTTCCAACATTGATATAATATTGAGAAGGAAAGCTGAATCCAATAGAATGTTTATTATAAAATTAACAGGTGAAGCAATTGAAAAATTTACGTTAATACTAGAAAATTTTATTTAAATGAACCGAAACATAGTGAGGGTGGAAAGAAATTAATATTGATTGAATCTATTGATACAAACACAGGTTAGAATTTAATTTAAATTTAAATTTTAAAATCACAGAGATATTCGACTAGAGAGGATTGAATCGGGTTTATTTAGAATGAAAAATTATTTAAAAATGAATTTTGTCTATTGTGACAAATGAGGATAGAATTTTATATGAGTCTAATCGTGATAAATGAGTTATGTTGATACCAAATGATAAAATTACAAAAATAAATAAAAAATAAAAATGAATGCGGTTAATGATTTTCCAAAGATCATTGAATCGATAAATTTGCTGAGTTTACTGAAGTTAAACGATAAAAGAGGTCTGCGGTATGTATTCTCATTAGAATTTCAAATGAATTTTGTTGACACCAAATGATAAAATTATATATAAAAAAAATAAAAAATAAAAATGAATACTATTTCCAAAAATTATTAAATTACTAAATCTACTGAATTTACTGAAGTTAAATTACAAAAGGGCCTGCTGGATTTATATAAAAAAATGGAAATATAAAATTATGATAGAAATGTGGATTAAAAATTTTAAATGGGGACCTATGTGAAATTATCTGCTAATATAAATAGTTATATTAGAATATTTATTTTAAATTAGACGAAAGAAATAATAGTGTGATGATTCATGATTACAAGAAATTGAATTAAATAATTATCAAAATTATTTAAATATGGATTTTAAAAGAGAATGAAATGTACTATTTTTAGTAAATTATTATTTATTGAATTTTGCAACAACAAACAACAAATGAGAAATCTGAATTGACGGGCTATATGGGAATTTAACTAAATAAAAATGGTTTGCTTGTAGGCATTTTCGTTTTTCGAAGAATTTCAATGTAAAAGCAATTTTCGAAGGTTTCGTATAGGTCAATCAAAAATGGTTTTCTTATCATTTTTATCGGTTGATCCCCCGCGAGGCGTATAAAGTTCTTTCTAGTGCTCGCTGGCAATGATGCAGTTCATTTTGAACTACGTCAAAGATAATGAAATTGATTGCTGATATTTTGAAAATCGAAAATGTAAAATAATTTTTATACTTTATATGCAAACCAATTAAAATTTTTACTAGTGGAATGAATTTGTTTGGGGGGACTTATATCAATTTTTATTAAAGGTGGTGGGGGCGCAATTTCAATTATTTGTTGGCAAATTATGGGTGTGTGAATTTCTATGGCGGGTATACAAGTTATTGTTCTTAATTCTATGGAGGGTTCTATAATGGGGTCTATATTAATTTGATTAAAAGGGGCTGAAGTAAATTCTGGGGCAATTTCTAAAGGAAGTGTGGGCTCAAAAATGGTTTCAATTGTTGCTAACTTGATTTCTAAGGGTGGGAGTGTTTGATTGTCTGTTTCTATTTTATTTATATTTGACTGGGACCGCTTTGATGTTAAATCGTTCAAATTGTTGTTCACTTCATTACAACTTTCGTCAATGTCACTATCAATATTTTGGTTCGCTCTATCAAAAATTTTGTCTATTTTATTTATGCTTTTATTCATCCTACTATCCATTCGTTCCATCAATTTACTAAAATTAGCCATTGTTTTATTATGGTTAGCTTTTTCTTCATTTATTATTTCGTTTTTCATTTCTTTAAAATGAGCCTTTGTTTCATTTTTTTGTTCTTCGAATTTGTCTTCGAATTTGTTATCTAGGCCCTTCATTGTCAACATCATTTGTTGGAACATGCTATTAATATCGACGGGTGGGGGTGGAGGGGGGTGTGTGTACTCACGATTTGATGTTCACCATCAAGCGCATTTGCAAACTCCCTTGTATCTCGTAGCATGGCTGGAAGTGTCGATTCTTCCATTTCCGCCGGTGTAGGAGTGGACATACAGGTCCCTGAGTCTAATGCTATATCATCAGGATCGATCGGCGTGTTGGATAATTCAACTGTTGTTTGTTGGTTGCCTGCATAAATCGCCCTGCGTTCGTCCAGACTCTGTTGTGTGCCGTCCATTCTCGGTGTTTATTTGTAAAAGAAAGAATCAAATATTAGAAGTTGCCATTGTTTATTTATAAAATGTATTAATTTTATAGAAAAGAAAGTAAACAGTTCGCCAAATAAATTCTCAGAAAATTTCAGAAATAGAAGTGTTGAAGCCGGGATTATTCAATTAACCTTTGATATCCCACTGTTAAGAGAATTTAAATAAATAAAAAAAATATTAAAAAAAATAAATTAACGGTACGGGGCAATATACTATATTTTTTTGTTCAATTTTAGTACAACGAGACAGGTATCGCGTTCGGTTGCAGCCTTACTAAGCCTGGTATTCTCACTTCTCAGAATATTTTTAATATGGGATTTTGAATTTAGGGATATCTGTGGGATAGGATGGCTTAGATTTTCAAATCCCAGCAGCACCTTCACCATGCAATGGGGTTAGGGAGGGTTTGTGGTTGGAGGGGTCTGGAAATTAGTTTGGTAAGGGGACGTTTAAGGGGAATATTCCTGAGTGTGAGAATACTAACCTTTATAGACGTGGAGGTGGTGGTGTAACTCAGTGTATCTCGTTGTACTAGTTTGATAAACTACTGAATTTACTCTTATGTTCAAATTCTACGTTACTGAAGTTAATCTGATGCAATGAATTTACAAAAAATAAAAAAAAATAATTCTAAATAGGCAAAAATAAAATAAAAATACTTAAATAAATTCTAGCTGCAAAGGAGAATGGGGAAATTTTCTTAACAGTGAAAGATAATCAAGAATTCAATGTATAATATATGATTTATTGAGGTCCTTGGTGAATTTAACAGTCAGAAAGAATTAAATGATTTGATGGCTTTAAAGGGTGAACGGAGATCGTTCAAAGAAATTATGATTGATTACGTTTGCTCTTGAAGTGTGCTGACTGGTTCAAATACTTCAACAGCGCTAACTGTGCCGCACTCCCTCTCGCTCAGGTTCCGTAGACTGCCACGTCGAAGAGTGTGTAACGGGCCTGGAGTCTCGCCTTTTTGATAATCTTCCGTGATGTCTTCACGAGAGCCGGACAGATATTCTTGTCCGTGCTATTCAATTAGCTATCGTGCTAATGATAGAAGTGCCAATGGAGGGGCTAGCAAGTTGATGAATGAAAATGCCCGCAAAAACGACTCCAGGAAGAAGAAATATACTCGTGAGATCGAGTAATAGAGAGTGGAGAATATAATGTAAAGAAGATAGAATAATAGCGCTGGATAATGTAATAGAGAGAAATATTTCTTCGTGTCAGCCTTTTTATGCCTCTTCCGATCGTGTCGTCGTGGTGGGTGGAGACGACGTTTCATATGATTGTCCGTTTTCTATCCCTTCTAAGGTCCATCGCCAATCATAATGTTCTATTTTGTTATATGAGGGTGTTTGGACCCTGGCTAATCTCATTCCCCTGACTATATTCAGAACTGGGCCTTAAAGCTCATATACCACGAATGACTTTAGATAATCCCGGCTTAAGCCAGCTTCTCGTTAAATATGAAAAATAAACTAATTTTTACGAAATCTATTCTATATTTGACTTGACTGGTTAATCTCTTTCCTATTTTTAAGTTATTTAATTAATAAATTATGAAAAAGTTCAGATTTAAGATTTTTTAACTCTACTATGCATAAAAAACATACTTCTAAATTTGATTCTTTGTTCAACAATGTGCGAAAATGGGTTGTTACCATTTTAATTCAATTGAGAATTCTCCATTACAATAAGAATCATTAGCTTTGCTACTCTTGGCAAAATAAATTATTTTCATTTAAAATAAATTCATATAATTCGAAAAAGGAAGTCAATGGGAAACTACCCCTTTGAATATTTATTCAGGAAAATTACTTTGAATAGGATACAGTAGGTATATTCCCTCCGTGCGCAACCGCGCTTAACGCCACCTGTGGCCAAAAAACAACTTCAGGTACAATAATAGTGTATAAAAGCAATAGGTATTTATGAAAAATAATTAATTTAATAATAAATACAATATTTAAAAGCTAAAATAATCATAGATTTCAGTAATAAATAAATTTGTTAATAAACAATTAAAATAATAGCTTGAAAAATATAATTTTTTAATAAAAAAAACTTTAAATGTCCTTATTGAAGTTAACATAACATATCCTTCATGATATGTCATAATGGAAAAAATTATTAAAACTGGTTTTGAAAAAATTACCCATTCAATCGATTTTAATAAGCAAAAAGTAAATAAAAAAGTAAATTTCGAGCACTTGAAAATTTTGCTGAAGATTCTGATCTCCGAAGTATTTTTACTGAATTGTAAAAGATAGTCGTATTATAACTTGGACTTTCCGGATTTTCGGATTTTTTATTTCCAGCAAAATGAAAACTACAGATTCTACTCCGTTTTTGTGGAATCCAATCTGATCCGTCTAACCTGTAATTTTTCATTTAAATAATATGCCTGTAAATATTTATGAATATTAAGTATCATTTCTCATTTATATAAAACTATTTGTATGAATTAATTATTTATTTCCTTATGCTTATTCCGACTTTTTTAAAGCTTTCAACCAATGCACACGTCTAAGCACTTTGTGTGGATAGTTAGGGTTAGCCGAAAGAAAACAATAAAATTCATAGTTGGAATTTAGTGAATTGTTTATAGTTCGTCATAGAGCACTTGAAAACTTCTTTTTTAATTGAATTCATCATCAATTAAAATAATTAAAGACTTTTTGATTCAGTAAAATACACGTTAATATACACAAATGAATGCTAAATAAGGAGGTAGATTGTACCCAAAGTTCTTAAAAGTGTCACCCATGGCGCTGCTTCTGTTGCGCACGGAGCGAATAGTAATCGCTAACGCTCTGAATCGAAAATGACAGACGAAAAAAACAACTAAAGGGAGAGATAAACCATCAAAGTAGCTACAATCGCCATTTAAATTCATATATCTAGAAAAATAATTGAAATTTCGAAAGGCGGTTGAAAGAATCGTGATCTCCAGAGAATTTTGCATTGATTCCATATATCATTTGGCTCTTTCTAGAAATGAAGTTTATCAGAGCTAAGTCCCCATTGAACGTTCCAAAGCTCGTTATGCTAATGTTCGCATTTTCACTTGTTTTTGTGTTGTTTTTGCTTAAAAAAGAATTGCTCGGATGATCTGTGTACTAGTTGAAAGCAAAATAAACAACAGTCTTTTAGGATTAAGTTAATGAGCGGGAATAATTAAAGTACTCAAAGGGAGAAAAAAAGGACTTAGCCAGATCCTTTCTTTCTTTACAAATTAGTAGTCTAGAGAAAATAAACTTGCACGCGTCAAATTTACAAAATTATTATTTTTTTTTAAGAAAAAAATCTAATAAAGATACATTTTACAAGCATGTGTGATTAACTCATTTTTTTACTTCTCAGTTTTAATTTTTAATTTGTTTTAATATATCATTTGAGATATGTAATCTAATTATGGTTGTTTGTTTTTATTTTCAGGTAAGGAGAATTCTTATGATTTATTTTCTCATGAATGATTGGAAAGTTTAAGGTAAGAATACGTCTATTCTGCGATTTACACTATACTTTATTTACACGATTTTGCTTTTATAATAAAATAACAGATTAAAAAAAAATATTGGTGAAAGTGAACATTTCGGTCAACATATTTCTAATTTATTCGATTCGACTGAGATATTAATAATAAATGCCAGACTCAATATGATGATTTTTTATTAAGGGAGTATGGTGTAGGTTCTAGGTTTAGGTGAAACATGTTTTAAATGTAAAAAAGAAAATTTTAAATATAAATTACTATGTGGTTTTCACTGATTTATATTTTAAATTCCTTTTTTACATTCAAGGTGTATAAAAATAAAGATTTAGCCAAAAACGAAGCATAATTGTTAATTGCTGATTTCATTACCAAGTTTCACCGATCTGCAATTGATCCTAATCTATAATCGAACTAGAATGGCTCCAAGTACGAAGTAGTGATGGAAAAGTGGCATCATATCAAGAAAAGATTAAAAGTCTATGAAAATGACGACTTTAAATGCAACAAAAACCCTAAAATATGCCATATAATATGAGATAATAAAATAATCACTAAAATATGCAGAATAAATGTCAAAGACATTGCACAAATAATTTACAATTTAATATAAATCTTGAGTACCTAGATACTACATTTGTAAAACTCTAATACTCTTGTAATAATTTTGGAAGGAAACTTCACTTCGAAAAATGAACTAAAACAGTATATACTTGTGATTAGCAAATGCATCTAAACCAGTGCTTCTTAAACTTTTTGAAGTCGCTGCCCCCTTGGAACCCAAGTCAATATCTCACGGCCTCAAAATATTTTTCAAAGAAGCTAATTGATTCTGTCAGATGATTTACGATAGTTTATTTAAGTTCCGTTGATAATGATATATTTAATATTTATTTATTTGACTTATTTTTCTGCCTTTCCCTACTCGGGTTTAAGGCTAACATGTAGATACAAAATATTTTTTTTATATTAATCAAAAAAAAACAATATTTAATTGATAATGATATTTATTATTATTATTATTATTTTTATTTTCATCAAGAAAATCATGCAAAGAAATAAACATGATTGTGTCTCCTTGACCAAAACTCTTGGACCATACTGATAATTTTTTTTAAAAGCTTGTAACATATTGTAACTAATTCTTAAGAATTAGCAAATTAGTATTTTTTCCCTGAAGTGAAAGATTCAATTCATTTACTTTGTCAAAAAAATCCGTTAAATAAGAAATTAGACACATCCACTTTTGATCACAGAAAAGAGCTCCTAAATCTAATTATTTTTCTAAAAGAAATATTCTTAGTTCTAGTTGTAATATACGTTTTAGCACTTTCCCCCGTGAAAGCCATTTTATTTCTGTGTGATATAGCAAACTTTCATGATCTGATCACATTTCTTTGCATAAAATGGGAAATAATCTTGTTGAACTCGCTTGGCGTTTGACATAATTTACTTTTGTTGACACATTTAACAACCCTTCATATAGCTCAAATAATTAACGCATGAAATCAATAGTCTCTGTTATAAGTTATAAGCAGTTGTAAATATATTGTCATTTCAACATTTCAATGCATTATCGAAATGTTATAATTATAATCCAAGTATTTAAGCTTATTTAACAATAATATTTGCGACTCTTCGCGGCCTCCCTGCGGGTAATCCATGGGGGGCCGCAGACCACTACTTTAAGAAGGATTGATCTAAGAGTACATGATATGATATTGGATAAATTCATTTTGAATTTATCTTTTCCCATTTCTTCCTTTGACTGTCAGAGGCCCTACCAGCTATTCACCAGGCTTTCACATGCGACCACAGCCCTTCTTCCATTTTTCTCCCCTTATGAAGAAAAACTATTATTGGTTTTATTTTCGTCCAAGCTTTTGCTTTTCCGCATATAGGGTACAATACAATCATTTTTTCCAAAAATTTATTAAGTCATCATCTTCTTCAATAAAAGTTACGAGAAGACCGGTGACGGTAAAGTCGTTTGATGATATGACATATTGATTCATGGATTGAACTAAACTTATAATATTAGGTTAGCGTTTTCATTCGGATGAGGAGCATCTATTAACAATACTGCATTTTGTGATAACCCTTTACTTAGCTTTCGCAGCTACTTATTTATTATGGTAGATGTACCTAATACTATATATCTAAACTTAGATGTGGTTTGCAAGTAAAAAATAAACTGCAACGGACTGTTGTTAGACTTTATCCGAAGTCATTTGAAATATGTATTAATATGTTGTGCTTCGCATTGGATAAAGTAAAAAGCAAAATCACATCTATAAAATGGAGCTGAGACCAAATCGGGAAAAATCGAATGTTTATATGGCAAACTCTATTTTTTCTTTTCTCTACCTATTTAAATAGCTTATGTAAAAATTACTCTTTCATACATATTTGTTGGCTTCTGGAGAATTCCATCAACGATTGGACTCGCCTAGCTCTTTCGCAGCTTTCAATCTTCAGCGCTCAATTGATTGTCTAAATACAGGCGCTCCAACAAAATAAATCAAGTTCAAATTCAGACTACATTTTGAAGATTATAATTAGTACAGTTATTTATTTATATTTTATAATTCAATATTTTTATTATACGTGCAAAAAATAAATTAATTAATTAAAAAGCTCTAAATTAAAAAATAATTCAAAATCAAGTACGATTTCGGGCAAAAGCTACGATATTCAATTATTTTTTCACTCGTGATTGTAAAAGATAAAAGAATTGACTATTGGTTGATAAAATGAAATGAAAAATTATTGCTTTTTACGCTAACCAATGGGTGAAATTCTTTAGGCGGACGGAATATTGAATTTACTCAAAAATACTAAATATTCGTATCATCTAATTGTTTATGATGTCCAAGTTAAAAGAGCCAAAGTTAAGCTATTTCGTTATTATGAATGTACTCCTCTCGTCAGCCTCTTGCTTCTCATTAAATAAAGTAACAACAATTTTTTTTTAACTAATCAAATTAAATAATCTTATTAATGTTGAGAAGTGGACATAGTGTCTGTTTGATTCTAACTGAAAACAAACTTTTCCTAACTCATTTATAACCAATTGAATTCATCTCAGAGATTAGATCTTTGTGGACTTGCAATGCTGGTCCCCCATTAGAACTTATGAATTGCTCAATAAATCATTATCCAGTTGAGTACGTCTCAATAGAGCTTATCTACGAGCTTGGATAGAAATGGGATACTTATATAGATACATATATATAAGAGTTTTGTCTAACAAGTCTTCCCGACTTAGTCTTTCTCAAAGTGGCCGATTGTGGACGTTCTAAGAGACATTGAACGATAACATATTTCAAGGAACAAAGCGAAGATTTCGCCCTGATTAATTTCTATAATCCACGACCAAAGTCTAGTATCTACTTATCTACTATATACTTAAATATGAAATTAAGGAGAGTTTAAATATTTCAAAATACTTATGCCTATTTTATTACTAAATAATTAGAGGAAAAGTGAAACTTGGTATATTATCTCTAAATTTTGAAGTAAGAGTTATGCTTAAAGAAGATCGTGACAGCTTTTCTATCTGGTTGATCTTTGAAAAAATCTGTTGTATTTCTGTGGAGTGAAAACGCCTGCCTACTAAATTAAAAATTTAATAAAATAAATTATTAATAATAAGGCTATTTCGAATAAAAAATTTTGTTTTGATAATATTAATAAAAAGAATATGTTGGGATAAATTTTTTCTCATTATAAAAACATTTATTTAACACAAAAACGGTTTCAAGAAATAGAGTTGGCATTCTAGACTAGTGCTTTTGTTATATTCTGTTGGCTGCAAATAACTTTTTACATTTATGAATATCTAATTAACTAGACAGTCAAATCTATTGAAAAATGAATCATTCAATTCATAAAAGTTGATATCTTTAAAAATAGCTTGGCAATTAAACTTTCCGCAAACCAGGTTTTTCATTAAAATATGCCCAACCACCATTTTAAAATGGCTGCCAAAAAAAAACTATGGCATATAAATTTTTTTCAAGTACGGTTTTGTGACTGTCTACCTATAGGGAACTCATTATAAAAAAATCAGGAAAATATAAAATCATGAGCAACATCACCTGGGTGATTTGAAATGGATTGACCCATTAATATTTGAAAAATTTATATTTATTAATTAAATAATTTTTAAAATTCCTTCATAAAACAATGAAATGTAGAAAAATTAAAAAAGTTTTAATATATTAAATTTATTTTTATGTAAGTATTTTAGACTAAATTTTCCTTATTAAATAATTTTTTAATTTTTACTTTCAAACATTTTTTTTAAATATTTACCAAAAATTGTCGCGAGCTGCCAAAAATGACGCCGCGAGCTACCGGTAGCTCGCGACGACGGTTTGGCGACCTCTAATGTAGAGTATCAGCATCCAGACAGTCAATATGACATCCAGACAGTCAGGATGACAGACACTAAAAATCATTTTTGACTTAATATAATACCTTGCATGCATCTCGTATGAGAGAGCGTCGGGCGAATGAATCAGAGAATGATAATAGAATTCAATTCATAAATATAGAAATTTTCTAGAAACGTTTGCGGGTTTTAAATGAGCGTTTTAAGTTTGATTTTTTTATAAAAGATTTTATTTATTATAATTTCGATTATTTGCTCATAAGAATTGGATATTTACGTTGATTCGTCATTAATCATATCATCAGAACTTGACCAGGTTAATATGGGACCACCCCTACAAAGGTACCCCCTTTCCAATAAAAAAACAATAATCGAATTCAGTCCACGTGGAAAAAAGTTCTCGCGGAACATATATAAAATAAACAAATAGTTAGGTATCTTGACTATTTTGGAGCTATACTGATCCAAACGCAGAAAGAATAATTAAAATCGATTCATAAACAAAGAGGTTATGCCTGAACAAACATAACAAAAAAGGTCCAATACCATTAAAAAAAGGGACCAATCGGAAACTATACTGAACCCAATGCAAAAAAATCATCAAAATCGGTTCACAATTGACGAAGATATCAGGTAACACAAAAAAAATCAGCCGAATTGAGAGCCTCCTCCTTTTTTGAAGTCGGTTAATTATTTTTAGGATCTCATTAAAAAAAAATTTAACAGGAAGCCATTAGTGTCTATTTGTATATATATCTGTCCGTCTGTTAAAGTACACTAAATAAGATACAAACTTGAAATCTATCATTTTCCAGATTTCAAAAATTATATTAAAATGTTTTTTTTTTTAATTTATTTGACTTAAAATAAAAGTGAGAGTCCTATAGTGGATATTTTAGGTGAATTTTGAACCTGCCGGGGTTTAAAAATGCCTTAAGTTAAAACTACACTAATTCCCTCATTCTTTCCTTATCGACGAGAATTAAGAACAAATTATATATTTAAAGTATTTTAGAACCTATAAAGTATGCGGTCCGGCAAGCCAATCCGCTTTTAAACATAACTAAGCGAAAGTAAAATTGAAATTTTTTAAGTGAAATTCAAAGATAAACAGGTTCACTCGACTTTCACTAACACCAACACTCGGAAATCATCCTCCCGTTTTCCCCTCTTCAAAGTGATCCACCATAAGTGGAATTTTCACCATTTTTCAAAAACTAATCTAGTCTATTTATTAAGCAAATATGTTCTTTGATGTGTATAAATTTTGCAACAAGCTTAAATGCTTAATTAACCTCTCGCCCTTTAAATAACAAGGTAAAATTTCATCACTTCAAAGAAAATATAATAAATGATAAACATGTTATATTATTTAGAGTTGTTTTTGAAAAATGTGATAAATTCTAAAAACGATTAAAGTTCCCGTATGGAAATAAATAGATTTTCAAATTTGTTGTTCATATATTTTTTGAAAATATATTAAAAATATAAAATTTTTGTATTAAATTTATATAATGTTTATGTTTTCTATATATGTATTCTTGAAATATAATTATTTTTATGTCGCTCTAGTATAAACTTTATATAAATTTAACACAAAAATTTTATAGTTTTAATATATTTATTTATATTTTCAAAAAATATATAAAAAACATATTTTGAAAATCTATTTATTTCCATACGGGTTAAGGTATACTTCCGGTCACCTTATTCTGAATTTCTTCTAGCTGATGCTCAACTTGAATAAAATGAAATCTCATTGATCTGCGATATTCCAATACCTACTGAGAACGAATCGTTTTTAACCGAATTCAAAAAAGGAGGAGGTTTTTTATTCGACTGAATTTTTTTTAAAGCTATTGCATAGCTTTTATCGCAAGCTTTGAGCGCGGCGACCGAATCGAGAAATTCCGTAACGAAAACAACCTAACAATCCCCTCCAAGCGGCCAGCCGAAAGCCAGCGGAGTTGCCCGACTCTTGGCGGAGAGGCGGCTCGAGCGGGGGAGATGTCCCACCCCGCCGCCGCCCACCACTCCTACACGAGACTCGAGCGACTCGACTGACAGCCGACCGGCGGATTTAAGTCGTGGGGAGGGGGCTTTCAAAGGATCTCATTATGGAGGGGATTTTGAAATTAAAGGGGGGGTTCTTTTACAAAATTATAATTTATTAATTATCTTATTTTTTTACAATACATTTAAATTATAAAATACAATTAAACTATAATAGTAAATAATATAAATGAATAATAAATAATTTTCTGGAGACGAACAGTGGACAGCCGGTACATCTTTAAAGAAAAAAATACATTTTAAATTGCATTTTAAAGTAAAAAACGCGGAATATAGAATATTTATTTTTTTATTAACATTTATTTTAAATTTTTTTCAGACGGACATGAGACAACACTGTGGGATTATTATTATTATTTCTATTTCCCATGCATTATGCTATTCAAATAAATAGGATTAAACAAAAATAATTATTAAGCTATTGCATATTAAGCTATTGCATAGCTTTTGTCGCGGGCTTTGAGCGCGGCGACCGAATCAAGAAATTCCGCAACGAAAATAAACCTAACACCCCCCACTCCGACCGGCACAGCGGTGCAGCGTTGAAAGCGGCGTTGAAAGCATCGTCTAACGTCGCTTCAGTTCGGCAGACTTCGACACGGTGTTTGTGTGCGTGCGACTAGACGTATGCGTGTAGACTGTACGAAGCTCGCAAGGATCGAGACGAGCTGTTCTGAAATCAGACGAATACGTAAGCAGCTGTTTGTGAAAAAATATTGCATAAATATTAAAATTACATAAGTTGATAAAAAATGCTATGCAATAGCTTTACCGCGGCAGTCCCCGAGTGCCACACATCTATTTTTTTTTTATTGTGTCTATGTTACCTCATATCTCCGCCAATTGTGAACCGATTTTGATGATTTTTTTGCATTGGGTTCAGTCTAGCTTCCAATTGGTCCCGTTTTTTTGGTATTGGACTTTTTTTGATATGTTTGTTCATACATAACTCCTTTGTTTATGAACCGATTTTAATTATTCTTTTTTTATTGGAAAGAGGGCACCTTAGGGGTAGTACCATTTTAATTTAGTCAAGTTCTGAAGATATGATGAATGACGAAATAACGTAAATCCCCAATTCTTATGACCAAATTATCGAAATTATAATAAATAAAATCTTTTATAAAAAATTTTTAAAACATTCATTTAAAACCCGCAAACGTTTCGAGAGAATTTCTATATTTATGAATAGAATTTTATTATCATTTTCTGATTCATTCGCCTGACGCTTTCTGTTACGGGATGCATGCAAGCTATTATATTAAGTCACTATTAATAATATCACTAAAAAGAGAAAAATAAAAATAATTTTTATAAAAAAAAAATAAAACCGACTTCAAAAAAATTAAATGCAACAAATGAAATAATAATAATTTAAAAATAAAATAAAATACACTAAAAGGTATAAAATAATTATCTAATTTAGTTACAACTAAACGACGAAATATTAACATGAAATTACTTTTTGAAGTCGGTGCCAAACATATACATTTTATGAATCGCACTCGACGGATCTTACTTAGTACGTTTGGCGGGTACGCTCGCTCTTAGGTATAGTTTGTTTGGCACCGACTTCAAAAAATGATTTCATGTTAATATTTCGTCGTTTAGTTGTAACTAAATAAGATAACTATTTTATACCTTTTAGTGTATTTTATTTTATTTTTAAGTTCTTATTATTTTATTTGTTGCATTTAATTTTTTTGAAGTCGGTTTTATTTTTTTATGAAAATTATTTTTCAAACAAACATTTCATACTCTTCTTCACTTAAAAAACAGTGAATTTGATAAAAACTATTTACTAAGGTTGCATTTTCGAAAATTAACTCTCCTTCCTTGGCTTCCTTTATATGTAACAGACGTGAACAATTAGCTTTTCAATAATTAACATAATTATATTGTATATATTTATGTATTATTAACATTAATAACAAATACATATTATATAAAATTATTGGATAAAAAATACTTGGTAGGTTTCACATTAAGATATAAAAATAAAACGAATTTATTTTTGAAGAGACTTTAATCCTCTACCTACCATGTATTTTTTATCCAATAATTTTAAAAAAGTTTCACCAAGTACCAACACCAAATTCTTTAAAAACTATATATTATGTAATTGAATCTCATTTTATGATAATTGAAAAGAAATCTTATATTCGTATTAGCATTTCAAAGTACTATTTCTTTTGAACCAAATGACGTATTTGGTTTTTCACTACTCAAAACAGAGCAGACCGTATAAATATTTCAAAGAACTTTGTGTAAAGTATTTGATAAAAAGAACGAATTTTTGTCATCATTTATGCAAATGGTTAAGAAATTTTACCATTTTTTTGTTTTGCAAAAAATCGAAAAATTTTGGTTCTCACAATTTTTTTAAAATCCATTTTATGAAAATTGCTGACATTTTGGAGATAAGTAGTTCTATATGTTTTACGCCCTTTGAGTCTAAAATTAATTCTTATGGTAAGGGGGTTAAAATGGGCGTTTTTCGAAAAAAAAATTGTTTGTTGATAACGCCGTTACATTTTAACGGACTTTTATGAAACTTGGCAATCATTTAGAACTAATAGTGTTTGTCAAATTCTCAATCGGCTTTTTGCAAAATAAAGCCACACTTAACATCAGAGTATATAAAAATATAGACTTTGGCCCCTAGTTAATTAAGGTTGTAGTTGTTTTAATAGCCTCTTTTATTAAAAGTAAATTCTTAAAATATAATATGGGAACAACTTTCTACAAAAACATTTTTCTGGAAAACGTGACAACTTCTTAAGAAATCAAATTTTCTTTTTGATAAAATTTTTATTTTCCATACAATTTCTTAACTCATGTCTCATGGGCTTATGAATAAATCATTTAACATTATTTTCCATTTAAAATTGCTTGATTTCTCTAACATAATATATTAGCGAATAATAATTAACTACTTAAAAGTTAAAATTGGACTTGTCGGGAAAGTTTTTTGCAACCATTTTTGCAAATTTTTAGTCTAAACTCATGATTTAATTTACATTTGTTTTATGGTCATTCCAAAAATTAAAAACCTACAAAACAGAAGCCACTATTTTTAGGTGCAAGGTTACACAGATATTCTTTTTTCAACTCTTAACTAGCTATATTTTCTTTACCATATAGTTTATGGTCAAGTATTGTAATCTTGTATGAAAAAAGTATTTTTTTTGCTCCGTTTTTTCGAAATATCTCAATAACGATTGAAACTATTTTTATTAAAAAAACCAAAACCATGGCGTTCCGGTCTACAAAAAAGCTCTGATGAGTAAACATAGAAAAAATTATATTTTTTGAGATATTAATTGATTTGTCAAAATGTCTGTTAGTACTTTAGTATCTATGTTACCAAATTTTTGTGGACGCTCTAGCTCAAAACGAAATTTCAACTCTCAAGGAGATATTTTTTAATTATCAAATGATGGCACAGATAAGCCGTTAACAATAGTGAATTCAAAGTAACAAACATTTTGGCACAGGAACGAACTTTCTACAACCCTCCGTTTTTTTTTTGTTTTTTTTTTAATTGTTATGGGCGTCGGAATTCAGACACACAGACAGAGAGAAAACAAATCTTAGATTACAATGATTTATCTTCCCTTTTTATACCTCGTAATAGTATAATGCCGTCTGAGCCAATCGTCTTTTGGTCTCATCAAAAAATCCGCCTAGCCTAGATATGTCAAAAAGGTAGATATATATGCATTTTATTATATAATTAAAAGTAAAATATAAATAAATAATATGAAAATATTTTCAATTCACTTGATTTTTCGCTTATTTTAAAATATTTTATTTATATTAATTCGATGAATGGATTTATTATTTATTTTCTAAAACACATTATAACACATGCACAAACATATATAGGTACAGATAGGCATTAAAGATAATTTGTATTTTTGCAATATTTGTTGGTTTATAATCATAAAAAGCTACACGGCTTAATTCCACTCAATGGTATTCCAATAAATAGAATATTCCAAATACATATAAATATAAAAATAAATAAATAAATGAAATAAAATATTTATTTTTTATTTTTTAGCTTTATTAACAGCTTTTCTAATTTAATCTGTAGTGCAATACGACGTTTATTTTTTTATCTTTTATTATTAATTTAAAAGCTATCTATATTATATGAATAGGATGCTAAAAGTTTGTTATTTTATTATTAAAAAAGGTGAACTAATTTCGTTATAGACCTGGAGCAGTAACGAAGATTTAATCTTATACGTTTTACTTTATAATACATAATAGGTACTTTTTTCATGTAGATCAGGGGTTCCCAAACTTGTCCGAGTCGCGGCGCATTTTTAACCGACTTCGAAAGAAGGAGGAGGTTATCAATTCAATGGAATGTCTGTTTTGTGTTTGAACATTTATTTCTCTTTACCATGTGGACCGATTTTGATGATTTTTTTTGCATTGGGTTCAGTCTAGTTCCCGTTTGGTCCCGTTTTTTTTCATTGGTATTGGACCTTTTTTGTTATGTGTGTTCACGCATAACTTCTTTGTTTGTTTCAATTAAAATTTTCCCATGGTGCCCTACCCTACCTAAAAGTATGTCTATAATCGTAAGTAAGAAATAAAAATAAATAAATTTTTAGCATCTCACATTTCTTTTTCTAGTTAGGCTAAATAATGTCTTGCTTAAATTAATTATGAAGTTTCGCGGCGCAACTGTGAGTCTCCTTTTTTCAATAAAAATTTTG
The DNA here is from genome assembly GCA_024734495.1 of Forficula auricularia. Taxonomy (NCBI): domain Eukaryota; kingdom Metazoa; phylum Arthropoda; class Insecta; order Dermaptera; family Forficulidae; genus Forficula; species Forficula auricularia. The sequence goes on from JALMQS010000099.1 coordinate 18,370,417, forward strand.
TAAATCGCAGTTGCTTTTAAGATAATTTTTCATTGAAATTGAGTTATTTTTAAATAATTATACCTAATATTTCATTTGAATTTCTGAAAATAATTTTTTATGATATTCACTATTATAAGGCTTCTTGTAGTCCCACAAGTCGTGATTTGGCTAATTTTATCTTTTTTTATCAAAATAGTTTTAGTCGTTTTTGAGATATTTTGAAAAAACAACACATTTTTCATGCCAAATTACAATACACCTTAGGGTAAAGTATAAAAAACAAACTTACGACTCTCAAACAAGCTTGTACAGAATCATAAATTTTAGATAACGAAGTTGGTTTCATTAATATTTATTTTTAAGTAAAATTGATTATTTTTTAGTGAAAAATCTACCATTTTCAATATGAAATTGATTAATTTTAATTTGATAGAGTCCGATTCTTCTGTTTATCAGCCCCTTGATGGCTATGCCTTTGGCATAAAATATTCAGCAAATCTTTATTGAATTATACATTTATAAAAAAAAATCAATAAAATTTATTTTTTATTCATCAGTAGTCTTTTTTCTCTTTCTAATTTAATTTGTAATTTAAACAAGTTTTAGGTAAACAACCAGGGAATAAAAACAAAAAAAATCTTGTTTTTTTCAATTTTCCCTCGACAAATGTTATATGACGAGATTATCATGTCGAAAGGAGAGGATTGCGTGTTTGTGTGTGTGTGTATGTGTGTTTCAAGAGGGCGAGGTGGTGAGTTGTCGTAAAAACAAATTGGTTTCAACCCCGAAAGAGAGAGAGAGATCCCTAGAGAAGTGAAAGAGAAAGAGATGGATTTCCTTTTATTGCATTTCGATATACGTACATACGTACATAACTTTTCTATATTTGTCGCGTTGCATCTTTCGATCGCTAACAATCTGAGACAAAACCAAAAGTTTTACCAATGCGATATTACAAATGATCCAATAAATTGTGACTTTCAATTCTATATAATATGCATGCCATATTGATGATATGCAGCAAATTAGTTGATTTAATTCATTCACTAATAAAAGTGGGCGGTCAGGATGGCCATGTACATATGATACATACCTTCTAATCAAGCGTGGGTTCAAGCCCAACTCACTGCAATCCGACTTTGTGTGAGTGAGAGTAGGAGTCAGAAATTAAATCTTATTACTTAAACTCCACAGTCCCTGAGATGGAAATCGACAATCTTCCACAATGAATCAGCCTGTCTTATAAGAAAATCTTCAATTTCTCCTAATTCTATTGCTATAAGCAAGCTATGACTTGTCTATATGACTCTTAGTTATTTCCGATCTTATATATTGAGAGTTTTTAGAAATGGATTAGTCCAGAAATTCTCGAATCATCTTTATTTATTCCTTTTTTGTATTATTTCTATTTTAATAGTTCCTCAGCGAGAACAATTTCTATTCGACTAAAACTTGTCTAGACTTGTCTTTGACATGCTTGAACGGGAAGATATACCATGCAGGGACTTAAAACCTTCTATCAGCACCCTTTTCGGAAAATCATTCATTTTAATTGCCCCTTGAAACTATGTAACAATTTTCTTTCATTTTGAGAACCAATATACTTTTCAAAACAAAAAAGTAAAAATGGTTTGTATAGAAATATTAGAAATAAAAGATAAGAATTTGAAAATTTAATTCATTCACTAATAAAATTGGGCCGTCAGGATGGTCATATAGGTACATGCCTTCTAATCAAGCTAGCATAGGTTCAAGCCCAACTCACTGCAATCCGACTTTAATCTGATCTCTCTACATAATTGAGAAAAAATTAATTAATACATAGTATCGCAAAGTGGCTAAAGCAGAGAAAGACAAAATAAATAAATTAGAATCTAGTTGATTTCTTAAACAATTTAATTTAGAAATGAAAAAATTAATTAAATAAAATAAAACACACTGTATGGGGTGATTCAATCCACCCCTTTAGTGATTTACCATACAGGGTATGAACAATATTGTAATCGTGCATGAAAAAAGTGTTTTTTGCTTTTTTTTAAATATCTCAAAAATGGCTCAAAATATTTTAATAAAAACAAAAATGAGCTAAAATATGGCATTTTTAGGTCTACAAGCCTTAGAAAGTGAACATCGAAAAAATTATATTTTAGTATATATTAATTATTTTTTCCCAATGTCTGTTTAGTTAGTTAAGCCTGTATCAAATTTTGTCTATCCTCTAGCTCAAAAACTAGAATGAATATCAAAACAAAATTTCACAGGTAGTTTTTGTTTTGTATTAAGATTAAGAGCTGATTAGATTTTTGTTGAAATCGAACCCAAAATTAAGTAGAAGAGGGAGGGGGAGGGGGTCTTAAATAATTAAAATTATAAAATTGATAAACCAAAAAACGAAGAAAAAATAAAATTTATTATAAAGGGTCATTTAATAAAAAATAGAATTTTTATTTTGCAACCAAATTCTAATCAACTCTTAATCTAAATTTTTAAATGTTTAAATATAAAATTTCGTTTATATACACTGATTAGTTGTTGAACAAGAGTGGTAACACAATAGCTCAGTAACAGAAAAAAATAATGGAAATCTAGTAAAAATAATTTTTTCTAAGTTCAGTATACAAGGGTTTATAGTGTAGACCGAAGGATGATCCGCGATTGGAAGTAGGTGTACACCTCTTTGGAAGTATTTTGGAAGTATTTGGAAATATTTGGAATTACTTGGAAATATTTGAAAGTACTTGGGAATATTTGGAAGTTCTTGGAAATGTTTGGAAGTGTTTGGAAATGTTTGGAAGTGCTTAGAAATATTTGGAAGTAGTTGGAAATATTTGGAATTACTTGGAAATATTTTGAAGTACTTGGAAATATTTGGAAGTACAAGTGGAAGTAGGTGTACAGCATATTAGGTCGCGGTTCACCCCTCGGCTTAGACCAAAATACCGTCAATTCACTCTATTTATTTTATCATATCAAAATAGTTTGACGTTTTTAAAATATTTTAAAATACTAAATCTTAAAAAAAAAATCACAAAAATATTATGTTGATTTTTATTAAAATAAAAATTGTGAAATATAATTTTAAAAGATATTTTATATATTCTAAGATTTAGTGTCAACTAGAGAATTTCTGAGGAGGGGGAGGGTGTACATCCCTGGATTTAATAAGTCAGGGGTGCCTACACGGGGGAGGGTTAAGACGCATATTGAAATTTCTGGGAAGGGGGGGGGTTGAAAATTACCATTATTATGCATAATTAGTTAATACTTCAACAAAAGGTAATAAAAACCTCTTTTAATTTTTGAATAATGTACAGAAGGGGGTTGCTTTTCATGAACCTAGGGGGAGTGACTTTTCATGAAATTGGGGGGTTGAATCATGAAACTATGGGGGGGCACTTCTGAATAAGTAAATCCCTGGAAGGTAAAAATTAAAATGAATGAAATGCTCAGCATTTGGATGTCAATTGACGACTTCAAAAAATCGCTCTTATTATATCTAAACCTAGATTGAAGTGTTTTATGAATAGGAAAAAAGGTCAAGTGGCTCAGCTGGTCTACAAGTGTAACCATTTGAAGATGACATTCGAGTGGAATAAATTAACCAATTGAGAGGGATGCAAATGGGTAGGCATTCATTCAAATGTACAGGCTAGAGGAGGGTGCAATTTAATTCCTTGCAATCGATATTTTATAAAACCAAGACAGTTTGATCGTGATACACTGAATTTATAGTTTAGATCAGGACAGCCCACCCCGTGGCATTCGGACTCCATGGGGCCCAGCATTGACATAAATGCGGCCCAACATAAAATTATAAATTTCCTTGAAACATTAAGATTTTAATTTACTTACTGGAAAACATATCAGATACAATCTGATTTTCAATTTTTAATGTGAAAAAATATTTATATCAAGATTTTGTAAAAAGTCATCGAAATTGTGCCATATTTTGACTCCATTTTTATTAGATATAAATATTTTCGCTGCAAACTTTCTGATTGAATGTATTTTCAAACAAAGATTGAACTGAACAAAAAATTTAATAACCTATCTTATTTAAAATTTTATAAAAATTATCTAACCAGAAACAAATACCTACTCCTGGCTTCACAATACTTATTCACTTTTTGGAAATATGAATTTATATAATTTATTTAGTAGGTATCTAATGCTATTTTCTAGAATAAAATTCACTAAAAGCAAAGTTATAAGCTCAGCTTTCTGGTAAAAAAATAATGAACTTTTGAATATTTAAAAACCATTCTTCATCTCATATTTACATTTTCTAAAATATTTATTATTTCAGTAATTAAAACTTTTGAATTGCTAAATGATTTATAAAACAATATTCTGAAGGACAATAACTCATATATGATTATGCTATGACATTTTCGCTTCTGTCATGGTGGATTACATTATTTTAAATTATAACTATTCTTTTTTTATTGAGAAATATCAATAGAATTAGTATACTTTATATGCGGCCCAAAGCATTTGTTTTTTCATCAAATGCGGCCCGTGTAAGCTAAAATGTTGGACACCCCTGCTATAGTAGTTGAGTTGTTCAAGCTCAAACCATCTAGATTGCAGATTTTTGTAGAGAAAATCTCATCAAAATAGACGAAGTTTCGACATATAGTATTTCTCAAATTTGGGTGGCAGCTTAAAAAAGTTAAGACTGGTTTAGAATACGAGTTATTGAATGTTAATTTCAGTTTAGGAAAAAATTATAGAAATGGAAATATTAATATTGAGATAAATTATTTTTTTAACTGTGAAATAAATAATGTATATAAATAAAGAATGGGTAGAATAAAGAAAATTCAAAAAAGAATGGAAAACAAATCTCACATGGGAGACGCGTGGGCAGGCGCGGATCCAGACCTCTGTTTTTTTTTTTTTTTTTTGGGGGGGGGCGGTCGCCGCCTGTATATAAGATCTACTTTTGATCTCGGAAGTGTGTCGCGATCGAATTGTCCAAGCGGGGGGGGGGTCAGAGACGCCCCCCCCCCCACATAGAACTTTATTTTCCCTCAATTAATTTTAAAATTTTGTGTTAAAAAAAAAGAATTAAATAAACATATAAAAAAATGTTGATCTCCAATGCTTTGGGGGGGGGGGGCGGTCGCCCCATCGCGCCCCCTGGATCCGCGCATGCTCGTGGGAGCCCGCAGAATCACTGGAGAGTCCTTAACGGGTGGAACTTCCTGGAAAGCGTTGATTTTGGCCTGACGGGGTTTACAATTCACGTCGCATGGGCTTAAGGGGCATGGAGTCATAGTGGGGAGTGAACTTTGGACCCCGCAATAGAGAGTATTAGTTATTGTACAAGCATCTAATAGTTAAAAGGGAAATCCTAGAAGTATCGAATTGAAATATTTTTAATTTATTTTAGAATTCCGCGGAGTGAACTCGCGAGCAAATCCACTCAACGGAATTTTTAACAAATTATAAGTAAATTTGTTTTTCTAGTATATTTATACAAATTTCGCTTTATAAAAACATCTTTGAATTTCTCTTTGAATTTCTTAAGATTAATTTAATTAATGAAATATTTTTTCCAATTCGAGCAAACAGGTCGGAGATTGTTTACGAACAAGTCTGAGCTTGTTTTCGAACCTCTCCCTATATACAATTAAATCTATTTTAATTCCTATATTATACTCTAAATAAATACGTGTATTAAAAGAAATTCCTTTTTAAGATATGTTTTATATACGATTGCTTTCTCTACTTATTCTAATCAAGAATTGTAAAATGTATACGAGGAAATGCAATTTAAATCTTAATATAAAAACCAATTTGAATAAAAATCAATATAATTATTATTATAATTACTGAATCCGATCTGTTATGCATGATTTTCTTACATGATATTCACCCTCTCGGGAATGTAATATCATCAATAAAACCTGGGTTACATCATATTCTACATTATAACTAGAGACCGGATTTTTATGCAGTAGATAGTGCCAAAATATGCCATAATATATGAAAAAATGCTGAAATATGCAAGGAATATGCAGAATACGTTGAAATATGCAAATATATGCAGTAAAAGAAGGTAAAATAAATTTTATTATGCACTAAATAATTAAAATTAAAGACCAAATGACTATATATTTGAAAGAGTGCTATGAGAGGAATAAAATTATAAAATAAGCTATAGACACCAAGTGTCAAATATCTAATTTTATTGCGCAAAAAATTGCACAAAATTATCGTTACATTTAATATAATATATTATTAAAAAATCTTTAAATTCAAAAAAATAATAGGTACACTTAAATAAAATAAACATAATAAATATAATTATGTTTCAATAATGTGAACAAAAAAATACGGGGGGGGGGGGGGGTTATTTAAAATAAATAAAAAAATGCAAATATTTGTTCGCCTATAATCTGATAACTATACTAATTTACACACACTTTCACATGAACACACGAACACTCAATGGGCTATAGTTCACGAAGGTCATTAAAAAATAAAGAAATAACGAAATAATTAACAAATGATCTCAAAAATAAATAAAATTTGATTCTAATTGTGAATAATTTATGTTTACAAGTGTCCTCCTGTTTTATTTTTCTTCTTTATTTGCGTTCTTTCTCCGAAAAGTTACTTTTAAAACATCTGTATTTGGCACGAAATTTGCAATATTTGGCAAAAAATCCTTCAAATTTGCAATTTTATGCAATATTACTGAAATATGCAAAAATATGCAGTATAAAATTTAACCCTCAGTATCCTAGATGCATGATTCGGATAGATAATTGATCTTCAGGGTCGTATATGTCGGCGAACAAAATATGCAATTGCATAGGAATCCGTCTTTAATTATAACTATTATTTTTTATTGAGAAATATCAATAGAATTAGTATATTTTATATGCGGCCCGAAGCATTTGTTTTTTCATCAAATGAGGCCGGTGCAAGCCAAAAGGTTGGACAACCCTGGTTTAGATTAGACAGTATTTACTTTCACTCAATTATTAATGTTATACATATGCATATATTTTAAGTGAAATCACACACAAATATTTCTAAGAAAATCACAAGAAGGTGTCATCAATTAGATCCGATTGAATGGATTATTTTTAATTATACGTATATCGTATGTCAGAAGGGTTGTTATTTACTCCCGCACCTGAGTGCCAATAACAGTAATTCGGGACATTTGGCTACCGTGCGAGGTGCCCGAGGGGGTAAAAACAACCCTACTGATAAATATAAGTAAAAATTAATCATTCCATCGGATCAAATTGATGACACTCCCTTGTGATTTTCTTAGAAAATTTCAATCTATTTCTTTAGGGAACTCTTATATAATATTTAACAAAAATATGAATGTTATAATCATATTGTAGTTATTTCTTATATATAAAAATCGGTTGTCTGTAAAGTCGGTTTACTGACGATAGTTGAACGTGACAACGTCATAAGAAAATACTGATGGAATGGCATTTTCTTATGACGTTGTCACGTTCAATATCGTCAGTAAACCGACTTTACAGACAACCGATTTTTTCATAAAATTCTTCGTTCAGAAAATCATTTTAAATTTACAAAATACTAGAATAAAATTTATTGTTTAAATTTCTACTAGACTGTTAAAATTTAGTTTTTGATTTTATTATTTTATAATAAAAATTTTGTATTGACATTATTTCTTTCAGCAAGTAAACTGAATAAAAGTTGTAGTTCAATTAGTTGCTTAATTATTTTTGCAAATTTAATTGTAATTTGTTGTAAAAAAGTAATAATTTTGAATAATTTATTATAAGAATAAACTGTGATTAAATTATTGTTCATAAATCTTAAATTTAAAATTTAAAATTTTGAAACATCATTAAAATTTTTGTATCTGTAGCTTTTAAAAAGCCCGCCTCAATCTTTGTCGCTTGTTCCGCGCTCTCGCTTGCACTTCAAGCCTTAAGTGGAACGCCTCAGAGCGAGGTAACGTCGCATGAGTCATGTTTTTTCGAGCGTGCAGCAGGCTCCATCGAATTATAAGATGTTGTCACGTCAAAATATTGGAATAAAGGATAGGTTATTTAAATTAGTAAATTTAAATTATTATTTTAAAACTCAGACAGGCTTCGCAGCTAGTATTTTATATTAAACTTAAAGTGATTTACATTCAGTGTCAAATAGAGAATTTTTTGAGGAGGAGGGACCGAATACATTTCTCATTGGTTTAAAAAATTATTTTATGTAATAATTGAGTATTGGCCAATATAATAAAATTTCGTACAGCGTCTCTTGGGTAGAAGTTACATGTGTAATATAAAAAATTCAATGAATAGAATACCTATACCTAATTTATTTGATTAAAATTTTGAAAAATTTAGAAATTTTCAAAATATATATATATATATAATGTATATACCTCTACTGGAATCCATTGTTAGGTTTACGGGGAGAAATTTTTGTTTAATTTTTGTATGGCAGTGTAATGTTCGTCGACTCAAAAGAAGAAAAACCTATGAATTATTTATTTAATTTTAAATAATATTAAATTTTATTATTATATAATTATAATGTTAAATGAGGGATATTATTTTATAAATATTTTCCTAAAATTTGCTGTAACCTTGTGAAAACAGAAATCTTTTGACAATTGTTTTAATAAAATAATTGGTAAAGATGTTATAATAATATAATAAAAAAAACTTTTTTATTATTTAATAAATGACGATTCTTTCATTAGAATCTGAATGGTGTTATAATTTGTCAGCATTAATACCTATTTTGGTATATTTTAATAACTTTAGTCTACGATAGCAATGGCTAAGTTAGGATAACTTGAGGACTGTCTGAAAATACGGTCTCTCATTGAGTAAATCCTGTATCTATCTGTCCCTGTTACCATGGGACTCAACAAAGTTTTCTATTGATCCTTTTTAACATCTGTCTTAAAACTCAAAGAAAAATTTGCATTTTTTAATAGTATTCTAATATTCTGTAAGTGCTTTACTTTCTTTGAAATTGAACGTAAATAATGTATAACTAATTTGTGAACACTCTCACTGTATTGTATTATTAATTTTTAATTCTTTTGCATGTTTAATTATTTACCGTTGTACAACCAAAGTTAATTTCCATAAATTTCAATTGCCGTTGATTCAATACCATTATTATTCTATCATTTATTCTTCCCTAAATCAACTGATTTGCTTAAAATTTCCATTTAGTGGACAAAAATTATAATTAAGCCCAATTGAATAACAAATAAATCAATAAAATTGAAGAGATTTTCATGCTGGGAGTAGCAGAGTTCATAAGGAGATATCATTGAGGTTGTCCTCTGTTTGATGCAATTTATCCCATAATGGTCTTTTAGTTTGTACAATATATTTTGTAATTCGTCTTTGATCGGATCCTGTCAAAGGACCCAAAAATTATTTTTAAATTCTTTATATTTTAACATAGTGTTTTAAATCGTTTTTCAAAATTTTAAAGAAAAAATTGCGTTATTGTGGGCAAAATCACGTAAAAAAAATATTTTTGGCATCCTATGAAATCGTGTTATAGTAAATTCGCGCAAAAGAAGATCGCACAAAAAGAGGACTGGGTGTAGTATAAAATAATTTATTTGATAAATTAAATACCTTCAAATTCTTTTTATAAAACAGCCTCTAAACGATAATTAGAAATCCAAACGTTTCTGGAGACATTCTTCCTTTATCAATGGAATTTGGAATAATTGTTGCTTTAAAAAATAAAATAAAAGCAATTATAAACATACAAGTACTTTGTAATGTGTGTATGGATATAAAATTTGTTTTCCACACGAGCGGCGATATATAGCATAATATAGTTCTGGGTTTTTGAGTTTATATTTATAGGAAATGATTTAGATGATGGATGATTTTTATTATGATGGGATCCCCATTTTCAAAAGCACCTTACAGGCGAAAGAGTGGAAAATGAAATCCTACATATTTATTATTTATATTAGAAGAATTTTCTCTTTGGAGGGACGGACTGGTGAAACTTAATTGAAAAAGTGATGGAAGGCAGTCCAAGAATACTGAAAAAATACAATTCCGAATAAAATAAATTTATTAGAAAGTCATGTTTGCCTCTCAAAAACTGACGTTTCGGAGGGTCTTCCCTTCTTCAGGGCTTAAAAGGGTCAATGAAAGAAACATTCATGATATTTCCTTCTTCTCTTATTCAGCATATTTTCCGTTTCTTAACAGAAAAAATATTTTCACTGCGTCGTTTCTCGGATCTGGCAACATTACAATCTTATCGACGGTAAAAGTCAAAGAATAAAAAAAAAAACAGTTCATGAAACAGCTCAATGCGAAATTCCAGATGAGAACAGTATAGTTAGGTTGAGAGAATTAGCTAAAAATCTCAAATGCTCTAGCTGAAGAAGTTTTTTAGATATGGAAAAATTGAGTGATTTTAGTGGGTCGTTGCCAAGTCGCCATCTCTCACTTTCCATGCCATGAGAGAAAAAACGAAAACCATCAAAAGTACCTAACTTTTAACATTTTTCATACAAAACGAATACCGCTTGATACAATTATTTTAACAGAAAAATATTTGTTATATCTTCAGTTATTGATTCTCAGTTTTTCAAAATAATTTCAAGAAAATTACAATTGTTATTTAATGAAACAGTCTCTTTAACATCAATCGGGATAGGGTTCGCGTGATAAATATGCAAATTTCAATGGTCAATATTTATAAATTTAGTGCCGCAAGGACCATTGAAAAAAAAAAGTATAAAGGACACTTATAAATATGTGTCTTCAAAGTTTTAAAAGGATTGCAAGAAAATCGATTTATTAGGGAACGTCCTTAATGAGAGAAGATGGGAATATCCTGGATGTTTGCTTGGTTAACACTTTTAAACCCTAAAGAAGGCGGGAAGGTCCTCAAAAACGTCGGTTTTTAAGAAGGAAAAAATTACTTTTAAATAAATCTATTTTATTTGGAAGTGTACTTTTTCATTATCCTGGGACTGTCATCCATCACTTCTCAATTTATTATTTATTTATATATTTTATTTTCAATGTGAATTTTAACATAAAGTCTAAAGTTCATTGGAAACTATTTGAATTGCTTGGCTGGTTGTTACAATTCTCGGCACTCTTGCAGACAAAACAGTGAACATAAACATGAATGGGGAAAGAAAAGGATATCCTTGTAAATGGTGGTGTAAAGACATAAAATGTACAAAGAGGGAGGTGGGCAGCAAAAAACAAACGGCATGAAAGCGAGGAAAGTATGCAAAGCAGCCAGCCAGAGTGAAATTAGCCACAGCAAATTAACAGCAAACTATATGGAAACAAGCAGCTGGCTGGCTGGCTGGAGAACTTACTTACTAAACACTACTGAACAGACAGAGAGAGAGAGAGAAAAGAGGGTTAGTTGGCTGGTTGACCTCTCTTAACTCTCTAACCGGCCACTCGAAAATACAATATACAAAATGAGAGAGACTCAAACGGAACCACCCTACCTGGAAGATTAACCATTATATTTCAATTTACACCCTACCCAATAAAAATAACAAATATATTTTTTATAATTTTTAAGAAAAAAATAAAACCGACTTCAAAAAATTAAATCCAACAAATATAAAAAATTTTAAGAAAAAAATAAAAACCGACTTCAAAAATTAGTGCAACAAATATAAAAATACACTAAAAGGTATAAAATAATTATTATCTTAGTTACAACTAAACGACGAAATATTAACACGAAATTACTTTTAAAGTCGGTGCCAAACAAACTATACCTATAAGCGAGCGTACCCGCCAAACGTACTAAGTAAGATCCGTCGAGTGCGATTCATAAAAGGTATATGTTTGGCACCAACTTCAAAAAGTAATTTCGTGTTAATATTTCGTCGTTTAGTTGTAACTAAATAAGATAATAATTATTTTATACCTTTTAGTGTATTTTTATATTTGTTGCACTTAATTTTTTGAAGTCGGTTTTTATTTTTTCTTTAAAAATTTTTATTTTTCTCTTTTTAGTGATGTTATTAATAGTGATTATATCATCAGAACTTGACCAAATTAATATGACACCATCCCTAAGACACCCCCTTTCGGATAAAAAAAGAACCATCGAAATCGGTTCATAAACAAAGAGGTTAGGTCTAAACAAACCTAAACAAACCTAATAAAAAAGGTCTAATACCTATGAAAAAAAATCGAAAAAAAAATGGGACCAATCGGAAGCTAGACTGGACCCAATGCAAAAAAAAATTTCAAAATCGGTTGACAATTGGCGGAGATATGAGGTAACATAGGCACAAAAAAAAAAAAAAATTCAATCGAATAGAGAACCTCCTCCTTTTTTGAAGTCGGTTAAAAATACACTAAAAGGTATAAAATAATTATTAACTTATTTAGTTACAACTAAACTACGAAATATTAACATGAAATTACTTTTTGTACTCGGTGCCAATGCGATTCATAAAAGGTATATGTTTGGCACCGACTTAAAAAAGTAATTTCATGTTAATATTTCGTAGTTTACTTGTAACTAAATAAGTTAATAATTATTTTATACCTTTTAGTGTATTTTATTTGTTGCATTTAATTTTTTTGAAGTCGGTTTTATTTTTTTCATAAAAATTATTCTTATTTTTCTCTTTTTAGTGATGTTATTAATAGTGATCATATCATCAGAATTTGACCAAATTAATAAGGCACCATCCCTAAGATACCCCCTTTCCAATAAAAAAAGAATCATCGAAATCAGTTCATAAACAAAGAAGTTAGGCATGAGCAAACCTAACAAAAAAGGTCTAATACCTATGAAAAAAATGGGACCAATCGGAAGGTAGACTGAACCCAATGCAAAATTTATTTTTCAAAATCGGTTCACAATTGGCGGAGATATGAGGTAACATAGGCACACAAAAAAATTCAGTCGAATAGAGAACCTCCTCCTTTTTTGAAGTCGGTTAATAAAACAAAAAGTGGTGAAATGAGATGAAATAATGTACATTAATACATTATTTATTATTTTGTCGTTTAATGTTAATCTTTATTATTTGATAAATTTATCATAAATATTATAAATTTAGTATAAATATAAAAAGCTATGACTGAATCAAGTGCTTTGACACTTAAATTTATGTTATTTCAAAAAGTGAGTTAATAGATTTGATGCAGTAAACGGCTCATATTGTATGTATCATTCGTATCATATATAGCTATAGGCCAGACCGAGGGGTGAACCGCGACCTAAAATCGTGTACACCTACTTCCAATTTCACTTTCATTTTCAAGTAAAGACAATAAATGACAATAGATTATCTAATGAATTCCAAAGTAATTCCAAATAATTCCAAAGACGGTGTACACCTAATTCCAATCGCGGTAAACCCTTCGGGCCAGACTAATAAAAATAATTTTTACTTTCACATATTTTTTTTTTAATTTCTTCAAGTACCTACCTTTTTAGTCCAGTTAAAGGATCCCAAGCAGGGAAGTTTTGGGGTAGTTTTAATTTCTTGATCTTATATATTTTTTGGGGTGCTGAATCCGAATCTGAGGTTTGCTAACAGGATTTCCTGACGGAACACTTCTTTACAAAATGAAGGTTCACAGAATTTCCAACAAATTTCATCATTTAGGTTTTTTTTTCGACCAACCTTTTGAGCTCAAGCGCTAATTGATTTTTTCTGTTTCTGCAAATCCTAAAAATTCTCACTTTTTTCGATTTTTTTTCCATTTTGACCATGAAGGAGCACGTTTTCGACTCAACTAGATTAAATTTGCTACAATTCAAACGGAGTTTCATCTTAATTGGATAATGACAAGATATGATCCGAATCCTCAAAATTGTCATGGAAAATGCTGGATATCTAAAAATCTAAGAGTTTTATAAAAAATGTGGTCCAAGTAAACGTGGTTCAATTAAATGTGGTTCAAGTCAACAAAATTCCCTAGAGAATGAGATATAAGAGTTTCTAGGATGAGTGGTTTTCATTTTATGAAGGAAAAAAATGCTTTTTTTTGAAAAATATTGTAGTTTTTCAAAACTTCAACCCCATTGCAGCACGGGTTACCATTATCCAATTAAGATTAAACTTTATTTGAATTGTTGCAAATTTAATCTAGTTTAAAAATGTATAGAGTAGTCTTTGTCACAAACTTGCTTCTTCATAGTCAAAATGGGAAAACATCGAAAAAAGTGCTAGTTTTTGGGATTTGCGGAAACAGAAAAAAATATGCCAATTTTCAATTAGCTCTTGAGCCCGAAGGATTTTTCGGAGAAAAAACCTAAATTATGAAATTTGTAGGAAATTTTATGAACTTTCATTTTGAATAAAAAGGTTATTTACGAAAAGTTGATAGTTTTCGAGTTATAAGCAAAAAACCTCTAAAAAATGAATTTTTTATCTTTTTTTGCATTTTTGAAAATGTTGCGTCATTTAATTTTGTTAGCAAACCTCAGATTCGGATTCAGTACACCAATAAATTTAAAGGGTCGAAGAAATTACAGCTTCCCCAAAACTTTCGAGGTAAAAACACAATTTAACTGGACTATTTGTTTTAATAAAAAAAAAATTCCCACTAAATATTTTGCTTTGTGGATTGAGCCCCCCCCCCTATGGAAATTTTCTGACTACGCCACTGATATCATGTAATGATATAGGGTATAATGTGAAGTAAAGTGATCGCCTGTCAGATTCCTAACAATTTATGAGACCTTCTATCTCCAAAGGGAAAAAAATTAATTTTACTTTGTGACTTCTAGGTGAAAGGAATCGATGCCCTTAATAGTTTGAAACTGGATTTAGAACATAAAACCAGATATTGTGGACAGCAGGGGCCAAAAATCCATTGATCCGTGTGTACGTATATCTAATTGAACATGTATCTACGTATGTGGCCCCCTGCGTTTTGCAACCATAAGTCTCAGAGCTACGAAATTCGAAATTTAATCTCGATATAGGTTCAGTACAGCAAGCTTTTAGTTGAAATCAGAACACCGGAAGTTGACATTTCCATGAAAATTTTTTCGTTTTTTGTGATTTTCGATTTTTTTTTTTTAATTGATGTACCTACTTATCAAGTGTCATAAGTTATTAGTCGTGTATAAACTTTAATCTGATTGAAATAAAGGAAGAGGGTGTAAAAATAAATATTTGAATCGTTCATAATTATTATAAGGTAAGTCTCAGAGCTTTAGTATTTGAAACTTAAGCTATCTAGAGGCCAGTAGAAGAATCTATACCTCAAGATTTTGACCAAAATCTTGGAACCGGACGTTGATGTTTTCTTGAAGATTTTTGGTATTTTTTAATAATCGGTAAACTTATTAAATATTATCTTCATTTCTTCAAAGATTGGATATTATAAATTCAGATTAGAATGAAGTGAGGAGAGTGAATTAGTCATGTCTTAAAAATAAATATTTTAATCGTTTATATCTCGTATACGGTAAATCGAAGAGCTATGGGATTTGAAACTTAAGCTATCTAAAGGCTAGAAGAAGTAACTCAAGATTTTGGCTAAAAGCGAAGAGCAGGAAGTTGATGTTTAATTGAAGATTTTTGGTATTTTTTAATAATCGATAAATTTATTAAATATTATCTTTATTTTTTCAAATAGTGGATATTATAAATTCAGATTAGAATGAAGTGAGGAGAGTGAATTAGTCATGTTGTAAAAATAAATATTTAAATCGTTCATATCTCGTAGGTATACGGTAAGTCGAAGAGCTATGTGATTTTAAACTTATGTTATCTAAAGGCTAGAAGAAGTACCTAGGGATTTTGTCTAAAATCAAAGAACCGGAAGTTGATGTTTACTTGAAGATTTTTGGTATTTTGGAATTTCGTCTTCTGGTTTTCTCAAAAAGGCTTGGAGGAAACGCAAATTGAAGTAATTTAAATTAAGAAAATTAGTCAAGTAAGGGAGATACTAATGTACCCACGCCAGTTGGTTTTTACATTTAAATCGATCGTTTTACTCTTCCTAAGGTTACTCGGACAATAAGGCAATGTTGGATTAAAAATCTGAATTTTAAATATGTTATTAATCGATAACAAATACGTGTAAAATAATTTTTTGAAAAAGATTTGAGCAAGGGTTTTCGTGTAATTAATTATTAAAAATCGGACTTTTAACACGTGGTGAATATGGAATGTTGGCTGAAAGCATATATTTCGATTGATCTAGCCAAATCGTATGATGAGAAAAAAACAAAAAACTTTTAATTATATAGATAAAATATGGTAGGTAACATTAAAAAAAAACTTTTTGACCCAGGGTTTTGAAAATGTTCAAATCTAAATGATCGAAAATATCAGTCCGCTTCACTTAAAATAAATAAATCACGTGACTCGAGTCAAAAGACATTTATTTATTATATTTATTAATTAAATTATTTCATATTTTTGATTAAAAATTATATTAGCTAACATCTAAATTAAAATAATTAATTTCTGTGTTAAAATTTTTACTTTTATTCAAAAAAAATTTAGATTTTATTTTGACATGCGGGGTACTGTCCGAGCAACCTTAAATTAAGAATATTTTTTATGTTGAGAAAGAAAAAAATAATTTTTATAAAAAAAAATAAAATCGATTTCAAAAAATTAAATTCAACAAATAAAATAATAAGAACTGAAAAATAAAAATAAAATGCACTTAAAAGGTATAAAATAATTATCTAATTTAGTTACAAATAAACGATGAAATATTAACATGAAATCAGTTTTTGAAGTCGGTGCAAACATACATTTTATGAATCAAACTCGACGGATCTTACTTAGTACGATTGGCGGGTACGATCGCTTATATAGTTTGTTTAGCACCGACTTCAAAAAGTGATTTCATGTAAATATTTCATCGTTTAGTTGTAACTAAATTAGATAATTATTTTATACTTTTTAGTGCATTTTATTTTATTTTTGAGTTCTTATTATTTTATTTGTTGCATTTAATTTTTTTGAAGTCGGTTTTATTTTTTTTTATATAAAAATTATTTTTATTTTTCTCTTTTTAGTGATGTTATTAATAGTGTCAGGCGAATGAATCATAAAATTAAATTCATAAATATAGAAATTCTCTAGAAACGTTAGCGGGTTTTAAATGAACGTTTTAAGATTGATTTTTTTATAAAAGATTTTATTTATTATAATTTATATTATTTGCTCATAAGAATCGGAAATTTACGTTAATTCGTCATTGATCATATCATAAGAACTTGACCAAATTAATATGGGACCACCCCTAAGGTACACCCTTTGCAATATAAAAAGAATGATCGAAATCGGTTCATAAACAAAGAAGTTATGCCTGAACATACATAGCAAAAAAGGTCCAGTACCAGTGAAAAAAAGGGGACCAATCGGGTTCGAGACTGAACCATATGCAAAAAAAAATCATAAAAATCTGTTCACAATTGGCGAAGATATCAGGTAACATAGACACAAAAAAAAGAATTCAGTCGAATTGAGAACCTCCTCCTTTTTTGAAGTTGGTTAAAAAGAAGCAAGCCTTTTTTAAAAGAGATAGAGATATTTGTTATAAAATAATTATATATTTATTATAAGATCAATTTACCTTTGGATGGGATAGTGGATGTTGGCTCGTGGCTTACTCGACTCTGAATTAAGCAAAGAAAGAAAAAAACCTGTTAGTTAGATAAGGCCGAGCTCAGCCGGGCAAATTTCCTCGAAGCCTCTCGATAAATAATCATTCAAGTAACTCTCAAATGCACATTTATTTACTTATTATTTTAAAAAATAATAAATATTTTGTCAAAAGAAAATAATTAAAGATATACAGTTTTAGCCATCCACATAATTTTACTATACACCTGCCCCCTCTCTTAAATATTTAATATTTAATCAAATAATTTATAATCATTTACGAATTACTAGATAATTATTTAAGAAGTAGTAATATTTGTAATTTTATATTAAAACATGAATAAAAAAGTATTATCTCTTGCTGTTGGTATTTCATATAATATAATTTCATCAATTATGAATAAATAATGGTTTCTTCGATTTAAGGGAGTTCGGGGAAGTTTTTCTATCTGTTTGATCTTCAAAAAAATCTTTTATATTTCTGCAGTGCGACAACGTCTGCCTACTAATTTTTTTAATTAAAAAAATGGTCAATAATGAGGTTGATTTCGAATAAAAATCCTTGTTTTGATAATATTATATTAATAAAAATAATATTGAGATAAATTTTTCTCATTATAAAAACATTTATTTAACACAAAAATGATTTCAAGAAATAGAGTTGGAATTCTACACTAATGATTTTGTTATATTCTGTTTTCTGTTGGGTGCAATAGCTTTTTATATTTACATTTATGAATAACTAATTAACTAGACTGTCAAATCTATTGAAAAATGTATCATTCGATTCATCAAAGGTGAATTATTGATCTTTATAAATTTGTTGAAAATGGTATAATTTTTATAGAAGTTATAGCCCTTTTAAAAGCTCGGTCCATTTACTTCCATGTTAAAAGAACAATATTTAATTATTTCTCGGTAATGGGACAGACGATCAACTTCAAATTTCGGAAATAAATATTTAATACATCAATGATTCGATGATAAAAATTTGAGAATTTTCTTATAAAAATGATAAACAGTCCCGAACCTTCTTAAATAAATAATTACTCTCTTTTTTTATTATAGGACACTTGTAAAAGAAATTTTAGCAAACTTTGTTTTTTAAATTTAAGATTTTATAATTTAATTTTATAAGAAAGACCTCCCCCCCATTTCTGGCCTATTAACAATTAATCACACACCCACACACACGCCTCCTTTTAAATATGATTTTTTTTATGCAGTCGAATGCAAGAAGGGGCGCACCAGTAAAGAAGCAGCCCCTATGGATCTCGAAGGACTCTTGCATTACCGAAAAGAAGGAAAAGTTGATTAAGTGAGGGGGTGGAGACGTAGGTGTTTATGCACTTGGGTTTTGAAGATTATAAGTGCTGGGAAAGATGGAGGCTGGGAGAGACTTCCAGTTCCTTGAAGTCATGGGGATATACATATTGGCGAATGAAGTAGTCAGGCACTTTTCTAATTTGACCGCGAAAGAGTGTTGGGAGTCGGAAAAACGCGTGCTACGCACAAACCATGCTTTGGGGGGGGTTATTGATTTTATCTCATCAGAGCACCTGCCGTGATAGTATCTATAGAAAAGGGAAAGGGCACACATTTCTTCGATGAGCTAGCGAGTCGAGGGAGTCGGTGAGGGTAGAATCGTCAATTAGCCTGACGGCTCGTTTCTGAATTGCATCCAGGGTAGCAAGGTAATATTTAGAGGCTCCTCTCCATAGATGAGATCCGTATTCGAGACAGGGGCGGATTAGGGCCTTGTAGATGGTGAGAAGATGTGGGGGCTTGTAAAATCGCTTGGACCTGAATAAGTAGCCAATCTTCCTTGCCGCAGATTTCGCCACAGAGGAGATGTGTTCCTTCCAAGACAGGTCAGATGCGACAGAGACGCCCAACATGGATAGGCTGACACACATTTTCAGGGGATTCGAATCGAAGAAAATATCAGGAAAATTTTCATTTTCGCGCCTAGAAATTAGAAAACATTGAGTCTTGTTTGCATTAAAGTTAACTAAATTTTGGGAGCCCCATTTATTAAGTTTGTCTAGATTGAGAGTGATTGAGGAGGCAACATTGATTCAATTATTCGGGAGTGAGGGTTTGCCGTGCAGAGTGCTATCGTCGGCGTAACAGTGAGTGGGGTTTGACGTTTGATCGATAAGGTCGTTTATATAGATTAGGAAGAGTGTGGGGGAGATTACAGAGCCTTGGGAATACCAGCGTTTGTGGAGAACGATTCAGATGATATTCCATCCACCACAACTTTTATACTACGGTTTGTCAGAAAGCTTTCTATCTATTTGTGAAGTGTTGGTGTGCATCCAAAGGCAGTCAGTTTGGCAAGAAGATTTTTGTTCCAAACTTGGTCAAAAGCTTTTGAGATATTTAGGGCTACAGCGAGGGTTTCTTTTCCGGTCTCTAGAGTTTTGTTCCAGGTGTGGGTGACATAGGTTAAGATGTCGCCTGTGGAACGATATTGTCTAAATCCATATTGCCTATCTTGAATTAATTTATTATTTTCTAAGTGACGAAGGACATTTTGGTTTATAACCATTTCCATTATTTTGGAAAGAACAGAGGTGATCGCGATAGGTCTGTAATTATAGATTTGTGAAGAGTCTCCTTTTCTTAGGAATAAGTGTGACTCTGGCTATTTTCCAGCTTTTGGGGAATGTGCCCGATTCGTAAGAGAGTGGAATAGCTTGGATAAAATAGGGCCAAGTTCAGGGGCGCATTTTTTTATGAGAATTGGTGGGATGTCATCCGGGCCAGCGGCGGAGTTGGAATTTAATTTTTTAATGGCTTTTATGATTATTTGGGAAAATTATTTTGACCATGAGGTTGGTTTGAGGGGTATAAGTGACCGGGTTAAACCTTTGTCATCTAAAGTGGGGTTAGTGGCGAAATAGGAGGCTAGTGATTCAGCTTTTTCAGTGGGGGTCGTGGCCACTGAGCCATTTGGGTGGAAGAGGGGTGGAAGTGAGAGCGACGCGAAATTTCTATTTATTGCCTTGTGTAAAGATAAAAAGGCCCGTTTTCCATTGGGGCAAGATGCGAGACGGTCAGCAATTCTCTGACCGAATATTTTTTTTGCAAGAACTTTGTGATTTGGTAAATGCAATTCGGTCAGATTCTAGACGTGAAAGTTGGCATTTTTGAAAAGATTTGTTTTTTTCACGGACGGCATCTCCACATTGTTTACCAAACAGGGCTTAGAATCCTTGTTTCCTTTAATCGATTTTGACGGACATAGATTTCTAGGCCTGTGTTCATGATATTCTTCTATTGTAAATATTCATTTTCTTCGATTTTTGTTTGAAAATTTTATTATTTTAAATTATTTTTGAACTCCATTGAAATAATATTTATTCATATAAAAGTATTTTACCTAGCTCTGCTAGAATAATAAAATTAGTTAAAATGGTAACAACCCATTTTCGCACATTGTTGAACAAAGAATCGAATTTAGAAGTATGTTTTTTTTATGCATAGTAGAGTTAAAAAATCTTAAATCTGAACTTTTTCAAAATTTATTAATTTAATAACTTAAAAATAGGAAAGAGATTAACCAGTCAAGCCAAATATAGAATAGATTTCGTAAAAATTAGTTTATTTTTCATATTTAAAGAGAAGCTGGCTTAAGCCGGGATTATCTAAAGTCATTCGTGGTATATGAGCTTTAAGGCCCAGTTCTGAATATAGTCAGGGGAATGAGATTAGTCAGGGTCCAAACACCCTCATATAACAAAATAGAACATTATGATTGGCGATGTCCCTTAGAAGGGGTAGAAAACTAAGAATTATATAAAACGTAGCCCCCACACATCAAGGAGACACAATCGGAAATGCATAAAGAGGATGACACGAAGAAATATCGCTCTCTATTATTTTATCCAGCTCTTACCTTACATCTCTATATTATACCTCTATTATTTTACCCTGCTCTCTTACATTACATCTCTCTTACACTACACTCTCCATATTATACACTCTCTCTATTACTTGATCTCACGAGTATATTTCTTCTTCCTGGAGTCGTTTTTGCGGGCATTTTCATTCATCCACTTGCGAGCCCCTCCATTGGCACTTCTATCATTAGCACGATAGCTAATTGGATAGCACGGACAAGAATACCTGTCCGGCTCTCGTGAAGACACCACGGAAGCTGATCAAAAAGGCGAGACTCCAGGCCCGTTACACACTCTTCGACGTGGCAGTCTACGGAACCTGAGCTAGAGGTGGCCACGGCACAGCTAATGCTGTTTGAATTACTTTGAACCGAGCAGCACATCTCAAGAGCAAACGTAATTAATCCTACTTTCTTCGAACGATCTCCGTTCACACATTAAAGACATCCAATCAATTAATTCTTTCTGACTGTTAAATTCACCAAGGACCTCAATAAATCATATATTATACATTGAATTCTTGATTATCTTTCACTGTTAAGAAAATTCTCCCCATTCTCCTTTGCAGCTAGAATTTATTTAAGTATTTTTATTTTATTTTTGCCTATTTAGAATTATTTTTTTTATTTTTTTTTAAATTCATTGCATCAGATTAACTTCAGTAACGTAGAATTTGAACATAAGAGTAAATTCAGTAGTTTATCAAACTAGTACAACGAGATACACTGAGTTACACCACCACCTCCACGTCTATAAAGGTTAGTATTCTCACACTCAGGAATATTCCCCTTAAACGTCCCCTTACCAAACTAATTTCCTTACCCCTCCAACCACATACCCTCCCTAACCCCATTGCATGGTGGAGGTTTCGCTGGGATTACATATCCCTCCAACCACCAACGCACCCTAACCCCATTGAACCCTTGAACCCCAACCCCACGAACCACACCCTCAACCCCAACCCCGACCCTACGCCACCACCACGCCCTGGACCCTACCCCGTGTCCTCCACCCCCGCCCCACACTACCATACAACCCCGTGCTTACCCCCGCACCCCCACCCGTGACTCTGGATCGTCACCTGAACAACCCGCTCTCTAATTTCCAGACCCCTCCAACCACATACCCTCCCTAACCCCATTGCATGGTGGAGGTGCTGGGATTACATATCCCTCCAACCACCAACGCACCCTAACCCCATTGAACCCTTGAACCCCAACCCCACGAACCACACCCTCAACCCCAACCCCGACCCTACGCCACCACCACGCCCTGGACCCTACCCCGTGTCCTCCACCCCGCCCCACACTACCATACAACCCCGTGCTTACCCCCGCACCCCCACCCGTGACTCTGGATCGTCACCTGAACAACCCGCTCTCTAATTTCCAGACCCCTCCAACCACATACCCTCCCTAACCCCATTGCATGGTGAAGGTGCTGCTGGGATTTGAAAATCTAAGCCATCCTATCCCACAGATATCCCTAAATTCAAAATCCCATATTAAAAATATTCTGAGAAGTGAGAATACCAGGCTTAGTAAGGCTGCAACCGAACGCGATACCTGTCTCGTTGTACTAAAATTGAACAAAAAAATATAGTATATTGCCCCGTACCGTTAATTTATTTTTTTTCATATTTTTTTATTTATTTAAATTCTCTTAACAGTGGGATATCAAAGGTTAATTGAATAATCCCGGCTTCAACACTTCTATTTTTGAAATTTTCTGAGAATTTATTTGGCGAACTGTTTACTTTCTTTTCTATAAAATTAATACATTTTATAAATAAACAATAGCAACTTCTAATATTTGATTCTTTCTTTTACAAATAAACACCGAGAATGGACGGCACACCACAGAGTCTGGACGAACGCAGGGCGATTTATGCAGGCAACCAACAAACAACAGTTGAATTATCCAACACGCCGATCGATCCTGATGATATAGCATTAGACTCAGGGACCTGTATGTCCACTCCTACACCGGCGGAAATGGAAGAATCGACACTTCCAGCCATGCTACGAGATACAAGGGAGTTTGCAAATGCGCTTGATGGTGAACATCAAATCGTAAGTACACATACCCCCCCTCCACCCACACCCCTCGATGTTAATAGCATGTTCCAACAAATGATAGAGTCAATGAAGGGCATACAAAGTGAAGCAAAGGCGAATTTTAATGAAACAAAAGCTAATTTTAGTAAAATAGATAGCAAGATAGATGAACAAAAAAGTGAAACAAATGCTAATTTTAATAGAATAGATAACAAAATAGAGGCCATGAGGGATGAATTTAATAGTAATATAAATAATTCCATAGCCAAAGTCAATGAAAAATTTGCATCCCTTTTTAATAGAATAGAGTCAAGCGATGGAAAAATGGATGAACAACAAAATAAATCAGAGGCCAATTTTGATGAAATAGATAATAAAATAGAGTCACATGATGCAACAATACAACAATCGCCACCCTTAGAAACCAAGTTAGCAACAATTGAAACCATCTTTGAGCCCCCTCTTTTAGAAACCGCCCTCGAATTTACTTCAGCCCCTTGTAATCAAATTAATATAGACCCCATTATAGAACCCTCCATAGAATTAAAAACAATAACTTGCATACCCGCCATAGAAATTCACACACCCATAATTTGCGAACAAATAATTGAAATTCCGCCCCCACCACCTTTAATAAAAATTGATATAAGTCCCCCAAATAAATTCATTCCACTAGTAAAAATTTTAATTGGTTTGCATATAAAATATAAAAATTATTTCACAACATTTTCGATTTTCAAACTATCAACAATAAATTTCATTATAAATCATATCTTTGACGTAGTTCAAAATGAACTGCATCATTGCCAGCGAGCACTGGAAAGAACTTTATACGCCTCGCGGGGGATCAATCGATAAAAATGATAAGAAAAACATTTTTCATTGACCCATAAGTAACCTTCGAAAATTGCCTTTACATTGAAACTCTTCGAAAAACGAAAATGCTTATAAGCAAACCATTATTTTTATTTAGTTAAATTCCCATATAGCCCAGTCAATTCATATTGCTCATTTGTTGTTTGTTGTTGCAAAATTTAAATAATAATTTAGTAAAAATAGTACATTTCATTATCTTTTAAAATCCATATTTAAATAATTTTTAATAATTATTTAATTCAAATTCTAGTAATCATGAATCATCACACTATTATTTCTTTCGTCTAATTTAAAATAAATATTCTAATATAACTATTTATATTAGTAGAACAATTTCACATAGATCCCCATTTAAAATTTTCAATCCACATTTCTATCATAATTTTGTATTTCCATTTTTTTATATGAATCCAGCAGGCCCTTTTGTCATTTAACTTCAGTAAATTCAGTAGACTTAGTAATTTAATAATTTTTGGAAATAGTATTCATTTTTATTTTTTATTTTTTTATATAATTTTATCATTTGGTGTCGACATAACTCATTTATCACGATGAGACTCATATAAAATTTTACCCTCATTTGTCACAATAGACAGAATTCATTTTTAAATAATTTTTCATTCTAAATAAACCCGATTCAACCCTCTCTAGTCAACTTTCTTTGTAATTTTAAAATTCAAATTCAAATTAATTTCCAACCTGTATTTGTATCAATAGAGTCAGTCAATATTAATTTCTTTCCACCCTCACTATTTTTCTGTTCATTTAAATAAAATTTTCTAGTATTAATGTAAATTTTTCAATTGCTTCACTTGTTAATTTTATAATAACATTCTATTAGATTCAGCTTTCCTTCTCAATATTATATCAATGTTGGAACATGCAAAACTAAAAATATAATTTTCTCCCTTTAGCCCCTGAATAAGCCCCTTGCAATTAAAAATTAAAACATTTAAAAGCGGTAACCAACAAGCGTATTTGCAAACAGTATCTCACATGAGCGAATTAATTATTGTTACGATTAACATAAATTCTTGAAAATAAATTTTTTATAGTATGTCGAATGGTCCGTCACAGAGATGGGAACTCGTGCATCCATATAGAAGAGATGAACACGATCCCAATATGCGGATAGACATGAAAAAGGAAATGTGAAATCAGGAATCGATGTATCAGTGTTGGATAATTGAACTTAACAGCGAGATATAATAACAAATTGCTTGTGATCCCTGCGTTTCGATGGATTAGTTGTGGTCTCACGGGGTAAATAGCCTGGGCTAATAATTTGAAAAGAAATTTTTTCAGTTTATTAATAATTTAAAAAAAAAAAAATTTTTTAGTTTAAAAATTTTTTTTAAAGGGAAGCGGTGTCATAAAATGGTAACAACCCATTTTCGCACATTGTTGAACAAAGAATCGAATTTAGAAGTATGTTTTTTTTATGCATAGTAGAGTTAAAAAATCTTAAATCTGAACTTTTTCAAAATTTATTAATTTAATAACTTAAAAATAGGAAAGAGATTAACCAGTCAAGCCAAATATAGAATAGATTTCGTAAAAATTAGTTTATTTTTCATATTTAAAGAGAAGCTGGCTTAAGCCGGGATTATCTAAAGTCATTCGTGGTATATGAGCTTTAAGGCCCAGTTCTGAATATAGTCAGGGGAATGAGATTAGTCAGGGTCCAAACACCCTCATATAACAAAATAGAACATTATGATTGGCGATGTCCCTTAGAAGGGGTAGAAAACTAAGAATTATATAAAACGTAGCCCCCACACATCAAGGAGACACAATCGGAAATGCATAAAGAGGATGACACGAAGAAATATCGCTCTCTATTATTTTATCCAGCTCTTACCTTACATCTCTATATTATACCTCTATTATTTTACCCTGCTCTCTTACATTACATCTCTCTTACACTACACTCTCCATATTATACACTCTCTCTATTACTTGATCTCACGAGTATATTTCTTCTTCCTGGAGTCGTTTTTGCGGGCATTTTCATTCATCCACTTGCGAGCCCCTCCATTGGCACTTCTATCATTAGCACGATAGCTAATTGGATAGCACGGACAAGAATACCTGTCCGGCTCTCGTGAAGACACCACGGAAGCTGATCAAAAAGGCGAGACTCCAGGCCCGTTACACACTCTTCGACGTGGCAGTCTACGGAACCTGAGCTAGAGGTGGCCACGGCACAGCTAATGCTGTTTGAATTACTTTGAACCGAGCAGCACATCTCAAGAGCAAACGTAATTAATCCTACTTTCTTCGAACGATCTCCGTTCACACATTAAAGACATCCAATCAATTAATTCTTTCTGACTGTTAAATTCACCAAGGACCTCAATAAATCATATATTATACATTGAATTCTTGATTATCTTTCACTGTTAAGAAAATTCTCCCCATTCTCCTTTGCAGCTAGAATTTATTTAAGTATTTTTATTTTATTTTTGCCTATTTAGAATTATTTTTTTTATTTTTTTTAAATTCATTGCATCAGATTAACTTCAGTAACGTAGAATTTGAACATAAGAGTAAATTCAGTAGTTTATCAAACTAGTACAACGAGATACACTGAGTTACACCACCACCTCCACGTCTATAAAGGTTAGTATTCTCACACTCAGGAATATTCCCCTTAAACGTCCCCTTACCAAACTAATTTCCAGACCCCTCCAACCACATACCCTCCCTAACCCCATTGCATAGTAATCAAATAATATAACTATTTAATTATTGAATAATAAAAAATGAATTTAGGTCAAATCAAAGGCTTTAATAGATATGTTTATATTGCATGTGGGAGGGTCTTGTCCCCAAAGGAGTCGAATCCAAGCACTAGTACGGTTTTGGGCCAACTAGTCAGACCCTTGAGACCATCACCTCCAAACATCCAACATATAACGAAAGCCAGAAATTTTCCCTCTATTCAATTCAATTGGAATAGTAAAAATTACTGCTTAAGTGACATAAAGATTCAGCATGGTCCATACCGGAAGCAATTAAATGCAAGGAAATTGTCTATTTGAAAAAGAAAGTTCGAATTTATTCTCAAAATCAACTCGCGATATTTATTCAATTTTATTAACGAAAATGAATTTAGGTCAAATTAAAGATTTTAATAGATTTATTTATATTGCATTTAGGAGGGCCTTGTCTCCTCGGGAGTCGAACCCAAACACTAGTATAGATAGACATATCTATTAATATCTTTGATTTGACTTAAATTCATATTTTATTATTCAATAATTATAGTTATATTATTTGATTACTAATTTTATTATTCTAGCAGAGCTAGGTAAAATACTTTTATATGAATAAATATTATTTCATATTTAAAGTTATTTTTTTTAATAAAAAATCAATCGTTAATAAAATAATATAATTATTAAATTTTGCGCTTGGAACTGGAGAGCCGCATCTTGACATATAGAGTGCCGCAGGTTGCCGACCCCTGTTCTAGGTGAAACATTTTAATATATCTAATAATAAAAATTGCCTAAGATGCGAGATAGGTTTCACAAAAAGAGAAATAAAACAAAAATGAATTTTTAATTCGATATATTTCGGGTGTCAGCCCATCTTCAGGAGTCAAAGAAAAGTGAATATAAATTGGGAAAAAAATTTATTTTATAAATAACAATTTTCGGAAATATATGTGGTGAGGGAAAGGTAGGGGAGGAGGAGAAAGCTTACTGAGAATTAATATTTACGAAAGATGGAACAAGTGATTTTTAACCAGATGGTGGGAAATTATACCTGGATTATAAGAAGGAATCGAACCATACATGGAAGGTGCTGTCACCTTAATATCAATATGCAATGTGCGAACAATAGAAGGAATTATATTCAAACGCCTCCCAATCGATCACAAACCCAAAGGTCGAAAATAATTTTTTCTTTACCCCGGGGCGCAATCACAACGAGGCTGCGTCGAAAGACAATTATCATTTAAATTAAATTAAGGAACGAAGAAAAGATTTTTATATTATAGACAAAAGGATCAGCCGGGATTCGCACCCGGGATCTTCGCATCTGCGCTGTGACGCCTTTATAAGAGCCTTAGCTCTTATTCTCTTGGCCACCGATCCCTGAACCCAAACTGATACTTAATGTCTATATGAATTTGGAATTTCATTTTTATTTAATCTTTTAATCTCTTCCTCGTTCATTTTTCGCAGCTCTGTAGTGGCCGGACTATTATTAAACTATATTCTAACGCCTCCCAATCGATCACAAACCGGATGACTATAATATAAAAATCTTTTCTTCGTTCACTAATTTAATTTAATTAATAATTGTCTATCAACGCGGCCTCGTTGTGATTGCACCCCGGGGTAAAGAAAAAATTATTTTTTACCTTTGGGTTTGTGATCGATTGGGAGGCGTTTGAATATAGTTTAATAATAGTCCGGCCACTACAGAGCTGCAAAAATGAATGAGGAAGAGATTAAAAGATTAAATAAAAATGAAATTCCATAATTCATATAGACATTAAGTATCCGTTTGGGTTCAGGGATCGGTGACCAAGAGGATAAGAGCTAAGGCTCTTATAAAGGCATCTTATAAAGGGAACGCACATGCGTAGATCCCGCGTTCGAATCCCGGCTGATCCTTTTCTCTATAATATAAAAATATTTTCTTCGTTCGCTAATTTAATTTAATAGAAGGAATGCTTAGTTAATTTATTATAATATATAATCAATGATTGTATTTTTATTTAATTATAATTGGTTATTTAAAATATTTGAATTTTTTGAAAGAGCTAATTTAATTTCTGTGGATTCTAAGAGATCCAATTTAAGCCCTTTTCTTTCCAAATGAATGGGGATAGGGTTATTATTAGAGGGAGAATGATTTGATTCATGTAAGTGAAAACTAATTTTTGTTTTATTTCTTTTTTGTGCAACCTACCTTTCATCTTACGCAATTTTATTATTTTATTTTTACTGTTGACGGCATTTAAGTCTTCGTAGAATTTAGGGAACGCAGTGTTGGTTTATCGTGAAACATTATTAAAATTATATTATGTTTTTTTTTTTTTTTTTTTTTTTTTTTTAATGATATTGATGTGAGAAGGAGATACACCAGAAGGTGGATCCCCTAAAGGCCAGTATGGGCTGGCCCCTCCATCGTGAAAATAACAGAGCAGAAGGAAAAGAAGCCGGAATCACGAGCCAATCTCAGATACTTAGATACAATTCTATATCCAATTTACTAAGGTTTTAGGGGCTTCGAGCAGTGGTAAATTCTCCGCGCGATAAATTCGGTTAAATTTATCTCCCACTTAATTTTTATTACCAGACCCTATACTTACAGAAAAAATGTCTGGGTATAGCCGGGAATCGAACCCGAGACCTCCGGATTGCCAGTCAGTTACTCTGACCATTACACCACGGAGGCGGACGTTGTTGGAGTTGGTGGTGTTTCACAAGGAGAAAAATAAAAATACAAAGATTTTTTTTAATTTACTCTATATATTTCGAGCTCTTAACTCATCATCAGGAGTGCATTGCCAGTCATCATGTATCAATGATTGCAAACCTGTTATTATTGATTGCAAAAGTCGTATTATAGTTTGAAAAACCCTATAATATATTAGAAAATGTTGAAAGAGCTGGACGCTCTTTGAACTACAATTATAACAATTTTTTACTTTACCATACAGGATATGGTCAAGTATTGTAATCGTGCATGAAAAAAGTGGTTTTTTCCTTTTTTTTTTTTGAAATATCTCAAAAACGGCTGAAAATATTTTGATTAAAAAAATTGAGCAAAGCCATGGTATTTCGGTCTACAAAAAGCCTTAATAAGTGAACATCGAAAAAAATTATATTTTTTGAGATATTAATTGATTTGTCAAAATGTCTGTTAGTCTGTGCATTACCAAATTTTTGTGAACGAGCTAGCTCAAAAACTAGTGGGAATATCGAAACCAAATTTCACACGTAGTTTTGGTCCATTGAGATTAAGAGTTGATTAGATTTCTGTGGATATCTATCTGAAATTAAGGGGAGTGGAGGGGGTTAAAAATTAAAAATCTAGGCCATTTCAGCAAATTCAACGAAATTTTGTATACATAATCAGTGGGACACCAGAAGTCTAAAAATGAAAAAACTAACCACCCGAAATGGGGGGGGGGTGTAGCATCAGAAAATGAAAATATAGGCTCTTGTACCAAACTCAACCAATTTTATATACATAATCAGTGGGACCCCAGGAGTCTAAGAATGCAAAAATTAACGCCCTTCCCCTACATGATTATAAATAATTTGATTAAATATTAAATATAAGTGAGGGGCCAGGTTGAATGGTAAAGTCAAGTGGATGGCCACATCAGAACATGTCAGCTTATTTTTTTACTCGGTCCCAGGTGGAAACATTCATGAGCAGTGACTCAAAATTATATTAAAAAAGGGACTATTTAATTATATATTAACTTGGATGTTTGAGTTTTTTACATTTTGTTCCAAATTTTTAGGGAATAAAATGATGGAATCGAGACTTTACTTTTAATTATTTATTTGAAGAAAACGCACATCCGTCTTAAAACATTTCCTTAATAAATTATTAAGTACTTTTGGTTGAATATAATGTTTACTATAAAGACAGATTTATGTGATCGAATTAAGCGACTCAGTTCATTTTGACATTTCTCTCTCGTAACACCGTCTCGTCCCCCTCACCCCTTTGCTTTCCCTCTTGCCATTCTTGCAAGAAAATCCGAAACACAATTAGATTATTATTTATGCATCAGTTCATTCCTCTATAATGAATTTGTATAGAAATTTATATAAGCTAACTAAATAAACGGGTGGTTAAATAATAATTAATAAAGACAATTTATTATTGTTATCTAATAAAGAATTTATAATGAAAATGGAAAATGTATACAAACGTAGTTGAAATAATAGATATTCACTTTAAAACTTTGATATAAATTAATGTTTATGAATCTAATTGAAATTAGTTGTCATTTAAAGAGAAACAAAACATCTCGTTTATTAACCGACTTCAAAAAAGGAGGAGGTTCTAAATTCGACTGATTTTTTTTTGTGTCTATATTACCTCATATCTTCGCCAATTGTGAACCGATTTTGATGATTTTTTTGCATTGGGTTCAGTCTAGTTTCCGATTGATCCCGTTTTCATGTTTTCATCATTGGTATTGGACCTTTTTTGATATGTTTGTTCAGGGATAACTTCTTTGTTTATGAACCGATTTTAATGATTCTTTTTATATTGGAAAGAGGGTACCTTAGAGGTGGTCCCATATTAATTTGGTCAAGTTTTGAAGATATGATCAATGACGAAATAATGTAAATCTCCAATTCTTATGACCAAATAATCGAAATTATAAAAAATAAAATCTTTCATAAAAAAATCTTAAAACCTTCATTTAAAAAACGCAAACGTTTCGAGAGAATTTCTATATTTATGAATTGAATTTTATTATCATTTTCTGGGACTGAGGAGTGAAAGGAAAGGAGGATTAATTGGATGGATTAATTTCCGCAATATGTTATTGGAATAATTCTCGGAAAAGAGGTTTTTTTTTCTTTAATTAGTTTTTTCCTCTTACTAAAATCAAGGACTAAAGATGATCAAGGACACTCGATGGTGGAGAAATAATCTCCGGAGTCGAAGCTAAAATATAATGTATACATTAATTCATGTAAAATAATTGGTTCATCATTTTCTTGATTAGGGGATTGGGAATGGATAAATGATGGAATTGAAATAATTATCGGAAAATAGGTTTTTTTTATTTAATTAGTTTTTTCCTCTTATTAAAAACAAGGACTAAAAAAATGATCATGGACACTCGATGGTGGAGAAGTAATCTCCGGAATCGAAGCTCAAAATCAATGTATCCATAAATTCATGTAAAATAATTGGTTTATCATTTTCTGTTTCATTCGCCCGACGCTTTCCCTTACAAGATGCATGCAAGGTATTATATTAAGTCACTTTTTTTTAAGTCACTATTAATAACATCACTAAAAAGAGAAAATAAAAATAAAACCGACTTCAAAAAAATTAAATGCAACAAATAAAATAATAATAACTTAAAAATCAAATAAAATACACTAAAAGGTATAAAATAATTATCTTATTTAGTTACAACTAAACGACTAAATATTAACATGAAATTACATTTTGAAGTCAGTGCCAAACATATAAATTTTATGAATCGCACTCGACGGATCTTACTTAGTACGTTTGGCGGGTGCGCACGCTTATAGATATAGTTTGTTTGGCACCGACTTCAAAAAGTAATTTCATGTAACATATTTCATTGTTTAGTTGTAACTAAATAAATAAGATAATTATTTTATACCTTTTAGTGTATTTTATTTGATTTTTAAGTTATTATTATTTTATTTGTTGCATTTAATTTTTTTGAAGTCGGTTTTATTTTTTTTTTTTATAAAAATTATTTTAAATATGCCTATGTTTATTTGTATCAAGTAGAGGACACTTTCTTTGATTTACTCTCAAAAATCAACCACTCTGCGGCTAGAAAATATTTTCATATTTTTATAACATCTGGCTTTAAAATAAACTTACGCACTATACCCGAAGGTGGCAGGGCTATAATAAATTTATGTGTTGTGTTTAACACATGCCATTTTTAGAATACAATTTATTTCAAAAGCATTAAAATGTTAATAAAATCCTTAGATCCCTATTCTTTTTTACGACACCCCTACTCAATTATACCCCTCCTAATTTAATTGAGAAAGAACTTATGTGATTTGATAAGAAAATTAAAAAAAAAATCATTAGAACCGTTTTTGAAAAATTTGCGAAAACCCCAAAAAAGACAAAAATGGCTAGAATTTGTATTTTGTATTTTTATTTACCAAAAAAAATGCCTAGAATAAAAGGCTATTTTCAAATATTTTACGACACCCCTAATTAACTTCCCTCTCTTAATTTAAATACGTCAAAAAATTATACTCCTTGAAGAACTTACCAGGAGTACAAGTATGAAATGTGGATTTTTTTCTAAAAAAAAGTTAAATTCGGAAGAATGATAAAAAGTGCTTGATTCAAAGTATGCTCCATCGCTTGTTATAAATTTTTCTCATCTTTCGGGCAATTTGTGAATACCCCGCCAGTAAAAAACTTCTCCTTTTGCTGCGAACCATTCATCGAGCCATTTTTTCACATCTTCGAACCAAAGCGCTGCTCAGCAAGTGCGTGACTCATCGATGAAAACAAGTGGTAATCGGAAAGAGCAAAGTCTGGTAAGTAAGCCGCATAGGGTAGAACGTCCCAGCTGAGTGCTTCCAACTTCTCGCGAAGCGGTTTTTCCGTATTTGATGGAGAATTGTCATGGAGAAAAATAACCTTATTTTGTCTTTTTTGATATTCTGATCATTTTTTAGCAACGAACTATTCAAATCTATCAATTGCTGTTGGTAGCGTTTGGTATTAACAGTTTCAATCGTTTTCGTCCAACAATGCTTTAAATTCTGCATCTTCTTACCTTCTTGGCGGTTTTCCGTGTTCCTTGTCTTCAACATCAAAATCACCATTTTTGAAACGACGAAACCATCTTTCACAAATATCTTGCGATGGAGCATATTAACCATAAGCTTTTCGAAGCATTCGGTATGATTCAGCAGCAGTTCTCTTCGAATGAATACAAAAAAATAATGCACTTTATTGGCCCAAATTTCGACATATTGAACATAGCAAAACAATGCTATGCAAACATTTTTTCAATTTATCACTTATGCGCATTTGACACTTGTTGATGGCGCAACAAAATGCCATCTATGTCAAATCTTTATGCTACAATAACTTTTAAGGAGTTGGGTGTTGGTTCTAGGTGAACCATTTTAATATAATAATAAAACTTGAGCAAGATGCGAGGTAGTTTTCACAAAAAAGAAATAAAACAAAATTGAGTTTTGAATTCGATATATATCGGGGGTGATGACTTTATGCTACACACTTAATTGGAATGTCATCTGTTTCTCAAATCCCTATTTCATACTTGTACGCCTAGTATGTTACTTGATTAGCAGATTGATTAAAAAAAACGTTAGAGGTATTTTTGAGAAATTTCTTCCAGTTGTCAGATTTCCACCAAAAGATTTCTTTACACCTTCTGACCCATATCTAGCTCAAGTTTTTAATAGTTTTTAAGGAATTTGGTGTTGGTACTTGGTGAAATATTTTTTTTAAATTATTGGATAAAATATACTTGGTAGATTTCACATTAATTAATATTCATTAAAAACTATTGAAGATGCTAGTCAAGAAAAATTAATAGTGTTTTATAGAAGAATTCTAATCAAGTTGGAACGATGTAATAGTCATTTATGGTTTCTCTCTACCTGCCACAAGCAACAACTCACCCCCAATTTTATTAACATCAAATGCGCTTCTCGTTCGTCCGCGGCCCGTAAAGCTACTTCTATAGCTAAAACAACTTGGTTGAAGCAAGAAATGAAATGGTATCCAACCAGATATTACTTAAACCTTCACCAAAAGTAATACATCTCTCGCTGCCCAATCAATTACATCCGACACAATTTACTATTTTAGAGGATCAAATTCGTGAGGAAATATTGCACTACAGGGAAGAACTTTATTTAAATAAATCCAAGAAAATTTTAAAACTCAAGAACAACAATTTTTCGAATAAAGGTGATAGTGAACACATCATGAATAAACCTAAACCTGTCTCTTTTTATAGTCGAGTAGTTAATTTAACAGACACAAAGTTTTCTTAGTGTGAAACCTACCAAGTATTTTTTATCCAATAATCTCAAGTTTTTAATTTTGTTTCTCTGCAAATTAGCATTGATTAACAAAGTAATGAACAATACACACATAATATCGACCTGTCACTTAATTGGCTTTGAAGCTCACGAAACCCACTATTTTGATCATAATCCGACTTCCATCTATTAAGGACATCGTTTACTTTCATCTAGATGTGACAAAGTGAAAATAACTATCATAAGTTTGAAGAAGGAAGTCCTGAAAATGTCAATATTTATGGAGAGAAATACAATACTTTCACATGGGAGATGAATAGACGAATATGGAATTTAAATAATTATCGGAAAAAAAAGGTTTTTTTTTTTTTTATTTTAATACTTTAACATAAAATTAATTTCATAAATGTAATAATATTTATATTTTTGCCCCCGGGTCATTTGATCAGGTCATTTGATCACAAAGCATGTCCGTATTTACGCCATTTGTGCTATAAAATAATTATTTTGAATGACAGATGACGTAATTGGGTTGGATAACATAATTACGATTCAATTGAATAGATTTTAGCATGATTGTTGATTTATTAAGAGAAATCACTGAAGTTCTCCTCTGCTTGATGCAAATAAACATAGTTATACATAACTTATATGAAGAATATTTATTTATTTATATATAATTAATTTGTTAGAGAATATAGTTTTGAAAGTTTGTCATTCACTAAAAGTCTTTTTAATTCAAAATACTTTATCTATTATTTCTCATGGGTTTAAGTAATTATTTTTGTTGTAATAGCAAGCTGGTCTCACAACGAACTGAATGATGAAGGTTAAGCCTTGGAAACTATAGTTTGTAACAAATAAACTATATATATAATATATTCATTATACATAATATATTAAATATGTTTATTTGCATCAAGCAGTGGACAAACTCACTGATTTCTCTTTATAATTACGATAATAACCATAACCAACAACCATTATAACCATAACCATTGGCTCCTTTTATCTGTTTCAATTAATTTAGTCAAATGAATTACCTACTCTATATTCGTTATTAGTGTTTATTTCCGTTTTTCTTATATTGTAATATAAAAATTCTCTAGAGAATTAATTACGAATCAACACGGCAAAGTGTGTAAATATAGAGATATGGTTGAAGGGGAATTCGCTTTAATTGTTCCCACGAATCCCAGTTGAATAGCTTGTATTCAAAATTCTAAATATGGCTCTTGTAATTAGATGATTATTGCATTATAGACCTGCACTGGATTAACCATTAAGCAAAATAAACACGTGCTTGGGTTTCTCGGGGAAAGGGACACATAAAGTATTCCCCTAGCACTCTGCAATGACCTATATAACTCTATATTCATCAAATGTGCATAAATCCATCCGGCTCGATTCCTATCCTCTAAAAAATCTAAAATTTACTAGTATTTATATTATTACATGCTTTTAATTGATTTAGTAGCTTCTCTATATATCTGTTTTCTGTGTTAAATTCCGAACATGTAGCTAAAAAAAAGTGTTGGATATGTTTTCTGACAAGCATGGAAAGGTAATTGAATATATATTCAAATTAAATTATAATTTGTTGTAATCTTCATCAACATGACGTCAAAATATAAAATTATTGTACTTATATTTTAGGTTAAAGGTAAAATAAAATGAGAGAGTCTTCTGTTTTTTAAATAAAATAATTTTTAATTATTTCTAGAGACTGTGGTTTCGAAGGCATTGCCTTCATCATCAGTCTATCACAAATATTTCAAATTAGTTACAAATTAAGATTTATACATAGAAAATTTTGAAAAATATATAATGTCTTTTTCTTCATGTTTCTTCTTGGGAGTTTAGAATATAACTGTGAAGTTATATTCTAAACTCCCAAGAAGAAACATGAAGAAAAAGACATTATATATTTTTCAAAATTTTCTATGTATAAATCTTAATTTGTAACTAATTTGAAATATTTGTGATAGACTGATGATGAAGGCAATGCCTTCGAAACTATAGTCTCTAGAAATAATTAAAAATTATTTTATTTAAAAAACAGAAGACTCTCTCATTTTATTTTACCTTTAACCTAAAATAAAAACAATTCTGTTACCATCGACAGTGAAATCTTTTATTCAACTAATATTGTACTATATTCGAAGATATTATTATTGTTGTAAAAGTTCGTGGCTGTGATATTATTATTGATTCAAATTTGACAGATTTTAATTTTAAACAAATTTAAATTTTCGAAATAAACAGTAGAAAAAATACCCAATCACGAAGTTTTTACTTTTTTCTTTTTTTCTCAAAAATTAATTTTGTTTAGTTTTTATTGTGTATGTAATACTTAAATCACACCAGGTTGTTTCAATTATTACATTTTGAATTAAAATCACTAGTAAGACAGACTTATTGGCTATAAATGAGGAAATATTATGATTATTTAAATGCAGATAGTTCAAGTACCAGATTGTGTGCAGAGATCAGAGTTGCCTGATAGATAGGCAACCTATACAGCACCATTGGGAAGCTAGAAGTTCAGAATTTGTTCCCCAGGGGTTTTTTCTGCCAATTTAATATCTACCAATGTGATATGAATATGAATAATAATAATTATTAAATACCATATATTGTACAGTAAAAACCTTTGAAACGTGCCAAAAGGCATAAAGTTCTTAATGAAGTTTAATAAAAAATTTTAATAACTTAATAAATAACGAAATAGGTGTAATTTTTCGCATTTAGCGAAAACCCAAATAGATTTCTAGACCCAAAACCCTAGATCCGTGATTTTCATCGAAATATGTCGTTTGAGCAGTTTTCGAGAAACTTCTATAATATATACGAGAATATAATATATCGAGGCGACTGTGAGTCAGTGGTTAGAGTGTCGGGCCGGTGACCTGAAGTATGCTGGTTCGAGACTGAGTCTCGGCAGATATTTACAGTCGCCTCCTCTTGGAAAGCAATGGCAACCTGCCAATAGTATAATTGCCTAGTCAACCTCTCCAAACTAGCCGTTCGGAACCGGCGTTTAAAAGTAGGTCCCATATATCTGTGTAAAACAACTAAACACACTCAGGACAGGTATCTGTGGAGAGGCGCCGACGCCCCTTTCGGGCATGGCACTCTAAGAAGAAGTTATAATATATTCAAAAATATCTCATTTTATAGTATAACATAACATAAGATTAAATAGTAGGTATATAATAAGATAGTTCGGCGAAAATAGAAATTTTCCCAAAGCTGGGTTTCGAATACGTTAGCTTGGCTCTTTCATAAAAACACCAATAAGTTTCAGTCACGCCAGGTTTTTTTGTATTTAATTTAAACCTGTAAACAATCTGAGGCTGCTTAGCCAAGTGCCCACAGATGGCTACTTAAATGATTTTCTCTTAAAGAGTGTGAGTGTGGATTCTCGTTAACTTAATCCCATTAATGGCAGGATTGGCGGGAAGTCCCTGGGATAATTAATATAAACCACAAGAGAGTAATGGACACTTAGCAGGCTTAATATGATGACCTTCCTCCTCAAAATTCAACCCTTGAACGAGATACTCTGAATTTACCATTACGACTTTCCCTACATGACACAAGTGACAAATTAATATCAACTTTTTTTTTTACTTATTTATTATTATTTTATTTTTGTTATTAAGCTCCATAATAAATATTAGATATATCGATTTTCCAGACCAAAAAGAACAATAATAAGTGTTATATTAACTCATCAATTGCGACGTTTCGCTCTTTTATTACAGCTTCATCAGGCTCTACAAAGAAACAAAAACATTCAAAATACTTATACTTTCTCAATTTAGATTTTATTTTAAAATTAAATTTTATAATATATTGACAAGTTATTTTTAATCATTTGAGAGTGTGCAGTTAGATTCTAAAGTTTCTCTTGCTTCTTTGTGAGATAAATGTGTTCAAATCTTTATATGTTGAACTGAATGAATGGCAAAGCTAAATGAACTGACAAGGTGTTTAGAAAAAAAATTATCAAGGTGATTGTATAATATATGAAAAGGTTGGATTAATTTGAGAAAGTATAATTATTTGAATGTATTTGTTTACTTGTAGAGCATGAGGAAGAAGTAATAAAACAACGAAACGTTGCAATTGATGAGATAATATAACATTTATTATTGTTCCTTTTCCTCTGAAAAATTGACATATTTATTTATTTTTAATTTTTTTTTTGTCCTTTTAATTTGATTTGATTTTTCGATTATACATTTTTAAATTAGAAGCGAATTTTTATATTTTAATATTTTATTTTATCATTTGAAATGTCAGTAGAAGGGAGAATTATGGATTAAAGCTAGATAGGGCTTTGTACGAGACGAAACGAAGCAAGTTTTAAAATAATCGTGAATTGTCAAAAAAAGATATTATCGTCTCGGTCTTGGTCTTGTATCGTTAGTTCTAGTCACATCTCGTAAAGTAACGTCATATTCTTCTTATTTAAAAGTTTTGTTTGAGGTTTGTAGGCCTCAAGACAACTGTTTTTCAACTTTATAGAATTTTTAGAATGCTGGCTTAATTATCTGTTCTTAATTATCTATATATCAATATTCTGTTTAATAAATGACTGGAGGAAAGGGAGTGGGCTTTTCAATAGGCAAAATGAAACAAAATAGATTAGAAAACAAAACGTGAATACTTTTATTAAAAAATAGATATCTGGAGGTTGAATTTTGTGGAGGAAAATAGAGGAAGGATTTTCGGACTTGTGGTTTAACTGCTTGGCTGGATTTCACGCTGGAAGGCAGAATCGCTTCTTCTTCTCTTGAGGCCGAGAAGATGATAATAATTGATTGAAGGATATTGGAGAATCCGTTCTTATCTTGCAGTAAGAATAAACCTTAGGGCAACAAAAGCGTTGTCGATTAGTGAGAGTTACATGGGGAAAAAAGCCAAACTGAAATTGAGCAAAACAATGAAAAATATCTACTAACCTTAGGTCCAAATGCAATACCGTATCAATTCAGAGGATACACGTTTATTAAAAATAGCTGATTTTAAATAAACAAATGCTTGTTCATATAAACAATGCTTGAATTTATGAAGCTAGCATATAAGGGCTTGGTGCTTGTAACGGAATTTAGTAGTAGTTGTATCTATGAGGATTGATCGGGAAAGAAAGATGTTTGCAGCAGTTGCAGGTTATATCGCCACAGAGATGAGCAGGAGTGGGGGGGGGAGGGGTGAGCTTGTTCAAACTGCCATGAGATGAGAGTGAACGGATATTCGGAAGTTGGCAATGAAAGAAAATTAGTGACAATTTTGAACACTTCTATATACCATTATAGTAAAAAATTTTTAAAATTAAAATAAATTACTAACTACTATAGAAAACCAAGCGAGATGGTCTACTAGATTTGAGACGTTATATAATATTTTTATTATTTCAGAAGGGTTGTTTCACCACATCAGGAATTGAACCCGAGTGCCAAATAAATGCAATCAGAACATTTTGCTTGCCCACCGAGATGAACACATCTGACATATAGTTATATAAATATGGTTTCATTTTAAAATATCCTGAGTAATATGTAACTACTGGAAGTAATAACTTGAAATTTACTATGAAGTTTGTTAGTTTTAAAACGTAAATAGTTACTTGATAAGAAAGTTTTTTAAAAATTCAAATTTTAAAAATCACGTTTCCATCTCGAGTTATGTTTTGAAAGTAGCCTTCCTACAAAATTTCTAAGCGAGTACTTCCCGAGAAATCGAGATAAAACCGGTAAAAACATAGCTTTAGAACTTTATCATAGCCAATTATATTCCTAAAAATTCTTTCAAATTGTACTTTTCCTATATCTATAACTGTTAAAGCAGTATAGGTATTGAATTAAAAGTGCCCCAAGAAGCTGTTTTATCAAAATTTTGACGCATTTATGGTCATTGCTCAATTCTTTGGAAAGTGGATGTGTTTCTAGTATTAATAAAGTATCGTATATTCATATGGGAAATTATAAGGTTATTTTTTCTACTTTTGTGCAATAATGTTTCGTTTTCTCATTCCGTCACCTCCCTCATGCAAATTTTTGGTGTTCTAAACCACGGTCCAGTAAACCATTACAAGAACAAGTTTATGTTCCATGTTGTCTTTCACCATTTATCATATTTTGTTCCTGGTATCACATGTTTTTTTGGATCTATTCAGAACTCATAACTATATGGACCTCCTCCCCCCCCCCTCTTTAAACTCAAAAAAGTTGGGGACCACTATAACATTTTAGACAATTAGCCCATGTACTATCAAATTTACTTAAGAAATTCCATAATAATTTTAAAAAAATGTCATCAAATTATCGAAGTAATTTTTCGATTTTTTTTGAAAATCAGCCAAGTATAGATATGAGAAAATAAAAATTATTTGTAATTTATTGATTTAGAAAAATGTTTATCGGTTAATTTTATAGAAGCAGTAATTACGTATAATTCCTCAAGTGGTCGAGAGTAGATTAAATTATTTCTATCCCAGTTGAATATTTCAATTGAGAGCGTCAATAGCAGAAGCAGTGGCAGAGTGAGAGAGCGGTGTGCTTAAGGTTTAGTCTTAACGCCTATTCCATATTGATGGGCTATCATAATCATAATCCCAAGAGAGTGGCAAAGGGTGGATAAAGAGTACGAGGGGAACCCCATTTGGGACAAGGTAAACATCAGGCAGGGACAGCCAAAGGACTAAACCTATTAAAGGCTTGATAAACACATTGCCAATTGCTCTTAGTACAATAAGTCCATTGGGCCTTTGTGTACTATTATCCTTGTTAATGTATTATCCCTCTACTCTATCAGATATGCAGAAGATAGGGGGTGGAAAATTTACCAATAAATATTCATGAGAGTTTAATTAACTTGAAGAATTTTTAAGATTCCGTTCCAAAGTAAATCGGGACCCTATTATAGTCTCAATAAAAATGTTTGTATGTCCGTCTATCAGTGGATTATATTTCGTTAACTGAAAAAATTACAAACTTTAAATTTAGAATTCAGTTTCCCCGAAATCAAAAATTTTATTCAAATTTCAATCGAATTATGGGTAAAAATTAAAAATATTTAATTAAATATTTGATGGAAGGGTGTCCAAGAATAATGAAAAGTATAGTAAAATTCCCAATAAAATGAATTTATTGGAACGTTACTTTCATTTTCTTAAAAATCAACATTTCTGAAGATCTTCCGTCCTTCTTCAGAGTTTAAGGGTCAACGAAGGAAACATACAAGTTACATGCACGAAAACTGCAGAATCAACAGCTTAATGACATCATCAAACCTGCCGATTCATCAATATAACAAACATATAAAAGGCGCCTTTGCCACAAGGAAACCCAGATCTGTTTAGACCACGATCACTGCCTGCTCTGCTCATTTCTCCACACAGGAACATTACGGTTCACTGTCGGGTTATACCTTCTTGAATTCTTATAAACTTAAACTTATTTTATTTACCCCAGAATAACCATCAGTTATTTAAGTATATTTTAATTCCTTTTATTTTACAATTGTAACCAAGTGTAAGCCAACTTATATTCAATAAAAATAAAAAACATTAAAAACAATTTTCTCGATTGCAGTGGGTAATATGAATTTTGGATGTTGGTTTGTGATTGAAAATGGTGGTGGGTGTTTCTCAGGGTTTTCTCTCTTAGTTCTTTCTTTCTGAAATTGAGTGAATTTTACTGTGAATTTACTTTACTGATTTTAGTGTGAAAATTAATAAAAAATTGATTAAGAATAATAAAAAAACAAAATAAAATAATTTTTAAGAAAAAATAAAACCGACTTCAAAAATTAAATGCAACAAATATAAAAATAATTTTTAAGAAAAAAATAAAAACCGACTTCAAAAAATTAAATGCAACAAATAAAATACACCAGAAGGTATAAAATAATTGTTATCTTATTTAGTTACAGCTAAGCGACTGAAATATTAACATGAAATTACTTTTTGAAGTTGGTGCCAAACATATACCTTTTATGAATCGCACTCGACGGATCTTACTTAGTACGTTTGGAGGGTATGCTT
The DNA here is from genome assembly GCA_024734495.1 of Forficula auricularia. Lineage (NCBI taxonomy): Eukaryota > Metazoa > Arthropoda > Insecta > Dermaptera > Forficulidae > Forficula > Forficula auricularia. The sequence continues at coordinate 18,413,631 of JALMQS010000099.1, forward strand.
GCTTATAGGTATAGTTTGTTTGGCACCGACTTCAAAAAGTAATTTCATGTTATTATTTCGTCGTTTAGTTGTAACTAAATAAGATAATAATTATTTTATACCTTCTAGTGTATTTTATTTGTTGCATTTAATTTTTTGAAGTCGGTCTTTATTTTTTTCTTAAAAATTATTTTTATATTTGTTGCATTTAATTTTTTGAAGTCGGTTTTTATTTTTTCTTAAAAATTATTTTTATTTTTCTCTTTTTAGGGATGTTATTAATACTGATCATATCATCAGAACTTGACCAAATTAATATGACACCATCCCTAAGATACCCCCTTTCGGATAAAAAAAGAACCATGGAAATCGGTTCATAAACAAAGAGGTTGGGTCTAAACAAACCTAATAAAAAAGGTCTAATACCTATGAAAAAAAACGAAAAAAATGGGATCAATCGGAAGCTAGACTGGACCCAATGCAAAAAAAAATTTCAAAATCGGTTGAAAATTGGCGGAGATATGAGGTAACATAATCACAAAAAAAAGAAAAAAAAATTCAGTCGAATAGAGAACCTCCTCCTTTTTTGAAGTCAGTTAATAATATTAAAAGGAGGGATGTGAAGTTTTCAATGATAATAAAGATTTTTATTAGAGTTGTTTAATATTTAATAATGTGAATTTATTTTTATCATTACTTGAATTTAACAGAACTAGAATGAGTTATTATAGAAATTTAAGTATTAATGTAAGATTTTTTACACTTCTTTGGTGGACTGAGCTGTTAGAATCGCTTCTTGATTTTCTCACTGTAGTAATTTCCTCTTTTGATAATAATTCCCTCTTCTCTGGAATGGTCCTATCTTCCTGCCGTCTTCTTTGAGACCGAATTATAGCTTCGGCACTGATTATTTGATATGCCGGTGCGCGTTGAAACAAGGAATTCTAGGTCTCTCGTAGAAATAGCCGGTGATTAATGGACTCCAATTCAGATATATTTATATATCGAGTGGAATATAGGAAATATTGTGAGAGAAGTATGTGCGAAGTAGAAGGATGGATAGATTGAGAAAAATGGAGTGGATTAGTTTGGAAGGTGGAAGCTCTGTCTAGAATGATCTCTCTAGAATGATGGGTGGAGAGTGAAGTCTGTAGACAGAATCTCTTGCTTCGAATGTTAACTATAGGAAGAAAGTTTGCATAGGATGTTTTGCGTTCTCTTCCTATATTATGAATGATCTCTCGTCGTCTTGTTCAGACTCTCTCTTCCTTTTTCTTCTTCTATTCCCTTTTGTGAATCTATTTCTCGAATTTCTCCTGTTCTTGTTCGTTCCGTGTTAGTTTAAAGTAATGATTTTTTTTAAGTAAATTTTTATATTATTATTTATTTTTACATTGAAACAGAGATATTATTAATCAATTCTTAAAGGTTCACCCAAAGTAACGCATTAATTCTCATTTCTATGTAAATTCAAATTTTAATTTATTTTTACTATTAAAATTTGCTAAATAATTTATATTTAGACTAATTTATTTGAAAAGAAATTATTATCAAGTTATTTTTTTAATAAATAATATTTAAATAAAAATTTTATATAAAAACTAGAATTAATAAAATATTATTTCTACCCTTATTCTCCAATTCGTGTCTCTTTGCAATTTCGATTATACAATATACCGATGGGTATATTGTACGATTGTTTTTAAAAACCTCATCATCAACATAATTTACATAGTAATAAACTTCCTTCTTTTCTCTTTTAGTAGTGCTCGAAAATTGCCGTTTAAATAACATTGTTTTGTCTGATTAAAGAAAGAAATTCTATTATTTACCTACTTAATCATTTAATCGGAGCGTGTATATGTTCCAGTAAAAGCCCATTTTTTAGTAAGAACAGGTTCTTACTAGATAAAACGCGTTTCACTGAATTCCTTTGTGGTAACTATAATTTACTGATGTTGGTTGCGTTTGGTTCAAAAGTCTAGCTAGAATCTTCATTTTAGAACTTCCTCCTAATTTTGGGTGTTTATTTTCAAAAATTTTTAAAGGAAAATGTCAAAGATTAGAAGCAAAGTTGTAGAGGATGTAATTTTTGACATTTTCGTTTAAAAATTTTTGGAAATAAATACCCAAAATGAGCAACATCAGTAAATTCTAGTTCCCACAAAGATATTCAGTGAAACGCGTTTTAACTAGTAAGAAACCGTTCTTACTAAAAACGGGGTTTTACTGCAACATATATACACTTTGTGTTATAATGTTACCATATTCTTGCACCAAGAGTATAACGCTGGGTTACATTAATAATAATTGCTGGGTAATTTTCTGTTTTCATATTTATGAAATACAAGAGATTACTTTTGTATATTCATTATTATTCCATGTCATGTTATCCTCGATCCGATTCGGAGACTCTGCCAGGCGGAGAATTTGACTGGGGGGCGGTACATCTTTCAAAAAATAACGCAGGTGTCCTAAAGCTAGCTCAGCGAGGACAGAAACCTCGCGTATAGCAAAAGGGCAAATGCTGGCATGATCCCAATATTCAGTATGCACAGGGACTGAGAAAGCATGACCTAACGACAGCACTGCTAGAGTAAAGAAGAAGGATGTTTCCTGCACTGTTAAATTTTTGACGTGACAACGTCTTATAATTCGATGGAGCCGGCTGCGCGCACGAAAAAACATGACTCATGCGGCGTTACCTCGCTCTGAGGCGTTCCATTTAAGGCTTGAAGTGCAAGCGAGAGCGTGGAACGAGCGACAAAGATTGAGGCGGGCTTTTTAAAAGCTACAGTTACAAAAATTTTAATGATGTTTCCAAATTTTAAATTTTAAATTTAAGATTTATGAACAATAATTTAATCACAGTTTATTCTTATAATAAATTATTCAAAATTATTACTTTTTTACAACAAATTACAATTAAATTTGCAAAAATAATTAAGTAACTAATTGAACAACAACTTTTATTCAGTTTACTTGCCGAAAGAAATAAAGTCAATACAAAATTTATTATTATAAAATAATAAAATCAAAAATTAAATTTTAACAGTCGAGTAGAAATTTAAACAATAAATTTTATTCAAGTATTTTGTAAATTTAAAATGATTTTCTGAACGAAGAATTTTATGAAAAAAATCGGTTGTCTGTAAAGTCGGTTTACTGACGATGGTTGAGCGTGACAACGTCATAAGAAAATACCATTCCATCAGTATTTTCTTATGACGTTGTCACGTTCAACTATCGTCAGTAAACCGACTTTACAGACAACCGTTTTTTTTATAGTAAAATTAGATAAGACATTTTTAAAAGTGTGTGTGTTTTCTTGCTTGACATTTTTAAACCATGAAGAACGAGGGAAGATCCTCCGAAATGTTGGCTTTTTAACCGACTTTAAAAAAAGAGGAGGTCATCAATTGAACGGAATGTCTTTTTTTGTGTTTGTTCGTTGATTTCTCTCCTCTTTCGATGATTTTTTTTAAAGAGGGTATCTCGATTGGTACCATATTAATTTGGTCAAGTTCTGAATTTGATCAATGACATATTAACGGAAATCTTCAATTCTTTTGAGCAAATAATGGAAAAATGTTATAAATAAAAAAAGGTTGAACGACCGTATGTGAGAACAAAAGTTCTACCCATCTACCTGCGATGCATGGTAAACATCACTAAAAAGAGAAAAATATAAATAATTTTTAGAAAAAAAAACCGAGACTTCGAAAAAATTAATTGAAACAAATAATAAGAACTCAAAAATAAAATAAAATGAACTAAAAAGTAAAAAATATTTATCTTATTTAGTTACAACTAAACGACGAAATTTTTCCATGAAATCACTTTTTTAAGTCGGTGGCAATCATACATTTTATGAATCGCACTCGACGGATCTTACTTAGTACGTTGGGGTGTAAAGAAGACAACATTGCGTAAGCTCGCTTATATAGTTTGCTTAGCACAGACTTCATAAAGTGATATTTCATGGAAACATTTCGTCGTTTAGTTGTAACTAAATTAGATAATTATTTTATACCTTTTAGTGCATTTTATTTTATAGTTCTTATTGTTTTATTTGTTGTATTTAATTTTTTTGAAGTCGGTTTTTTTTCTAAAAATTATTTTTTAATAGGATAGAATTGACTTTCCAATAAATTTATTTTATTTGGAATTTTATTTTTCATTTGACTGCCGATCAATTTTCCATTGAAATTCTACCAATCCGTCTCTTCAAAGGACGGTATGCAAATCTCTGCTCCTATGCCGCTTTGCTTGACGCTCAGTCTATTTATGTCGTAAGGTCGCAACCGTTTTGCCGCCCTTGATGTGGCTTCCCGTGGACGCCTTTGCATGGCTATGTGCTTAAATTAAAAATCACTAGACCGAGAAATCTTACAATCAAAAATTAAATCTGTAAGTGAAATATTTAGCGTAATCGATAAGTCAGAGGGACTCACCTCCGGATTGCTGTTTTTGGCACTGGGTTTTTTTTTTTTTTTTTTTTTTTTTTATAATGATATTGGTACAAGAAGACGTTGCACCAAGAAGGTACAACCTCTGTAGTCCTTGGTGGATCCTTGTATCGTGAAGATAAAGAGAGGTTTAGGGATTGGGTAGGAGTCGAAGGTATCTGTGGATGCTGGTCTTGAAAGATTGAAGGTTATAATTTGCTGGAAAGACGGTCGGGGGAAGAGAGTTCCAGTATCTAGAAGTCATAGGGATAAATGAATTGGCAAATGCGTTTGTTCGATTAGTATCCAGTTTATGCGCGTAGGGGTGTTGAATCTTAGAAAATCGTGTATTTCGCGCAAATGAGGCCTTTGGTGGGATGATCGATTTTATTTCGTCAGAACAAAAGCCATGGTAATATCTATAAAAAAGGGAAAGGGAGGAGTTCAGTTCCTGAAGGAGTAAACGCAACTTTTCTGCATTTAAGGTAGTTGTTTCGCGACAATATTTATAAAAATGTAATGCTCGAGTATATAGAACAGATAAAAGGATTCATAATTCACAAGCCCAAAACTTGTTGCTGTTTATGTACCACTACTAGCTAATCCCGTGGTCGTTTGATAAATCTGGCAACACTGTTCGAGCTTGTATATATTTTATCATAGAAATTTCAGATAAAGTACATTATAAAGGGAGATTTATAAAACAAAAAGTTCTTAATAAGCGATTGAAATCTGTTGCGACAATGGCTGAAGCGAAAAAACGTTAAAAAAATTACTAAAGTTAACCCACTTTTTAGGTTAAATAAATACGTTACCAGCTTATTTTAGTATAAATTTTTCATTATTTATTAATTATTATCTCAAAAATTGTGTTGTAACTATGAATTAAAATGTTCTTAAAAATTATATTAGCTATTGTTTAATGTTGGTTTAGTTTTTATAACAGTGGTAAGAAGAGTTTCTTAATTATAATTAACTATGAATGTAAACTTTCCGATATCCCGTATAGTGCAATGTATAAGAGTCTAAAAAACTCTATCTTTGGAATTTAATATCTCCCCAACCATAGTGTTCATGAATTTATTTTTGCCACCAATCGATGCAGAAGTATTTAAATAATAACCTATCTGAATTTCAAAAAAATCCTAATAAAACCCATATGGTGAAACAACTACCTTAAATATAAAATAATCCATTCAATCTCAGATCTTTGATATCAAAAAACTCTTGTGATTTCCCTATACATTTCTAATTATTAAATTTAATTATTAGTAAGACAGCTCTAACTATATCTGCAAAATTTGTGGTGAGCCCACTGAAGTTAAATTTACCACTTTTAAATGAATTAATTGTACTTTAAACGCTATTTTATTATGGGAGTTTGAAGAACATTTCATATGAAATTCCCGTGGTTTAGATATCAAAGTAAACGCGCAGAGCACCCGATAATATGGTTATAACTGAAAATAAAAGAAGATAAATAAAACCACACCGGGGGTGTTCTGTCTGTGGTTTTTTTGTCTAGGGAGTGGAGTTGATATTTGCGCGACAAAGGCTCAGAGTGAGATTGTGAAATATCACGCCTAATAAAATATACGATCTTCTCGAGAGAATGACAACGAAAATGAGACAAAGCAGGAAGGGGGCTGCGTCCACGACTCCCATTCAAACGGAGAAAAACAACCGATGTAAATTCAATTTCAGATTTTTGCTTCGTTTCATTTTATTTCTGATTATTAATTTATATTTATTTAAATAATATTTTGAAAATTGTCATTGATTGCTCGGTGTAGGCTTAGACCATGAAATAAAGTATATAGACACGCCCTCTGCTACTCTCCACACAGAGTGAAGTGAGGCCAACATCGCCTACAGATAACGTCACGTTCTCGCATAAATATTTTGGTAATTTTAATTTAATTTTAATTTGCGATTATTGGAATCCAAAAAAATAATCCAAACTTCGATAAATTTATCTCAATGTATAATAATTCCTATAGTGGCCATGCTATTTCTGGATGTTCATACCTACAGATGACGTCATATTCTCTAGTTGATGTTGGCCTCACCAAATCGACACCAGGGCGTGTCTATATATAATTCATATAAGCTAAGGGTGTAGGTATATGTTATGAACCATGTGATTATTTATTTACTTCATTTATTTTTATTTATTTATTAAAAACATTGTATCTGTAAGGCCATCTAGCCCCTTTAATGTACCGGGTGATTCAATAAGGGTGACGAGGTACCGTATCTCAGGAACTAATAATCGTAGAAGTTTGGGAAAAAAATCCTTCAGAGGAAATCAACCAAGAAAAATTGCTGGAAATATTTTTTAAGTTCATTCGTCCACCGCTAGGTGGCTAAATAGCTTCAATCGTATAAAAAATGCAATTTTCTCAAAAATTTTCCAATATAAGATTAGAAATGAATACTCTCACTTTGATGTCACCATAATAGTCCATCTTTTTGATAAATGGGTTTTTATTGTAGGACGTAAAATAAAGGCGGAAGGGGATGCTAAACTTTTATATACTCAAGTGTCTATAACTTAAGTTTAACTTAACCTAAATTTGTTACCAAGGTCTGGTTCAAGAAAGGAAGGTTTGGTGAATAAAATAAAAAAACATCCATGCCATTCTAGTTCTTGCCGCCCTCGCTAAGGGGCGTGTTTTATAAAGTTAAACGTTTTATTAATTTTGCTCCGAAATCTTAAATAGAACTGTATAATTATTTTATTAGATTCATAAAGTAGATCAAATTTGCAACAAAAAATGCTCAAACTGCATGTCGATATCTCCATTCGTTTAACAGTTATTGCTTAAAGAATATTTTATTAACTAATTTATTAAAGAAACAAAAATAGGTAATTGAGTTTTCAATTTTTTTTAAGTTTCGTAGTCAAGAATGCCATGGACAAATAAAAAAACAGTTTAAAACTTTGTTCTTATTTTAATCTAATCACAATAATAATGATATAACATAACAAACAATAAAATAACAATTACAACATTAACATCTATTTGTGAAAAATGGCGTTTCCATAGAAACTGTCAACCAAGTCTTTCACGGCCTTCTAAGAAATTAGACATTTTTGAAATTTAATACCTACTCACAGGCGACACAGAATAGCATTAGGAAAAAACGGTATTATCATTATTGTTGTGATTAGATGAAAATGGGAACAAAGTTTTAAACTGTTTTTTTAACAGTTATTGCTTAAAGAATATTTTATTAACTAATTTATTAAAGAAACAAAATAGGTAATTGAGTTTTCAATTTTTTTTTTAAGTTTCGTAGTCAAGCAGGCCATGGACAAATAAAAAAACAGTTTAAAACTTAGTTCTTATTTTCATTTAATCACAACAATAATCATGATCGCCCCAAGTGAATCGCCCGTTCAATTGGACTCCCAGATCCCTCACAGAATCTGAATAGGAGGATCATAGATCCGCAGACCCTAATCGGGGGAGGTGCCACCACTCTTCTATTTGAAATCCACAATACTTGGGTCTTGAGAGGATTGAGCTGTAGTCCATTCTCTCTCGACAACTCTCTTAATCAGTACACTATTTATAATACCCGAGCAATATGAATAATGACAAGTCAAATCGGGCTACGTAATTCATACTTATTTAAATTTCATTATTTATCACATTGTCTGGTCATTGTGAATATTGTTACGTATCTTTTGTGTGATTTGGTAGCTAAGGTACATTAGTCAGGGGCGCAAGGAGCAAGAAAAACATGTACGCAGCATGTACAATGTACATGAACAAACACTCTGCCGCTGTTCTTACGTAAGTAAACATCAACTTCCGGTTTTTCTATTTTAGCCAAAATCTTGGTATACTTCTTTTAGCTTTTAGATAGCTTAAGTTTCAAATTTCAAGGCTCTGCGACTTTTCGAAGACGAGATATGAACGATTAAAATATTTTTTTACGACCCTCCTAATTTACAACCCTTCTTTTATTTCAATCGGATTAAAAATTTGACCCAACTATTAACTCATGACACTTGATAAATATACTAATTTTTAAAAAAATCGTTAGAGCCGTTTTTGAGAAAATCAAAAAAAACGAAATAAAGGAAGTGGGTGTAAATTAGTAGTGTTGCGATGACTGCAAATAAATGAAAATGTGAAAGTCGTGTGGTGAACATACAAGTTGATTTTAAAAACTATCACTAATAATATATTCCGATTAGCCATCTATAAATACAATAATAAAACTTGAGTAAGATACGAGGTAGGTTTCACAAAAAAAAAAAAAACTTAGTTATCTATAAATACGATATGAATCGTATATTTTAAAAATAAATAATTATTATGTATATTTTTTGGTATAAATTGGTAAAATAGAAAAAATTAAATTATAATTTTTTGAATATTTTTTTTTGTTTTTTTAATTGATTAATTGGAAGAAAATATGAAAACTTTTTCAAAACTCGCTACCCTCTAAAACGAAATCTGGTAAAAAATGATAGAATCTAAAATTTAGTATTGAAAAAGTTTTCACATTTTGTTTCATTTATTCAATTAAAATAAAAAAATATTCAAAAAGATTATAGTTTAATATAATAAATCGTTATTTTTAGGGTTCAGTACAAAATCAATTCGAGACCTATTGTTGTTGCCGCAATGTCTTTCAGGAAAGTAAAAACTAAAATTTAAAAGTTGAATGTGTTCATTTTAGGTAAAATAAAAATTATATTAAAATTGATTATTGATGATACCAATGTCCTCCAGAGACTGGAACTCGCTCCCTGCCACCATCTTTCCCGCGACTTATAACCTTCAGCTGTTTAAGACCCGTATCCACAGATACCTTCGACCACCGCCCAGCCCATAAAAGTATTTTTCTTCTTCTTTTCACGATGGAGGAGCCAACCCAGACCTTTAAGGATACACCTTTTTGGTGTAACTCCTTCTCTCATCCTTTTCATTAAAAAACGCTTCTTATGGTCGATAGGGGTAAGTATTTTTAGAACGAAGATTTATTAAGCTGATGAAAATAAGCTGACGTGTTCTGATGTGGCCATCCACTTGACTTTACCATACAACGTGGCACCTCCTTATATATTTTTTTTTTTTTTTTAAAGGGAGAAGGTTTTTTATCCCCCTTCCTGGCTTTTGGTCAGAACCATTTAGCCAATCACATTCTTTGTATTATTTTATAATTTTAAATATTTACACTAGTCCTTAGTACAAACTTCTGAAGAGCCATCACAACTTTTCACTGCACTCACACAAGGGCAAAAGATAATCAGTATTTATTGGGAATTTTACACTTTTGTTGATTTCACAGTATAGCATTTGTGTCCACTTTTTGTTTAGCTCACATTCAAGCAGCACATGATTGAGCCCCTCACTGGTAAGTTCACACCTACACAATGGGGACTCCACCACTCCAATTCGATGCAGATGTAACTTCAGTGATGAGTGTCTAGTCCTCATTCTTGAAATTGATGTAATAGCTTTGCGTGGAATGTTAACTGTTTTAAACCATGGTAATAGGGACACCTCCTTATATTTAATATTTAATAAAATTATTTATATTCATGTAGGGGGGTTAGTTTTTGCATTTTTAGACTCCTGGGGGCCCACTGCTTATGTATACAAAATTTTGTTGAGTTTGGTACAAGAGCCTAGATTTTCATTTTTTGACCATACACTCACCACCCCCCCCCCCCCATTTTGGGGGTTAGTTTTTGCATTTTAGACTCCTGGGGGCCCACTGCTTATGTATACAAAATTTGGTTGAGTTTGGTACAAGAACATAGATTTTCATTTTCTGACCCCCCCCCCCATTTTGGGGGGTTGGTTTTTGCATTTTTAGACTTCTCGGGTCACACTGATTATGTATACAAAATTTGGTTGGAGTTTGGTACAAGAGCCTATATTTTTAATTTTTAACCCCCCCCCTCCACTCCCCTCAATTTTGTGTCGATATGCACCAAAATCTAATCAGCTCTTAATCTCAATGGAACAAAACAACGTGTGAAATTTGGTTTCGATATTCACACTGGTTTTTGAGCTAGCTCGTCCACACAAATTTGATAACGCACAGACTAACGGACAACCAGACAACCGGACGGACGGACAGACTTACAGACATTTTGACAAAAGAATTATTATCTCGAAAAATATAATTTTTTTGATGTTCACTTATAAGAGCTTTTTTGTAGAGCGAAATACCATGGTTTCGCTCAATTTTTCTAATCAAAATAGTTTCAGCCGTTTATGAGATATTTCGAAAAAAAGAACGAAAAAATACTTTTTTCATGCACGATTACAATACTTGACCATACCCTGTAAGGTAAAGTAAAAAATTTGTAATTGATTTCAAAGACATATGGCCTGCCTAAAGAATGAGTTATCAAATGTTTTTGAAAATTGTTCTGAATAGAAAAATTATTCTGACACTCGTTATTAGAACCGAATATTGTTTTATTTTGATGGTTACTTCTCTCTGGAATGAGTTGTTTTATGTTCAGCAAAAAGGTCATTTGTCATCAAATAAATAAATGTTTATTGAGAACAAGCATCAGAATATCATTTTTATAATTTTCAAATTCCGATTCATCTCTAAAAGTTATCAAGTAGATGTGACAAATTAAACGAATCTTCTCTGAATTAATAGCACGGATATAAGTATTTATTTCCATTGTAAAATTCTAAAATAAAAAAAAAGAGTCCCGAGAAAATCATAAAGATTCATGAAAATAAATAAAGTAAAAATAAATCATTTAAGATCACTTTAAGGAGGTTCGGGACTGTTTTCATTTTTATAAGAAAATTCTCAAATCTTTAGCATCGAATCATTGATGTATTAAATATTTATTACCGAAATTTGAAGTTGATTGTCTTTCCCATTACCGAGAAATAATTAATTGAAAATTGTCCTTTTAACATGGAAGTAAATGGACTGAGCTTTTAAAAGGGCTATAACTTCTATACAAATTATAGCATTTTCAACAAATTTTCCAGAACAATAATTCAACTTTAATTAATCGAATGATATATTTTTCAATAGATTTAACAGTCTAGTTAATGAGTTATTGATAAATTTAAAAATAAAAATTTATTTGCAGCCAACAGAATATAACAAAAGCACTAGTTCTAGAAATCATTTTTGTGTTTGATAGATGTTTTTATAATGAGAAAAAATTTATTACAATACTCTTTTTATTAATGTTATCGAAACAAAGATTTTTATTCTAAATTAACCTCATTATTAACAATTATTTTATTAAAACATTTAGTAGATAGAAGTTGTCACTCTGCAGAAATACAAAAGATTTTTTCGTATATCAACCAAATAGATAAGCTGTCCCGAGCTTCCTTAAATGCATTCGTTTGTATATGAAATTTCAAAGTTTATTTTTTTTAATTTTGGACATTCTGAACTTAATTCTTCATCCAGGTAGTTTTAGTATATTTTCTGGCGTAATTAAAGGCGGTGTATAAGAAAATGATTATCTGTACTGAAATACCGAGGGGTGAGCACCCAAACGAATTAGGTGTACACCTCTTTAGAATTAAGTGGAATTCATTTAGAATTCATTAGATAATGTCCCTTCATCTATTGTCTTCTACTTGGAAATGAAAGTGGAAGTGGAAATAGGTGTACACGATATTAGGTTCACGCCTGGGGAAATACGGATTATTGGTCTTAAAGGGGAAGAAAAAATTCAAAAATGTTCTTGTATTGATAGACAAACTATTGTGAATTGGTTATTTTATTGTCAAAAAACGGTTTGACGTAAAGGTTTAGATTCGAAAAAAATATAAGAATTATTATATTTTAATCACATTATTTATAAACATTTGACATTAAAAGATACTTTTTTTCTCGACTTATCGTGATCATTACATCACAGAAAAATAAAAATATAAATAAAGAGAGCAAGTGCGAGTGAGAATCGCATATGATAGGTTCCGTAAGTAATAAATAAATACATATATTAGAATAATTAAAAGATTATAATTAAAAACTAATTATTTATTTTAATTTTTGAACATCAAATATTGGGTAGGTATATTTATTAAAAATTACAAATTTATTGTGGTCAAATGGGGAATAATTTAATTATATATGCTTTTTCAAAATGTTTGAGAGTTCATATTTTGAGAGAAAAAAACGAAGGACCCGGTTATATTAATTGTTTAGCTTAACAGCGAGGTTGTAAATCTCGCTAAAGCTATTCCCATAAACAATCAATATTAAATTTAACTTCGATAGGATGGGATTCTTTAAAAAATATATATCTGGTCGAACTCTCAAGCCTACAATCGGTATCTTTAAGGATAGATGTCTAAGGGAGAAATGAAAGATAAAATGTGATTAACAAAATTTTTTATTTAAAATTAAATAAAGAATTATATTCGGTATATATATGTAGGTATATGTTTATTTGCTTTAAGCAGAGGACAGCCTCATTGTTTTATCTTGATAAAGGTTTTGATGACAAAAAAGGTTTGCAATTTTATTAATTTAGAAAAAAGGAGAAACAAGCTGATTTTTCCATCATTATTTTTTGTCTGATGTTTAAACATATAATTAAAAAAATATATATTTTATGTTCTTTTCAAAAATATAATATTCCGTTATTTCTAGTTAAATTTCTTCGTTTTTTTATACCTCTTCAAAAGGTGAGAGATCTTTATGCCCCACCCTGTATTATTATGTTTTTAAATTTCTCTTGAAACTTTGGATAATCAAATCATTTCTCCTTTCTTGTGTGGGTTTTCATATGATTTGTAAGATTTCTCTTGGGACTGAAGCTTCGAAAACTTACATTAGAACAAAAGGTCTAACCTTCGGAATGGGTTTTGGTATGTATGTTTAAATAGTGTTTCAGTTTGAAAGTCTTTGAGCATATTACACACGAGAACGGTCTATCATCTGAATGGAGTTTGATATGAATGATAAGGAATTTTTTCAGTTTGAATGTCTTTGAACATATTTCACATGAGAACGGTCTTTCTTCTGAATGGATTTTTTTATGATAGAAAAGATCTCGTTTCGATTTGAATGTCTTTGAACATATTTCACACGAGAACGGTCTTTCTTCTGAATGGATTGTTTTATGATAGAAAAGATATTGTTTCAATTTGAAAGTCTTTGAACATATTTCACACGAGAACGGTCTTTCATCTGAATGGATTTTGTTATGTGCGATAAGATGTATTTTCAGTTTTAAAGTCTTTGAACATATTTCACACGAGAACGGTCTTTCATCTGAATGGATTTTGTTATGTGAGATAAGATGTATTTTCTGTTTGAAAGTCTTTGAACATATTTCACACGAGAACGGTCTTTCATCTGAATGGATTTTGTTATGTGCGATAAGATGTATTTTCAGTTTGAAAGTCTTTAAACATATTTCACACGAGAACGGTCTTTCATCTGAATGGATTTTTTTATGATAGAAAAGATCTCGTTTCGATTTGAATGTCTTTGAACATATTTCACATGAGGTCTTTCTTCTGAATGGATTTTTTTATGATAGAAAAGATCTTGTTTCGATTTGAATGTCTTTGAACATATTTCACACGAGAACGGTCTTTCTTCTGAATGGATTGTTTTATGATAGAAAAGATGATGTTTCGATTTGAAAGTCTTTGAACATATTTCACACGAGAACGGTCTTTCATCTGAATGGATTTTTTTATGATAGAAAAGATCTCGTTTCGATTTGAATGTCTTTGAACATATTTCACATGAGAAAGGTCTTTCTTCTGAATGGGTCGTCTGATGATTTGTGAGAAGATTCTCGAATGGGAAGCGCTTACCACTGCTATCGTTGTTACAGACATATGGTCGATCTAGAGAATCGGGCTTCAAATGTTGATCTTGATTACATTGATCTGTGTATATTGAGTGTTCCTGCAACTTAAAATTTGGAATTTCTAATTGCTCGATATCATCACTTATATGAATATCCCTATGTTCATTGTAAAGCTCTTGTGTCCAACATACCGATCCACATAGCAAGCAATCGAAAAACATACTTTCTAATGGATTTTCTAGAACTTTAATTTCAGATTCAGGAATCAAGCAAATCGGACTAATTAAAGATGTGTTCTCTGGAATAGCTCGTTCGGCATATGCAGCACCTGATTGATTTTTCTCCTCAATACCTGTAAAATTAAAAATATCAAAGTTTTGAGAATAAATTTCCTCCGTTAATTTCTGAAAATTACCACAGCTATCGTTGTTATAGACATATGGACTATCTACATATTCGGCCTTCAAATGCTGATCTTGATTAAATTGGTCTGTGTATATTGTGTATTCGCCCCATTCAAAATTTGGAATTTCTAATTGCACCATATCCTCATTTATATGAACATACCTATGTTCATTGTAAAGCTCCTGTGTACAAAATACCGATCCACACAGCAAGCACTCGAAAGACATACTTTCTAAAGCATTTTCTAGAACTTTGATTTCAGATTCAGGAATCGAGCGAATTGGACAAATTAAAGATGTGTTCTCTAGAATAACTCGTTCGGCATAAGCAACAGCTGATTGATTTTTTTCCTCAATACCTGAAAATAAAAAATATCAAATGTTTAATTTAATGATTCAAAGTCTTGAGAAAAAATGTCTTTCTTAATTTCTGAATATAAGAGATAATTTAAAATTCTTTAGAAACGCTGGTGCTAATATGAAATGAACTAATAATACTTACCTTTCATTTAACCATCTCTAGATATACTTGAATATATATTATTTATAGATATATTGAGAGAAAAAATTAAGGACCAGGTTATATTAATTGTTTAACTTACCAGGGAGGTTGTGTATATCGCCACGAAGAGTCTGTAAAGCTATTTGACTAGACAATTAATATTAATTTTAGCAATCGATAGGATCTCTGGGATACTTTAAAAATATTTAAATAAAAAAATAAATTTTCTAATTAAATTTTTTCATTTTTTTAAAATGTGGGAGATCTTTATGCCCCACCCTGTATAATAATAATCCCGATAGAGATTTTGAAAGAAAACACGACTGATTGGTAATATAAACTCCTATACGCTTGACGAAGTCATTGCCATGACTACGAGTCCCGTCCCATCTCAATTCGCCCACCAATGTTTTTTCTTTTTAAATAAAATTCTGCTAATTTACGGTAAATTTAATTTAAATATTTAATTTTATTATCATATGGAACAACATTTTAAACAATTTAAAACACTTTATTGTAACATTTAACTTAAAATTATTTTTTAATTGTTAAAAACAAGGAAAATATACAAAGTCCAAAACCTTTACCACTGTGTGACGTCGCCTTTATTTTTAATTACGGCTTGAATTCTTTTGGGCAACTACTTATTAAGTTTTGACACTCATCTTGAGTGAAAGTATCCCGAATAAATATTTTGAAGTTTGTGTTTTAATTCGACTACGTTTCTAGCTGGTTGTAATCGTAGTAGCTTTTTCCTTGTGTGCTAAAGAGTTTCTATTGGTGACAAAATGGGACTGTTTGCCACCCACTCCAAAAGTGGAACATTATGATCAGAAGGCCATTTTAAAGATTTTCTTGATGTATGGCAGGCCGCTCCGTCTTGTTGGAAGACAAAATTATTATTATTCTGCAATGTATCTGCCATTGTGGAAGTAACGATTTTTTTAAAATCTCTAAATATTTATTGGTGTTTACAATTCCATCAATGAAGTGAAGTTTTTCAACACCTCTAGCAGACATTGAATCCCATATCATAACTTAAGCAGGAAATTTTACTTTCTTTTTTAAACAATCTCAATTGAAAGCTTCATTTTTCTGACTTATCACTCCAATGGACACTATTCCATTCATCACTCGTCCAATTAATGTAATTTTTAGCCCATTTAAGCCGGGTTTTATTTTGTTATAGTGTCAAGAGTGGCTTTTCTTTCGCCTAAAAAAATTAATAAAATTACAAAAAATATTTTTTAAATAAGTTGCAATAAAATTACCTTGTAAGTTTTAAAACCTAACTTAAAGGCTTCTCTATGGAACGTGGATCTTGTAACACTTCGCCCCACTGCATCGCTCCAAAGAACAGATAATTCACCATAGTTCGAACGCCTGTTTTTTCTAATAATCTTCTTCAATGCCTGTCTATCAGCATCTGATATTTTTGATTTCGACGCATGCCGAAGTTTTGTAGCTATTGTACCCGTTGTTTTATAAACTCGAATAATATTTCTGACAGTAAGCTTTGATAAATTAACTAGATCGCCAATTTCCGCGTTTGATTTTCCCTTTTTAAATAAATTGATAATAATTGAGCAAATTTTTTCATCAACAACCTTTCCACAAGTCATTTTTACTAATACTAAACAAAACAAACTTTCTTTTGTTGGAAAAAGGCGAAGCCTAATTGATTATTTCACATATTCAAAGATTCTTAAAAAGAAAAAAATCGTGAAAAGCAAAGAACTATTTTTTATATAAAAATATGTTTTTAACAATTAAAAAATAATTTTAAGTTAAATGTTACAATAAAATGTTTTAAATTGTTTAAAATGTTGTTCCACATGATAATAAAATTAAATATTTAAATTAAATTTATTAGCGAATTAGCATTAATGAATTTGCATAATTTTATTTAAAAATAAAAAATATTGGTGGGCTAATTGAGATGGGACGGTGCTCGTATATGACCCATATCAAATCACTTGAACTCAAAAACATATTCATGTGGTATTATTGGACTTGTGTTTTATTTTATTTTGTTAAAATTTTCAGCTTGTTTATCAGTTTTTCTAAATTAATAAAATTACAAAAAAAAATTTGTTATCAAAACCTTTGTGAAGATAAAACAATAAGGTTGTCCTCTGCTTGAAACATCTAAACATATACCTACATATATATAATTATATATACCGAATATGTATTCTTTATTTACTTATTAAATATTACTCAAAAATCTTTTGATTGACGAGATGGGCGACGAGGAAATACTTCTTTATACGTATTGGATGAAAAGAGCCAAAAAAGACCGTATGTTTGACCTCAAAAATGAAAAGGGGCGGTATCAAAAATTGTTTGATGCCCATCTGCGCAAAACCAACAAAAAGTTCTCAGAATTTTTATTGGTCTTTGTAAAAAGCGTGATAGTTGCAAAAGTGAAGGATGATTCGCCAATTCCCCCATGAGAATTTCATCATCCGCTTCGGAAAATGTAGGAGCCATTTCTTCCCTCAAAAATTAAACGGTAGCGACTGACGATTATATTCACCCTTTTCCTGAACGATTATTCCAGACGAACGATCATCGTTACCGACTCTACCGGCAGTCGCTCGAAGGAAAACAGTTCCAAAAAAATTACAAACAAATAGTGCTCAACGATTATCGTTGTAAGATGATAGTTGAACAATCAACGTGATAGTCGCACCAAGCAAAACATTCCTTTAGACATCCATCCTTAAACCAATTGTTGGCTTTAGAGTTCGAACATATATATATTTTTTAAAGAATCCCAGCGATCCTATCGATGTCAAAATTAATATTAATTGTCTAGTCAAATGGCTTTACAGACTCTTCGTGGCGATATTCACAACCTCCCTGGTAAGTTAAAATGGTAACAACCCATTTTCGCACATTGTTGAACAAAGAATCGAATTTAGAAGTATGTTTTTTTTATGCATAGTAGAGTTAAAAAATCTTAAATCTGAACTTTTTCAAAATTTATTAATTTAATAACTTAAAAATAGGAAAGAGATTAACCAGTCAAGCCAAATATAGAATAGATTTCGTAAAAATTAGTTTATTTTTCATATTTAAAGAGAAGCTGGCTTAAGCCGGGATTATCTAAAGTCATTCGTGGTATATGAGCTTTGAGGCCCAGTTCTGAATATAGTCAGGGGAATGAGATTAGTCAGGGTCCAAACACCCTCATATAACAAAATAGAACATTATGATTGGCGATGTCCCTTAGAAGGGGTAGAAAACTAAGAATTATATAAAACATAGCCCCCATACATCAAGGAGACACAATCGAAAATGCATAAAGAGGATGACACGAAGAAATATCGCTCTCTATTACATTATCCAGCGGCTCTATTATTTTATCCAGCTCTTACCTTACATCTCTATATTATACACTCTCTCTATTACTCGATCTCACGAGTATATTTCTTCTTCCTGGAGTCGTTTTTGCGGGCATTTTCATTCATCCACTTGCGAGCCCCTCCATTGGCATTTCTATCATTAGCACGATAGCTAATTGGATAGCACGGACAAGAATACCTGTCCGGCTCTCGTGAAGACACCACGGAAGCTGATCAAAAAGGCGAGACTTGCAGACCCGCCGGACAGACACCTCCTTCGACGTGGCAGTCTACGGAACCTGAGCGAAAGGGGTGGCCACTTTGGCCCAGCTAATGCTGCTTGAATTCGCTTTTGAACCGAGCAGCACATCTCAAGAGCAAACGTAATTAATCCTACTTTCTTCAACGATCTCCGTTCACACATTAAAGACATCCAATCAATTAATTCTTTCTGGACTGTTAAATTCACCAAGGACCTCAATAAATCATATATTATACATTGAATTCTTGATTATCTTTCACTGTTAAGAAAATTTCCATCCTCCTTTGCAGCTAGAATTCATTTAAGCATTTTTTATTTTATTTTTGCCTATTTAGAATTATTTTTTTATTTTTTTTTTTAAATTCATTGCATCAGATTAACTTCAGTAACGTAAAATTTGAACATAAGAGTAAATTCGGTAGTTTATCAAACTAAAGTACAACGAGATGGCACTCGAGTTACACCACCACCACCACGTCTATAAAGGCTAGTATTCTCACACTCAGCAATATTCCCCTTAAACGTCCCCTTACCAAACCAACTTCCAGACCCTCCGCAACCACACACCCCTCCCTAACCCCATTGCATGGTGGAGGTTTCGCTGGGATTACATGCCACCTGACTCCACTCCTCCAACCCTCCCAGACCCCATTTTACCCCTTGACCCCACCCCCACGAACCACACCCTCAACCCCAACCCCGACCCTACACCACCACCCCTTGGACCTCACCCCGTGTCCTCCACCCCCGCCCCCACACTACCATACCACCCCGTGTCTATGCCCCCGCACCCCCACCCGCGACTTCTGATCGTCACCAGAACAACCCGCCCTCCAAATTCCTTACCCCCTCCGACCACATACCCTCCCTAACCCCATTGCATGGTGAAGGTGCTGCTGGGATTTGAAAAATCTAAGCCATCCCATCCCACAGATATCCCTAAATCTGCAAAATCCCATATTAAAAATATTCTGAGAAGTGAGAATACCAGGCCGAGTAAGGCCGCAAAACCGAACGTCGATACCTGTCTCGTTGTACTAAATTGAACAAAAAATAAGTAGTATATTGCCCCGTACCGTTAATTTATCTTTTCATATTTTTTTATTTATTTAAATTTTCTAACAGTGGGTATCAAAGGTTAATTGAATACTCCCGGCTTCAACACTTCTATTTTTGTAATTTTTCAGAATTTATTTGGCGAACTTGTTTACTTTCTTTTCTATAAAACATAATACATTTTATAAATAAACAATCATGCAACTTCTACATTTGATTCTTTCTTTTACAAATACACACCGAGAATGGATTTTGTACACAACAGAGTCTTGACGAACGCAGGGCGATTTATGCAGGCGACCAACAGGCAACAGTTGAATTGTCCAACACGCCGATCGATCCTGATGATATGGCATTAGACTCTGGGACCTGTATGTCTACCCCTACACCGGCGGAAATGGAAGAATCGACACTTCCAGCCATGCGTTGGCCAGAGATACCAGGGAGTTTGCAAATGCAGCCTGATGGTGTGAACATCAAATCGCAAGTGCACACACCCCCCTCCACCCCCACCTCCGTCAGATATTAATAGCATGTTCCAAACAAAATGATGTTGAAAATGAATGAATCACTAGGCCAATTATGATTGGAGAAAAATGAGTGAAAAATCAAAACAGAAACAAAAAAGCTAATTTTAGTAGAATAATATAGATGAGCAAGAGTTAGATCTGCACCAAAAATAAAATAGAGTCAACGAATAGTAAAATAGATGAACAAAAAAGTGAAACAAATGCTACACTTTAATAGAATAGACGGCCAAAAATAGATGGCCACGAGGGATGAATTTAATGGCAAATATAAATAATTCCACAGCCAAAGCCAATGAAAATTCAACAATAACAGGTAGGTACAAATAGAGTCAGTTACATGATGCAAACAATACAACAAGCGTCCACACTTTAGAAACCAAGATAGCAACAACTGAAAACCATCTTTGAGCCCCCTCCTTTAGAAACCGCCTCTCGAATTCACTTCAGACGCCCGTCCTGTAATCAAACTAATAGTAGACCCCAAACAGAAACCTCCTCCATAGAATTAAAAACAGCAACTCGTATACCCGCCATGGTAGAAATTGGCACACACCCATAATTTGCCAACAACAAAATTGAAATTCCGCCCCTCACCCACCTTTACTAAAAATTGATATAAGTCCCCCAAACAAATTCGTTCCACTAGTAAAAATTTTAATTGGTTTGCATATAAAATATAAAAATTATTTTACAACATTGTCATTTTCAAACTATCAACAATGAATTTCATTGTACCTCATATCCGTGATGTGATTCAGAATGAATCGCATCATTGCCAGCGAGCACTCGGAAAGAACTTTATACGCCTCGCGGGGGATCAATCGATAAAAACGATAAGATAAAAACATTTTTGATCTGACCCATAAGAAACTCCTTCGAAAATCGTCCTATACACTGAAACTCTTCGAAAACGAAAATGCTTTATAAGCAAACCATTATTTTTGATCAGTTAAATTCCCATATAGCCCAGTTAATTCCTATTTTTCAACTTGTCGTTTCGTTGTTGCAAAATTCTAAACAATAATCTAGTAAAAATAGTACATTTCATTATCTTTTAAAATCCATATTTAAATAATTTTTAATAATTATTTAACTCAAATCTGTAAGTAATCATGAATCATCACACTATTATTTCTTTTTCGTCTAATTTAAAATCAATATTCTAATACAACTAATGATATTAGCAAGATAATTTCCACATAGGTCCCCATTTAAAATTTTCAATCCACATCTCTATCATAATTCTTGTATTTCCATTTACATATAAATCCAGCAGGCCCTTTTGTAATTTTAACTTCAGTAAACTCAGTAGGATTTATCGATTCAATGATTTTTGGAAAACTCATTTAACAGTATTCATTTTTATTTATATTTTTTTGCAATTTCGATCATTCGGGCGTCAACACAACTCATTTATCACGACGAGACTCATATAAAATTCTATCCTCTATTTTGGTCTGCTGATGACAAAATTCATTTTTAAATAAAATTTTCATTCTTTAAATAAACCCGATTCAACCCTCTCTAGTCAACTTTCTTTGTAATTTTAAAATTTAAATTAAATTTCTAACCTTGTGTTTTAGACTATCAATAGAGTCAATCAATATTAATTTCTTTTCCACCCTCACTATTTTTCTAAGTTCATTTAAATAAAATTTTCTAGTATTGATGTAAATTTTTCAATTGCTTCACTTATTAATTTTATAATAAAACATTCTATTGGATTCAGCTTTCCTTCTCAAGGTTATTATATCAATGTTGGGAAGCAAGCAAAAAACTAAAAATATAATTTTTCTCCCTTTAGCTCCCGAAATAAGCCCCTTTGCAATTAAAAAAAATTAAAACATTTAAAAAGCGGTAACCAACAAGCGTATTTGCAAACAGTATCTCACGATTCGAGCGAATTAATTATTGTTACGATTAACATAAATTCTTGAAAATAAATTTTTTATAGTATGTCGAATGGTCCGTCACAGAGATGGGAACTCGTGCATCCATATAGACGATGATACAAATCAGTATCCCAATATGCGGATAGACACAGAAAAAGGAAATGTGAAATCAGGAATCGATGTATCAGAGATGGACAATTGAACTTAACAGCGAGATATAATAACAAATTGCTTAGAGATCCCTGCGTTTCGATGGATTAGTTGTGGTCTCCACGGGGTGTAAATATAGCCTCGGCTAATAATTTGAAAAAAGAAAATTTTCAGTTTATTAATAATTTAAAAAAAAAAAAATTTGTCTTAAAAAATTTTTTTTTAAAGGGAAGCGGTGTCATAAAATGGCACACAACCCATTTTCGCACATTGTTGAACAAAGAATCGAATTTAGAAGTGATGTGTTTCTTTTATGCATAGTAGAGTTAAAAATCTTAAATCTGGAACTTTTTCAAAAATTTATTGAATTTACTAACTTATAAAATAGGAAAGAGATTAATCCAGTCAAGCCAAATATAGAATAGATTTTCGTAAAAATTAGTTTATTTTTCATATTTAGCAGAGAAGCCGGCTTGCCGGGATTTATCTAAAGTCATTCTCGTGGTATGGAGGAGCTTTGGAGGCCCAGTTCTGAATATAGTCAGGGGAATGAGATTGGGTCAGGGTCCAAACACCCTCATATAACAAAATAGAACATTATGATTGGCGATGTCCCTTGGAAGGGGTAGAAAACTAAGAATTATATAAAACATAGCCCCCATACATCAAGGAGACACAATCGAAAATGCATAAAGAGGATGACACGAAGAAACATCGCTCTCTCATTACATTATCCAGCGGCTCTATTATTTTATCCAGCTCTTACCTTACATCTCTCTATATTAAACGACTCTCTCTATTACTCGCCGATCTCACGAGCATATTTCTTCTTCCTGGAGTCGTTTTTGCGGGCATTTTCTGCATTCATCCACTTGCGAGCCCCTCCATTGGCATTTCTATCATTAGCACGATAGCCACTGGATAGCACGGACAAAAGAATACCTCCGTCCGGCCTTCTCGCAGACACTCACGGAAGCTGACTCAAAAAGCGCGAGACTTGCAGACCTGCTACACACCACTGCGACGTGGCAGTCTACGGAACCCGAGCGAAAGGTGGCCACGGCCCAGCTAATGCTGCTTGAATTACTTTGAACCGAGCAGCACATCTCGGCAGAGCAAACGTAATTAATCCTACTTTCTTCGAACGATCTCCGTTCACACACTAAAGCACATCCAATCAATTAATTCTTTCTGACTCGTTAAATTCACCAAGGACCTCAATAAATCATATATTATACATTGAATTCTTGATTATCTTTCACTGTTAAGAAAATTCCCCATCCTCCTCCTTTGCAGCTAGAATTCATTTAAGTACTTTTATTTTGTTTTTGCCATATTTAGAATTATTTTTTTTTATTTTTTTTTTAAATTCATTGCATCAGGATTAACTTCAGCAACGTAAAATTTGAACATAAGAGTAAATTCAGTAGTTTATCAAACTAGCTACAACGAGGTACACTGAGTTACACCACCACCACCACGTCTATAAAGCGTTAGTATTCTCACACTCAGGAATATTCCCTTTAAAAAGTACCCTAACAGAACTAACTTCCAGACCCCTTTAAAAAGTACCCTAACAGAACTAACTTCCAGACCCTCCAAATCCTTTCACCTACCCTCCTAACCCCGCTTTAAACAATTAATATAACCTGGTCCTTAATTTTTTATTATATTTTTGAAAAGAATATAATTTTTTTTAATGTGTTTTAAACATTAAGTATATCAGAAAAAAAAATGGGGAGGTCAAAAATGAATATTCTAGCCCTTTCGACCAAACTCAACCAAATTTTGTATACATAGTTGGTCGAAAAGGCTAGAATTTTCATTTTTGACCGCACCCCCCCCCCCATTTTTTGTCTGATATAATGTTTAAGACAAAGGTTTAAAAAAATATCAACATCATGCTACTTTTATAGCTTCCAATTATAATATACCGCCGCTGATGACGGTGTTGCCTCATTTAAATAAACTGCAACGGATCGTTGCTAAACTTTATCCAAATTCATTTGAAATATTAATATGTTTATTCCTTTATTATTAATAAGATATCACTTGCAATTTGCAGTTCATGTTGACTTTAATTCAAAAATAATGATCGATTCTCATTTAACAGTCGAGGAATAACCATTCTACATTCCATTTTTGACATTTCTGTTATTATTGGTAACCATTGCTGAGGACATGGAAGAATCGGCTTAAAATCAAAAATAGTGATCAATTCTTATCCAATACTAGAGGAATAACCTTATTGCATTCCATTTTTGATGTTTTGAATATTAATGGCAACCTCTACTGAAAACGTGGAAGAATCGACTTAAAATCAAAAATACTAAATTCTTTTATGGCAAACAACTCAAACTTGATGTCAAACTAATGTTTGTCTGCCGATATGTACCAAAAACTAATCAGCGTTTAATTTTGTTAAACTAATGATAGGTTTTCAATTTCATTTCAATAGGTGCAACGGTGTGGAAAAAATCGTGAGCCAAAAAAACGATAACATCCATGCATCTATCCATACATACATACATCCATCCGCACGCACTAAATGAAAAAAATCGTACTTTTTGGCCTCTCGACGTGACCCCATGCAATTTTTGGCAAAACCGTCACGTGCTAAAATTCAACCTAATTGAATACTACAATTTGTGATTTTAATTGAGTTCATGGGTTCAATAGTCTTTACCTGAGAACCCTTTGAAGTCGCGCTTGCCGCGAGACCGATTACAATACTTTCCCCATGCTTCGCATTGGATAAAGTAAAAATATAAGGTGTTATTTTGAAAAAAGTTCTATTAACAGAAGAAATTTGAAAATTTATTTCGATAATCCGTATTCGTTGAAAATATTAATAATAATCCATTTCATTATCCAGTAAAATCTTAATATAACGAACCTCAATATAACTATTTCCTCGTATCAAACAAATCCTTCGAAATCCCCTAATAACTGTTCGTAAGAGTTAACCCTTAATTAGGCGCATCAAGAAAATCACAATTAATCGCATGGGGTCTGTAGTGACTCCCCCCCCCCCAAAAAAAAAAAAAAAAAATTGAAAATGGAGTGTGTGTGAAATAAATAAAACAAACTATGTATTATCAAAAATACTAAAATTCTTTATTATAATTATTTCAAAATATACCTTTACATCAGGAATACCTTTTATTAAAAACCTCTTTATAACGAATTTTCAATCATTGCAGAACATAAATAGAAAGTATAATTTACATCTGTATTTTTGTCAACCTATGACCTTTACTTAACGTATCCTACCAATCCAACTAACAAGAATTCATGTCTCGAGAGGTTCAGAGACACGTTAAATTTATTGTTACAATCTATGGTAAGACAATCTATATGTAGGAGTTCAAGACTATCAAAATAAATTAACGTTTGGTGTTGTACGGCATAGGTTCTTAAACTTTTTAAGCCACGACCCAAATTTGAGAAATATGTTCATATCGCGACCCAAAAAAAGACGATTTTTTTTAATTTCTTTCTTTTGATCATACTTAAGCGACTTTCTTCAATTTTACAATGATGACCTTTTTTAACTCATATAACAATTCTAATAAGATAAACAAATGCTTCATTCATAAAATACGTCATACTAAATTTGCCCTTTTTGGACCCTTCTTCGTCACGCTGCGTCACATCAATTTCTGGAGCCCACCTAACACCTAACAAATATAACGTCACAAAAACTAGACCCCTTTCCTATCCTATACTACTAAAGCGCGTTTGTGCCTGCCTCTGTATTTATATACCTATGTACCTATGTCCGTCCCCCCAGGGGGTGGTAGGTGGGATCGAATGGCGTGTTCCAGTGGTGGGGGTTGGGAGGTCTTAGAGGGCATTTCTTTCTGTGTCTGTACCTATATACAGGGGGCTACTAAAGGGCATTTGTGCCTATATATATATATATATAACTTTTAAGGAGTTCGGTGTTGGTTCTAGGTGAAACATTTTAATATAATAATAAAACTAAGATACGAGGTAGGTTTCAGATGATGGGCTAACCCCCGAAATATATCGAATTCAAAACTCAATTTTGTTTTATTTCTTTTTTGTGAAACCTACCTCGTATCTTAGTTTTATTATTATATATATATATATATGTTTGTACCTATGTTTGTCTGTCCCTGTAGTGTTAGGGTCCATGGGTGTGGGTTTGAAGGTGGGGTTCAGGGCGTGGGGAGTCAGGGATGTTGGGGTATATGGATACTAAAGGGCATTTCTCTCTGTCTGTACCTATATCACATACTACTAAAAGGCATTTATGCCTATCTCTGTATTTACTTATGTTTCTATGTCCCCTCCCCAGAGGTTGAGACATGGGGGGCAAGGGTGGGGGTTGGGGTCCAGGGGAAAGGTGGGGGTTCAGGGCGTGCGGGGTCCAGAGCTAGGGATTCCAGGGGATAGGTTTACTAGGATGGAGGATGATCAGATGTGGGGCAGAAATTCCGGGGTTTGGAAGAGGTTCGGTGGGATGGGGAGTGGTTGGAGATGGAGGAGAGGGAGTGTTGAAGTTATGGGGGTCCAGGGAGCGAAGGGGCTTCCATTGGGCTAGCAAGAGCTCACCTTTGGTGGGCCTAGCAGCGAGTAATAAAATAAAACAAAACCAACAATTTAAGACAAAAATTAAAATAAAATTGATGAACAGCGAAACGTATTTTATCAATGGCTTTAAAGGCACTGTATTTTAATCCAAGGAAAATGTAATGAAAAGCACGTGTATTTAATGTTTTTACATTTAATAGTATTGAACAAATTAAAATATATTTTTTAACTTATTGAAAATATAGTAAGATATTTGGTTAACGACTATGCGTGACCCAAAGAAAATGCTTGGATACCCAATTTTGGGTCGCGACCCTTAGGTTAAGCACCACTGTTGTAAAGTACCAAGCCGAGAAGTGGGAGAATGCATTATATAATTTGTCACTGTTGTTTAATGTAAATGTAAATGTATGTTATGTTGATGTTAATAAACAATTTTGCTTACCTTGTTTAAAACGAATCTTAGACCAACCTAACCTCTACATAACAAATCTCATTATAACAAATTATGGTGCTTGTAATAAAGAATATTTTCTAATCTCCTTCAGCTTTGTTATCTCGAGATTTCACTGCATTTGTAATACATTTTGATAGTATTTAAAACTCACTCACCTTTATGGACAGGGATATTAGCTGGGTTGTTATCATGGTTATCCATTATGAAATGATATTCTCTCGTCAAAAAAATAAAAAATAAATAAATGAATCATATATTCTATAAAATGAATTTTTGGTCAAGGTGGATTTTGGAATCAGTATTGCCAGACGATCAAATGAAAAATCCCTTAATCTTTAAAAAATATTGAATTCCTTTAATGAATTCCAATATGGCTTCACACATTCAGACGTCGGTAAAAATATTCTACCAAACAGCACTTTTTTCTTTTTTATAAGAACATAATTTTTTAAAAAGTATTTAGAATTTTAAATAATCAAATCTAACTATA
Source organism: Forficula auricularia (assembly GCA_024734495.1). Taxonomy (NCBI): domain Eukaryota; kingdom Metazoa; phylum Arthropoda; class Insecta; order Dermaptera; family Forficulidae; genus Forficula; species Forficula auricularia. The sequence continues at coordinate 18,441,507 of JALMQS010000099.1, forward strand.
GTATCTAGATAATCCTATGAAAATATTAAGTTAATCAAATTTTATGAATTTTATTACTAGCTACCGTATATGGAACAAACGTTTCTTATGTTCGGTAGGGGTAAGTATTTTCAAAACGAAGGTTTATTAAGCTGATTAAAAAATTGTATAATTGATTTCAAAGACATATGACCTGTCTACAGAATGGGTTATCAAATGTTTTTAAAAATTGTTCCGAATAGATAAATTCTTCTGACACTCGCTATTAAAGCCGAATTTTGTTTTATTCTGATCGTGACTTCTCTCTGGAATGAGTTGTCTTATGTTCAGCAAAAAGGTCATTTGTCATCAAATAAATAAATATTTATTGAGAATGTGCTATTCAATTATCATTTTTATAATTTTCAAATTCCGATTCATCTCTAAAAGTTATCAAGAAGTTGTGACAATTCAAACGAATCTTTCTAAAATTCAGTCGCACGAATATCAGGATTTATTTCCATTGGCATATTCTAAAATAAAATGAAAGTGTCCCGAGAAAATCATACTGATTCATGAAAATAAATAAAGTAAAAATAAATATTTAACCTCACTTTAAATGCATTCGTTTTTATATGAAATTTAAAGTTTAATTTTTTTGTATGTAGTTTCACAGTGAATGATTCACTGTGAAACGACACACCCTTTACATTATTAATTAATATCTTTAATAAAGATAAGAGTAAATAGATATTTTATTTAATATGGATTTACTATGAGTTATAGATACTTATTTCACATTAAAATTAAAATAAGCAGGTAAAAATTTTTTTTCAATATATATTTCAATTAGGAAATACAGAAGGTAACAGTTACCTTCTGTATTTCCTGAAGATGGATTGATAGCCCGAAATATATATATTGAAAAAGAAAAAAATTTTATATCTTTTTAATTTTTTAATTTTAATGTGAAATAGGTGACCAGTATCCTTAACTCATAGTAAATCCATATATTAAATAAAAATATCTATTTACTCTTATCTTTATTAAAGATGTTTCACTCCTTAGAATTAACACCACAATCTCTACTGATAATTAATATCTTGTTTCACCTAAAACCAACACCACTTTCTCTAAGTAAAAAAAAAAATTATTAGAATAATTAACAGATTATAGTTAAAAACTAATTAATTTGTTTAATTTCTGAACATCAAATATTGGGTATATTTTTAAAATTATCAATGCATTGTATTAAAATGGGGGTAATTTAATTATATATCCTTTTTCAAAATGTTTGAGAGTTCATATATTGAGAGAAAAAAACGAAGGACCAGGTTATATTAATTGTTTAGTTTAACAGCGAGGTTGTAAATCTCGCCAGAAGAGTTTGAAGGTAAAGTTATTCCCATAAACAATCAATATTA
>JALMQS010000099.1:18444965-18534311 GCA_024734495.1 Forficula auricularia
TTCATCTAAAACAGAAAACATACTATTCACTAAAAAATACACCGACAATAGAATAATACGAAACGGCTTCAGTAGACGGACAGATAATCCCAGTTAAAAATACAACCAAATATTTGGGCATCCATCTAGACCGCAGACTAACCTTCAAAGAACATCAAAAACTCACTAAGAAAGAGCTATGGAAATATGAGAAATCTTTTTCCGCTTCTATCTCGGAGTTCTTGCCTTTCACTCAAAAATAAAAAACTCCTATATAAAACAATTCTTAGACCTGCACTCACGTATGCTGCTCCAGCGTGGTGCCACACCAACTCAAAACTACACAGAAACCCCTACAAACATTCCAAAACAAGTGCTTGCGATTAATATTGAATCGCAACACATCCACTTCAAACAAACAACTACAAATTAGCAGAGATAAAAACAATTAATGAACATATAATCAAAATCTCAAAATCATTTTATACAAACCAACTAAAATACAATAAACTCACCAATAAGGTAAAAAACAATAGAAAATAGCTTTGGCAGCAAAAAAGAAGTATATAAAACATCTATAGAAAAATAGGCGTAATAAGCTTGAAATCAATTAAAATCAACACCTAACCGACTACCAAAAGCAGGGTTTTTATTTGTCTAGAATCTTTCCCTGCATATAAAATAAAATTAAAATAAAATTAAATATGTAAATATTTATATTAAGGATAATTAAAAAATTGTATAATAAACCTAATTATACTCATATTTGTAAACATTATTAAATATTAAGAACAAAATTAAAATATATTAGTAGTGTAAGCTCATTGGGCAGGAAACTATTTATAAGGAACAATTAAAAAACATTTGTAAATTTCATATAATCATGTATATCTGTTGTACTTGTAATGTATTGATTTACAATGTTGAATCTGTAATTAAATTTATAAATAAAACTTTTAAATTGAAAAAAAAAACACTAGCCTTCTAAGCAGGAGTCCCGGGTTCGAGTCCGAGTCCCTGCATTGATATTTGACCGGCTATAATCTGATTCCTAGTCACCAATCCGTCTGGCAAGCGTGGTGACTTAATGCCAACCCCTTCCATTTGATGGAAGAGGCCTATATTCAGCAGTGGATTGTCGCTATCGACAGGCTGATGATGATGATGATGATGATTGTAATATTTTTATTGTCTTTTATTTTATTAAAACCAAACGTTATTGAAAAATATTTATTATTTATTTTTTATTGATAATTATTTAGAACTATGAATATCGAATTAGAAAATTTACATGGTAAATCCAAAAAATGTCAAATTCGAATAGATATTTATTAATAATTTTTAAGAAGTTTGGTGATGGTTCTTGGTGGAACATTTTAAGATATTTATAGAAAACATTTATATGGTATGGGATATCGGAGTTAGAAACCGAAGCCGACTTTTAGCCACTGAAATGGATTTCCTAAGAAGAAGTGGGTTGACGAGAACTGAGAGTTCGAAACGAAGAGATAAGAAGACGAATGAGCCAGGACGGGGATCTTATTGACGAAATCCAAAAAAAAAAGAAAACAATTAGTTTGGTTTCGACACGTAAAAAGGATGGATGAAGAACGAATCCCAAAAAAGGCTCTAGAATGGATCCCCCCTGAAAGACGAAAAAGAGGTCGACCCAGGCGCTCTTGGGTGAACGAGGCTATGAGTTCCAGAAATCTTGAGATTGTGGATGTCTGGGACGGTGAAACTTGGAAATTAGGAACGGAGAAGCGTCGGCGTCGCCAGACGTAGAAATCCGGAAGTAGAAGAAGAAGATAAAAAACATTTTAATTATAATTAAAAAGAGTTCATAATTGATAATTCAATGGTTATTATTTAGAATATTTATATATATATGGAAATTTGAAATTAGAGCCAAAATGACAACGCACTGAGCGCCCTCTTGAAGGAGACGTGGAATCGAGAGAAAACAATCATAACCATAACATGTTTTCGTGACACCATTTCAATATTGCATTATATAGAGAACAATTGATAATTGATATATATATAAAAATTGTAACTGTAAAATATATTAAACAGAAGATATTATTCTAAATTATATTTTAGAATAACTAAAGGACTTTGAATTTTTATTTTAATTTTTAGGTAAACTAATCATGTTCATTTTAACACTCAATATTCATTTGTAAATAACCTATTTTAACAATAAATCTGCTTTTTAGCTGAATCAATTTTTACTTACCTTTCAAGACCCAAAGGGAAATATAACCTTATTACATATATATATCTTTCCCTATATAAGAATAAAAATTTTAAAAAAATAACCAAGCCGAAAATTTTTTATTTTATTTGTTTATTTTTATTAAAAGGATGTTTTTATGTAAAATTATATATTTAATGGATAGATAAACATTTTATTTATAACCAAAAAGATGTTCGTTAAATAATTACTAATGAAAATACTTTAAAAATATTTTTTATAATTCTTTTCATAAGACTCAATTGTTTAACTGGGTTTCCAAAAATGGCGACAGGCTGCACTCCCCTTACGTCATCTGGCATCACTCCCCGCTTCCCACAAAGTCCAAGCCATAGATAAAAGATACTAGGTCCAAGCCACACTCCCTCTGTTAACTCATGTGTTTAATTTTATGATTCAAAGTCTTAAAAAAATGTCTTCCTTTATTTCTGAATATAAGAGATAATTTAAAATTCTTTAGAAACGCTGGTGCTAACATGAAATGAACTAATAATACCTATTTTTCCATCTCTAGATATACTTGAATATATATTATACTAGCTGCAAGGCCCGCCTTCGGAGGTCCTCTTGCTAGGCCAGGGGGCACGCCCCCTGGACCCCCAACCCACGAACCGCACCCACACTCCCACTCACCACACCCCCCGAAACCCACCCAGCACCCCCACCCCCGTAAAATGCCCAACCCCCGCCCCAACACCACCACCCCAACACTCCATCCGCATCCTAACCCATGAACCCCACCCTCACCCCTACACTCCCCGAAACCACTCCAGCACCCCCACCCTCCGCATCATGCAGCCGTGCCCAACCCCGGCCCCCACCCCACCACCGGTATCCCACCCACCTCAGACCCCGCACCCCATTCACCTCGAACCCCACCCCGTGCCCTCCAACGCTGCGCACCACACCCCCGGCTAGCCCCTGGACCCCACCCCCTTACGCACCCTGGACTACACCCCGCACCACCCCCTGCACCCCCACCCTACTCCGCATCACTCCCTCACCCCACCCCTATTCCACCCCGCGCACACCATACCCTAACCCATCCCCATTCCATTCCACCCTCCGCACCCAGTTTTTGCATTTCTAGCCTTCTAGTGACCAACAGATTATGTATACAAAATTTTGTTGAGTTTGGTCAAAGAGAAATAATTTTCATTTTTGACCCTCCCCCCTCCATTTTGGGTGGTTAGTTTTTGCATTTCTAGCTCTCTAGAGGCCCAGAGATTATGTATACAAAATTTGGTTGAGTTTGCTCCAAGGGCAAAAATTTACATTTTTTCACCCCCCCCCCCCCTCTTTGTGTGGATTTTTGGGGAAATTTTTTGAACAAAAGTTGTCAGAAATCACATCCCCTACAACTTTGTTTATTATAAAATTAAATATATACGTATAGTTAATAGTTTAGGAGTTATTTGATAATTTTCATTCGTGCGCCCCCCCCCCCCCCAACCCCCTACTAGGGTCAAAATATCAAATCGTTATATAGCTAAAAATGTAAGTTAGAAGACATCTTATGTAAATATGAAATTTCATAATAATCCCTTTAGCCGTTTTTACGTGAATCGTGAGCAACTTTTCGGAAACCACTGAAACAGGCAGACACATAGCGAGACACACAGACAGACTGGAATTTTGTTGAGGGTGTTTTCGTTCATAACTTTGCTTAAAACGTGTGCAACCAAAATTTGGCGTCATTTGGAGCAATATACAGACAAAAGCTTAATTTTATATATTATATATAAACCAGGTGAAAATATTAACAAAATAAAATAAAACAAAAGTTCAATAATACCACATGAATATGTTTTGAGTTCAAATTTTTTGATATGGAACATATAGTCATGACAATGACTTCGTCAAGCGTATGTTATTTTATATTACCAATCAGTCGTGTTTTCTTTAAAAAACTCTATCGGGATTATTATTATTAACAGGGTGGGGCATAAAGGTCTCCCAAATTTTGAAGAGGTATAAAAAATGAAAAAATTTAGCTAGGAAAAGGCTGAATATTATATTTTTGAAAAGAACAAAAAAATTTTTTTTTAATGATTGTTAAACATTAAGTATATCACACAAAAAAATGGGGGGTCAAAAATGAAAAATTCTAGCCCTTTCGACCAAACTCAACCAAATGTTGTTATACATATAGTTTGGTCGAAAGGATAGAATTTTCACTTTTGACCCCCCATTATGGGTGTTAGTTTTTTTCATTTCTAGCCTTCTGGGGGTCCACAGAATATGTATAGAAAATTTGGTTGACTTTGGCAGAAAGGGCTAGAATTTTGATTTTTGACCGGTCCCCCCCCCCCCATTTTTTCTGTTATATAATGTTTAAAACACATTTAAAAAAAAATATGTTCTATTCAAAAATATATTTAGATTTTTTCTAGTTAAATTTTTTCATTTTTTATACCTCTTCAAAATGTGAGAAATCTTTATGCCCAGACTGTTTTATTATATCTTTAAATTTCTTTTGAGACGTTGCATAATTAAATCATTCCTCCTTTCTTGTGTGGGTCTTCACATGAATTGTAAGATTTCTCTTGGGACTAGAGCTTCGAAAACTTACATTAGAGAAAAAGGTATAAACTCCGGAATTGGTTTTTATATGTATGTTTAAATACCGTTTCAGTTTGAAAGTCTTTGAAAATTTTCTCACGAGAACGGTCTATCATCTGAATGGATTTTGTTATGATCGATAAGAGTTTATTTCATTTTGAATGTCTTTGAACATATTTCACACGAGAAGGGTCTATCTCTGAATAGAGTTTGATATGATTGATAAGAGTTTGTTTCATTTTAAATGTCTTTGAACATATTTCACACGAGAACGGTCTTTCGTTTGAATGGGTTTTGTTATGTACGATAAGAATGTTTTTTTTTTTTGAAAGTCTTTGAACATAGTTCACACGAGAACGGTCTTTCTTCTGAATGGATTTTGTTATGATCGATAAGAATTTTTTTTTTTTGAAAGTCTTTGAACATATTTCACAAGAGAACGGTTTTTCATCTGAATGGATTTTTTTATGATGGAAAAGATCTCGTTTCGATTTGAATGTCTTTGAACATATTTCACACGAGAACGGTCTATCATTTGAATGGGTTTTGTTATGTACGATAAGAATTTTTTTTTTTTGAAAGTCTTTGAACATAGTTCACACGAGAACGGTCTTTCTTCTGAATGGATTTTGTTATGATCGATAAGAGTTTGTTTTATTTTGAAAGTCTTCGAACATATTTCACAAGAGAACGGTCTTTCATCAGAATGGGTTTTGTTATGTGCGATAAGTTGTATTTTCAGTTTGAAAGTCTTTGAACATATTTCACACGAGAACGGTCTATCATCTGAATGGATTTTCTTATGATGGAAAAGAGTTTGTTTCAGTTTGAAAGTCTTTGAACATATTTCACACGTGAACGGTCTTTCGTTTGAATGGGTTTTGTTATGTACGATAAGAATTTTTTTTTTTGAAAGTCTTTGAACATAGTTCACACGAGAACGGTCTATCATCTGAATGGGTCTTCTTATGATTTGTGAGAAGATTCTCGAGTGTGAAGCGCTTACCACAGCTATCGAAGTTATAGACATATCGTCTATCTAGAGAATTGGCCTTCAAATGCTGATCTTGATTACCTTGGTCTGTGTATATATTGTGTTCGGAATTTTCTAGAACTTTGATTTCAGATTGAGGAATCAAGCGAATTGTACAAATTAAAGATGTGTTCTCTGGAATAACTCGTTCGGCATAAACAAGATCTGATTGATTTTTCTCCTCAATACCTGAAAATTGAAAATATCAAAAGTTTAATTTTATGATTCAGAGTCTTGAGAAAAAAATGTCTTGGTTAATTTCTGAAAATTACCACAGATATCGTAGTTACAAACATATGGACTATCTAGAGAATCGGCCTTCAAATGTTGATCTTGATTACATTGATCTGTGTATATTGTGTGTTCGGCCCACTTAAAATTTGGAATTTCTAATTGCTCCTTATCCTCATTTATATGAATATCCATATGTTCATTGAAAAGCTCTTGTGTCCAACATACCGATTCACATAGCGAACACTCGAAAAACATACTTTCTAAAGCATTTTCTAGGGCTTTGATTTCAGATTCAGGAATCAAGAGAATTGGACAAATTAAAGATGTGTTCTCTGGAATAACTCGTTCGCCATGAGCAACAGCTGATTGATTTTTATTCTCAATACCTGAAAATTGAAAATATCAAAAGTTTAATTTTATGATTCAAAGACTTGAGAAAAAATCTATTTGTTAATTTCTGAAAATTACGGAGAATTTAAAATTCTTTAGGAACGCTGGTGCTAATATGAAATGAACTAATAATATCTACTTTCAATTAATCATATCTAGATATACTTGAATATATATTACATCTATCGATCTTTATTTAATATATGTGAAGATTGATAACCGATATCAGGATCGGGATAAGGCCTTAAGCGGCCGATTCAAGCGCCGCGCCGTGACTAAATGGGTGAACCAAAATTAAAATAATTAAAATGAAATGATTGAATAGGTACACCGAATATATCAAAGATTCTGAATTCTTATTCATTAAATAAGAGCAGAGGCGTATCCACATTTTTTTCATGGGTGTAGAGTGGGAGGTTAGCCAAGTTAAATATATATATAGATATATAAATATATTGTATATTATATGTGTGTCTATGTATGTATGCTATTTGTAAATTAAATAACAGTTATCAAAATGATTAAAAAAATATTTATTATTATATAAACATTTAAGTAAAGTATAATATCACACACTCCCACAATACTCCGTGATGCGGGGAGGAACGTGGGTTGAAGTTCCATTTGATATTGTTTTCCAATGCATAGGCTTTTGCTGAAGTTTCATTATTTAAATTAAGAAAGAAATCAGATATTTCCTTCAACTCTCTGTTAGCACCGATAAAATTGCTGTCACAATCGGAATAGATCCGCTGGGGACAGCTTCTTTTGGCGACAAAGCGTGAAAGGGACATTAAAAATGTTTCTGTCTATAAGGATGAAAGATCTTCGATGAGAACAAAGCGAGATGAGATACATATAAATATGCATATGTAATATTTATGATGTCTAGCACCCTTTTTACGAATGGGGGTAGCTGAAAATGGACCTTCACAATCTATTCCTACTTGAGAAAAGACGGCAGAAGGGGTTACACGAGAAGAAGGTAAATTTCCCATTATTTGCTGAAATTTAGAGACCTTCAAACGGTGACATATCATACATTCCTGTGTAATGTTTTTAATTAGTGAACGTAATCGAATGATCCAAAATTTTGAACGAATATAAGTAGCAAGAGCAGAGAAGTCAGAATGCATTAATTTAAAATGTGCGTGGCGGACTATTGGTTTCTTCTATAGTTAAGTTTATGTCTAAATAAATTTCCTTAATTTTTCTGATCTTGTTAATAAATCTTAACATATAGGCAGTAACATTTTGCAAGGTTGTTAAATTTGAAATTTGAGTTAATAGGTCTTGGTGAAAGGTGGAAACATTAGAAATAATTTGAATTTAGATCAAAATAAATACTACTAGCCCTGTAGCCCAGTATATAGGGGTGTTTCAGCTTACATTAAATGGGGGAAAATATTTTTTCTATGATCACTTGGTATGGTGTGGGTATGCCAAATTTAAGTTTGCGACCTCAAAAGAGTGGGGGACAACTTTTGGTTGCCGAAAAACCTCGAAATTGCTCTTAGATTTATAGATATACTTAATAAATCTTAACATATAGGCAATATTTTTGGTAAGTTTGTTAAATTTGAAATTTGAGTTAATAGGTCTTGGTGAAAGGTGGAAACATTAGAAATAATTTGAATTTAGATCAAAATAAATACTACTAGCCCTGTAGCCTGTATATAGGTGTTTCAGCTACATTAAATGGGGGAAAATATTTTTTCTAAGGATCACTTGGTATGGTGTGGGTATGCCAAATTCTAGTTTGCGACCTTTAAAAAGAGTGGGGGACAACTTTTGGCTGCTTAAAAACTGAAATTGCTCTTAGATTTATAGATATACTGCATTTTCCGGACACGATTTGATTCGAAAGCTCTAAAGCGACAGAGTGGTCTTTGTCGAAAAAGTGCTCCCTGCATGGTCAAAATGGGAAAATATCGAAAAAAGTGCGAGTTTTTGGGATAGGTATTCAAAAGTGATCCGGCGGGCTGTTTTTTGGTTTTTTGAAAATCGACTGGACCAATTTTCTATTTTTTTTAATCGACACGAAATTCTGTCCTTTAATTTACTTTAGGACGGTTATTTACAAAATATGGACCGTTTTTGAGTTATAAATGAAAAACTGGAAAAAGTCCGAAAATTTCAAGGTTTTTCGGCCACCAAAACTTATCCCCCACACTTTCGAGGTCGCGAACTTAGATTTGACATACCCACACTATATCAAGCGATCCTAGAAAATCTTTTCCCGCAATTATATGTAAGCTGAACAACTTTTTGATCCTGTATTTACCTACTAGACTACAGGCAAATTAGACCGAAAAAAGGCCGCGCTGGCTAATAAATATGCACAAGGTGCAAATAATTTTAATTGACGTTAGGCATCCTAAATAAGAGTTATAGGAGTTTGCGACGGTTTCTGGATGGTGCTAAATTCTTGAGGGATTAAAATCAAGAAAATTTTGGACTTTTTTCAGATTTTTGCTTATAACTCGAAAACCATGCGATCTACCGAAAATTTCACTGTTACCATAATGAAAGACCATAACGTTAAAGAAAATAGAACGAATAAAGTTAAAATCGGTTCAGCCGTTTAGCCACAATTAATCGTCAAATTTAGGAAATTTTGGCGGAAAAGTTAATTATACTTATTAGGTGGTCACAAAAACCACACTTCGAATTTTTGCGGTGACCCATAATAGTTGCCAATTGGCTAAAAAATTAAATTGGCCAAGTTTCATCTTAATTGAACAACGGTAACCCGTGCCGAAATGTGGTTGAAGTTTTTGAAAAACTGCAAAAAATTGTAGTTTTTCATTCATAAAATGAAAACCACTCATCCAAGAAACTTGATTCGTATCTCATTTTCTAGGAAATTTTGATGGCTTAAAGTTTATTTGAGCCACTTTTTTGTTAAAACTTTTAGATTTGTAGATCTCCATCATTATCCAAGACAAGACATGAACCGCCCTCATTGCGGCACGGGATACCTTTGTCCAATTAAGATGAAACTTTGCTAATTTATTTTTTTAACCAATTGGAATCTATTGGGGACAGCACTAAATTTCGAAGAGAGGTTTCTTGTGACCACCTAATAAGCATAATCCAATTTTCCGCTAAATTAGAAAAAATTGTCTATTTTTGAAGATCATTTGTGGCAAGACGGCTGAATTGATTTTAACTTTTAAGTTTATATCCGGGGTGAAATCTTATGGTATTTCATTTTGATAAGGATGACATTTTCTGTCAGACCCATGGTTTTCGATTTATCAGCAAAAATCTGAAAAAAGCCCGAAATTTCCGTGGTTTTTATGCCCTCGAAAATTATAAATAAACTAAAATTCATATCGTTCTGTGATTGGTGCTCAGACGATACGTCTGCCTCCTGGCTGCAAATGTGGCAAGTACTGGTGGCAAATTTTGTCTCTACGAAATTTGAATATGACCGGGGCAATTTGGAAATCTCGCTATGGGGGGGGGGGGATTTCGCCCCCTCAGCAACCCCTGGATCCGCCCTTGAGTTCTATGCTAAGTAACTGGGCTCAATCTTCAAATAATGTAAATCTGGCAACCTTTTCAATATCACTACAAATTACAAAAAGAGGGAAACCATTCTCAGACAGTGGGTACGTCAAAGATTGTTTCATACATGGAGCTGAAGAACTGTTTCGTGATTTCAAAACCAAAACTGAAATCATGAAGAAATTCAAAGATTTGTCATTATCTGCTAAAACAGTACAAGATAGACCTGCTAAAATGTCGTCAAATGTAACACATATGCAGGTGGAAGACATTCAACTGGCTTCTGTTTTATCACTTGCTATGGATGAGTCTTGCGACTTAAAAGACAGAGCACAAGTTACCCTTTCCGTCAAGTTCAATTGATTGCTGCCGCTCTCAGGGCAAACTCGTGGAGAAAGAGCAAATAAATATAATAAAAAGTAAAGTAAGAGGCCAACTAGCAAATAAAAATCTAGACGCGTGCTTGAAACTGAAAACAAGTTATGAGCTAGATTTAACTAAACTTTCAAAAGGCTGCAAGGCCAATGCTCCCATTGATATAACTATCTATTATTCAATAATTATAGTTATATTATTTGATTACTAATTTTATTATTCTAGCAGAGCTAGCTAAAATACTTTAATATCTTTTATGTAAAACATTTGTATGTTTTTATATGATTAAATATTATTTCATATTTAAAGCTACTTATTTTAAATCAAAAAACTTTTGGCTCTTTCGTCTCAAAAGGCTGCCGACCCCAGCCCCAGGGAGATCCTTTCTAACATTGATGGTGGAATTAAAAGATTCTCAAAAAGAAAGAAAAATCTTTAAATCCCCGTCGAAAGAAGGTAGGGCAATGGTGGGGAGTTTGGCGATTTTTTGGATTGGAGTATCATTTGTATTAGGATTGTTTCCTTATGCCTGTATATTGGAATGTTTATTGCTATCGTTACCTTTCGAAAGATCAGCAATTTTTGTGTAGATTGGGCATTGTATGAACCTAAGGCGTTCCATGTATTCCACTGATTGGTCAAACAGCTTGTCCGCTTCCTCATCGCTCTCCACGTTTTCGATGATCCGGTTGAGGCCGTTGATTTTTCCTTTATTTCATTAATTGAAACAGAAAAATATTCTAACGCAGTTAATGTTTTTAATTTGTCCATTTGCCCTTTAATTGCCCTAAAGCCCTAAAGGCTCTTTGAATGTTTTTCGCCGCTTGCTTAGTCATTTTTTAAGATATTAATATGAATAAGAACAATTAAAATCATACAATCAATTCCTAGGTCGCTTTATTTAAAGGAACTACGCCGAATCCTCTTTCAATATCCAACTCAACCACTATACAGTTCTACGATGGTCAAGGGATTCGAGAGCGTCATTTAAGGCTGGATCATCTATCTATTGTGTTAATAGCTAGCTCCTGAATCGCATCCAAGATAGCAAGAAAATGCCTGGAGGGTCATCTCCATAGAATTCGAGTCATATTCGAGACAGAGGCGAATTTGAGTATTCCATAGTCTAAGAAGTTTAAATAGGCGTTAAAAAGCGTCCGGAAAAGAAAGTCAAGCTCGTGCAGCAGCTTTTTCAACTGAAGGATATAATATCATTCCAACAAAGACCAGACTCCAGAGCAGTGGCGTAGCCAGAAAATTTTCATGGGGGGGGGGGGGGGGATTCAATCCATAAAGCAAAATATTTAGTGGGAATTTTTTTTTTATTAAAACAAATAGTGCAGTTAAATTGTGTTTTTATCCGGAAAGTTTTGGGGTAGTTGTAATTTCTTCGACCGTTTATGTTTTGGGTGTTCTGAATCCGAATCTGAGGTTTGCTAACAAAATTTCATAAAAGTAGACAAGATAAACGTTCAAGTCAATAGAATTCCCTATAGAAGGAGATAGAAATTAAGTTTCTAGGTTGAGTGGTTTTCATTTTATGTAGAAAAAACTGGGATTTTTTGAAAAAATGGAGATATCTATAAGTCTAAGAGTTTTATCAAAAAAGTAGTCAAGATAAACGTTCAAGTCAATAGAATTTTCTAGAGAAGGAGATAGAAATTAAGTTTCTAGGTTGAGTGGTTTTCCTTTTATGTAGGAAAAACTGGGATTTTTTGAAAAAATGGATTATTTCCTGTCAAGAAAATGCTGAATATCTATAAATCTAAGAGTGAAGAAAGTGGTTTAAGTGAACGGTTCAAGTCAACAAAATTTCCTAGAGAATGAGATAAAAATCAAGTTTCTAGGATGAGTGGTTTTCATTTTATGAAGGAAAAACTGGGATTTTTTGAAAAAAAATTGCAGTTTTTCAAAACTTCAGCCTCATTGTGGTACCGGTTACTATTATCCAATTAAGATCACCTTTGTTTCAATTCTAGCAAATTTAATCTAGTTTAGGAATGTATAGAGGGATCTTTGTCGAAAACGTGCTCTTTCATGGTCAAAATTGGAAAAAATCGAAAAAAGTGCGAATTTTTGGGATTTGCGGAAACTGAAAAAATACGCCAATTTTCAACTAGCGCTTGAGTTCGAGTTGGTCTGAGAGAAAAACCTAAATGGTAAAATTTGTAGGAAATTTTGTGAACTTTCATTTTGATAAGAAAGGTTATTTACGAAAAGTTGATACTTTTCGAATTATAAGCAAAAACCACCAAAAAAAGAATTTTTTCACCTTTTTTTTTTTTTGCATTTTTGACAATGTTCCGTCAGGAAATTTTGTTAGCAAACCTTAGATTCGGATTTAGAACACCAAAGAACATATAGGATCATTAAATCAAAACTACCCTAAAACTTTTTCGCGAGGGGCCCTTTAAAGAACAATTTAACTGGACTAAAAAGGTATAATTTAAAAGTTTTTGTTTTGCCGAGAGGAGCAGAGTTGTTGATTCACAAAGAGAAACAAAGGGGTTGTCCTCTGCTTGATGCAAATAAACATACACACCTATATATCGAAATTATATATGTATATATATATATATATTATCTATTTGTTTGACATAGGTGTGTATGTTTATTTGCATCAAGCAGAGGACAACCTCTTTGTTTCTCTTTGTGACGTAGGTACTTCAAAAAATTAAAAAAGAACATAATTCTTGATTAAACATATTAAATATATTTTATTACGGTTAGTATGCCATAAGAAACGATTATGTCGATGCCGTTCCTCATCTCATGAGCCCTGACCTTGGGGGGGGGGGGGGTTCTGAACCCAAAAAAAACGGCGTGGCTACCCCTCTGCTCCAGAGTGACATCCAACATTGATATTTTGTAATTCTAAAAATTTTAAAAAATAATTATAAATAAATTAAGAGATTCATCTTTGTTTAAATAGATCAGTGATTCTCAACCACTGTGCCACGGCACTTTTGTGTGCCGCGAAATTCTTGAAGTGTGCCGCCAAATTTTAGAAATGCAAACAATAAAAATTATTTTGTATGTACTTTTATCTAATGAGTTATTATTTTTTCCAGTTCAGCCATTCAGATCACATAATTTAATGCAAAACTAAATAAATAAGCTTTAAAAATATATACATTTTATATACTACTTCAAAAATTTAGATATTGATTGGGTTCGTAATCCATTTGTGATAACAGAAACTTCTGTATATGAAGAAGGAAGAACTAATTTCGCTTTTTAATAATCGAGATTTAATTTCAAAACATTTGGAAGAGTCAATTAATTCATTTAGAATTAACATTAGATGCGATTATCCCATAAGAGCCAAAAAAGCTTTAAAAATATTATTACAATTTTCTACATCTTATTTGTGGGAATTCGGATTTTCAGCATTAACAAATATAAAAACGAAAAAAGATCGAGACTTTGAAATGTAAATGACGAAATGAGAGTGGTATTATCATTTTTACGACCAAATATATCAAATATAAAATCATCAAGGTCAAATTTCGCATTAAATGTATTCGTATAATTAATTTGTAATTAATAACTCAATAAACATTTTGTTGTCTTTGTAGTACATATTATTTTATTTTACATTGAAAATTATTATCATCAACTATTTTACACAGTAATACGGTGTATTATTGGTAAGTAAAATTCTTTTAAACTTATCTTATTGTTAGTGTGCCGCCAAATTTTGAAATTGTTAAAAGTGTGCCGCAACAAAAAAAGGTTGAGAATCACTGAACTAGATATTTAACATATCAGCTTTTCAAAGAAATGCTTAAATCCTGATTTATAGAAATTAGCAATCGAACATATTAGTAATGAAATATGATATTCATTCCAGCTCTCAAATTGGTAATCCAGAAAATATAAACTAATTTCTAAAATACATGAAGTTAGTAAAATTATTACTTATTATATTATTAATATGAGTTTTTTAAACATAAATTACATATTATACTTACCTGTATTTCTGCACTTATGAAGTACATCAACAAATAGATAAAGCTAATATTTCATGCATCTTATTTACTATAATTTTAATTAGAAAAAAGATATTTATTAAAATAAAATAAAATATATATAGGTTCATTAGCAGTATACCTATGTATGCATCGATAAAGATTTAAAAATTTATTTCGATCACTCTTATTCGTTGAAAATTTTAATAATACTCTATTATATTAAATTGAAAGTTTTTGCCGAGAGTAGCAGAATTTTTATATATTGAAGGAGACAATAAAAGAGTGTGTCTTCTGCTGGAATTATAAATTTTATTTATTTATAACGAGACTATAGTTTCGAGGGCTTTGCCCTCTTCATCAGTCTATTACAATGGATTCACAGGAATTAATTTATGAATATATATGAATATATTATGAACTATAGTCTCGTTATAAATAAATAAAATTTATAATTCCAGCAGAAGACACACTCTATTATTGTCTCCTTCACTCTATTATATTATATTTCTAAGATATTTTCATAATGTTTAAAATCTACTCACCTTTTTGGGTGGAGTCATCGATCCAGTTGTTATCATGGTTAAGGTCGAGATTGATGGAATATAATCCTCGTCCTTCTACCATATACTAATGCTGGAGTTCTAATTTATGACCTTTTAAATTTGATTCGAGCTCATTGGAATTTTGTGACAAAGTATCAATGTTGGGGTCACCTTGGCTTCTGACCTTTCTCATTACTTCAGTAGCAAAAGCTGCATCATGTAAGTTTGGCTGTCTTTTCCGGGCCAAACGCTTTTTCACTCCACTAAACTTGTCACCTTATACAAAGCCCAAATTCGACCTTGTTTCGAATATGGATCCCCCCTGTGGAGAGAAGTCTCCAAGAATTCTCTTACTTCTTGGATACAATTCAGGGGCGAGCTATCCGACTAATAGAAGATCCAGCATTAACTGACACTCTCGACTCCTTAGTACATCGTAGAACTATCTACGCGCTTTTCCTTTTTTATAGATACTACCATGGCGTTTGTTCAATAATCAAATCAATAATCCTTCCAAAAGCTTCACGCGATTTTCTAAGATTCAACTCCCCTACGCGCTTAAATTGGATACTAATCGAACAAACACATTTGCCAATTCGTTTATCCATATGACTTCTTGACTTGAACTCTCTTTCTCTTTTTGCACCTTTCTGGTGCAACTTCTTCGTGTACCAATTGCCAGACGATCAAATGAAAAATATCTTAATCTTTAAAAATATTTAATGCCTTTAATGAGTTCCAATGTGGCTACCCCCACTCTGCCCCCGTGATGATAAAAATATTATCCCGCAAGTTACAATTTTATTTTTTTTAAGTAGGCGGTAACACTCATAATTTTTTACTTTACCATGCAGGGTTGAGCGAAACCATGGCATTTCGATCTACAAAAAAGCCCTAATAAGTAAACATCGAAAAAAATTATATTTTTCGAGATAATAATTTTTTGTTAAAATGTCTGTTAGTCTGTCTTTAGTACGTTACCAAATTTTTGTGGACGAGCTAGCTCAAAAACTAGTGTGAATATCAAAACCAAATTTCTCACGTAGTTTTGGTGCACAAAGAGAAACAAAGAGGTTGTCCTCTGCTTGATGCAAATAAACATACACACATATATATCAAGATGATATATCTGTATATATATTATTTATTTGTTTGAGACTATAGTTTCGAAGACTTGGTCTTCATCATCAGTCTTTCTTCAATTATAAATGTTTTTCATGGAGTCAATATCATATGGATATTGAAAACTTGGTGTTCTTTCGTCACTGCTGGAAGGCTAGGAACTAATAAAAATAAAAGTCTTCGAAACTATAGTCTCAAACAAATAAATAATATATATACAGATATATCATCTTGATATATATGTGTGTATGTTTATTTGCATCAAGCAGAGGACAACCTCTTTGTTTCTCTTTGTGAATCAACAACTCTGCTACTCTCGGCAAAACAAAAACTTTTCAATTAGTTTTGGTGCATTGAGATTAAGAGCTGATTAGATTTTGATGCATATCGACCGAAAATGGGGTTGGAGGTTGGTTAAAAATTAAAAATCTAGGCCATTTGAGCAAACTCAACCAAATTGTGTACACATAATCTGTGGCTCCCCAGAAATCCTAAAAACTAAAGGCCCAAAATGTGTGTGGGGGGGGGGGTCAAAAAATTAAAATATAGGCCCTTGTACCAAACTCAATCAAATTTTGTATACATAATCCGGAGGCCCACAGAAATATAAAAATGCAAAAACTAACCCCCCTACATGATTATAAATAATTTTATTAAATATAAATGAGGGCCAGGTTGTATGGTAAAGTCAAGTGGATGGCCACATCAGAACGTGTCAGTTTATTATAAAGTAATTTGACTTTTAAAATAACAAACTATAAGTTTATTTGTCTAATGTCAAAAAAATATTACCAAAAACCTGTGAAATTTATTAGTATCTACTGTATATGTTCATGAAACAAAAGTTGTTTTTATGGAAGGTGGGCGTAAAACTTTACAGAGCAAAGATTTGGTAAGTTGATGCATGGAAAAGTTTATAAATGATTTCACAGATGATATGGCGTGTCTAGTGAATGGGTCATCAAATGTTTTTAAAAATTGTTCTGAATATGGAAATTCTTCTGACACTCGTATTACATCCGAAATTTGTTTTTACAGATGGTGACTTCTCTCTGGAATGAGTTGTTTTATGTTGAAGAAAAAGCTCTTTTGTCAAATATTTCACTGTTTATTGAGAACACGCATATAAATAGCATTTTAATTAATCTTCCAATTCGGGCTCGTTTTTGTTAAAAGTTTTCAGTCAGATTTGACAAATTAAATAAATCTTCTCTGAATTAATTTTCTCAACAGAAATATCACGAATTTTTTTCCACGGTTTGATAAAAAGAAATTATATTTCATAAATGTTATATGTGAATGATAAATGGCAGAATATTTTACGAATCATTAGAATTTATTTTGAGGAGGGTTAATGTTTTCAATGTTAACTAAAATGTTACTTGGGCTTAGGAAACTTAAATGACACCTCCCACATTTTTTCTCCTTTGGAATGCCATCAATAAAACCCAATAGCTGGTCATTGTTACCTCTATTAGGTGGATTTACTAAAGGATATCTAGCCAAATTTGTATCAGGATCTCCGTCATTATAATAATTTTCCCACACACGCTACATCTTTCAATTGGTAGTGAATGTGCTCTGGTATGATTTGCTTTCTGATGTTCTTCAAGATCGCATCTTGATTTAAATGCATCTCCACATTTAGGACACAAAATAATACATTGTTTCCAATGTTCATCAGTCTCGATTTCATCTTTAGTGAGAATTGTTAAACAGAGATCACACTTAGCAACAATTATCGGAATTCTCCCTTTCTTAATACCGTCATTACTTGATTCACTTCCTAAAAAAAATATAATAATTATCATCAACATTTAGATTTATGATGAGAAACTTTGAAAAAATAACTAAATTTAATTCACTGTGAATTTTGCAAAATTAGAGAGAATAGAAACATTTTTAGCAACGCTATGTTTAGGTATAAGCAATAACCCTAGTAGCATAATGTTTCAAACTATATAGTAGATTCTCAAAATCTATATAGGGACAATGTAGTTACTTATGAGTTTGAAACATTGTGCTACTAGGGAAGCTAAAAATATCTTTCAATTATACATCTATGGTATAAAAAAAATACTTGAATATATAATAAATATATAGATTACGAGATGCACTTTTCTGACTTATTTGTGTTAGCAGAGATTTGACAAGATTTAATTATAATCAATTATAAATGATTTAAGAAATTAATTTCTATTTAACTAGAAATTTTAGAAATGATCATTTCAAAAAAAGGCTTAAAATCCGATTTAAGATAGTTCTTTTACAAATACAAAAATTCAATAAGTCTTCGAAACTTGGAATATAAGTCATTAAAAGCATAATAAACAAACTGTTAAAATTTGAAGACTATTTACCACACCAAACATGAAATAATTGCAATTAAAAATGAAATTTTTTTATATTATGGTAAATTGGGAAATGGTTTTATTTTATTTTTTTCAGTGAAGAACTTTCACCATATTGATGAAAAATTAATATTTGTTAGAATAATAAATTCGGAGTAACTTAAAAAAAAAATTGAAATTATTTACCTCGTAGTTTTGATAAAAAATAAAAATAAAAACATATTTGGCCGATTATTTTTAGTGGAGGGATATAAAAAAAAAAATAATAACAATGGCTTGGAAATGATTTTTTTTTTCAATGCAATCGAATGCAAGAAGGGGTGTACCAGTAAAGATGCAGCCCCTATGGATCTCGAAAGACCCTTGCATTACCGAAGAGAAGGGAAAGTTGATTAAGTGAGAGGGTGTAGACGTAGGTGTCTATGCACTCCGGTTTTGAAGGTTTGAAGATTATAAGTGCTGGGAAAGATGGAGGCTGGGAGGGAGTTCCAGTTCCTTGAAGTCATGGGGATATATGAATTGGCGAATGAAGTGGTCCGGCACTTTTCTAATTTGACCGCGAAAGAGTGTTGGGAGTCGGCAAAATGCGTGCTACGTGCAAAGCATGCTTTGGGGGGAATTATTGATTTTATCTCATCAGAGCACCTGCCGTGATAGTATCTATAGAAAAGGGAAAGGGCAGAGACGTTTCTTCGATGAGCCAGCGAGTCGAGGGAGTCGGTGATGGTAGAATCGTCGATTAGCCTGACGGCTCGTTTCTGAATTGCATCAAGGGTAGCAAGAGAATATTTTGAGGCTCCTCTCCATAGATGAGAGCCGTATTCGAGACAGGGGCGGATTTGGGCCTTGTAGATGGTCCATTCATAAAGAGAATATAGTAGTGTAAAAAGTACAGTCAAGTTAAAAAAACATAACCTATAATTTTAGCACCGTTCATATTTATAGAGTAGTTACGAGGCTAAAATTTTGGTGTGGATTGTTGCGAAAGAACCTCATTAAAGTAATCAACAATCGAAAATATTAGTATGAAATATAATAGTTTTTAAGGAATTTGGTGTTGGTACTTGGTGAAACATTTTTTAAAATTATTGGATAAAAATACTTAATAAATTAGATAAATCAGGGGTATATAAATTGATTCTGTGATAATTGCAACGCAATCTACATAGGACAAACTGGACGCTCTTTTAGAACTCGCTACTCGGAACATGAAAGAGCCTTTAATAGTCTCAGCAGATCAGATGATATTAATATGGAATCAACTTCTACCTTCGCCAATCATCTACATTTGAATAAACACACCTCTTCTATTAGCCACCTAGTTCCGTTACATTTCGAAAGAAAGGGCTTACGTTTAGATTTTTTAGAGTCAACTGAAATAAAATTAGCTCTCTCAAATAAAACGAATATACTAAATAATCAATTAGAAGTTAAAAAAAGTACAATCATTGATTACATTCTTTAAATATTTGCAAATTTGTTTGTGTGTAAATTCTCATTTCTCAGAAGACCATTCAAAATTAAACAAAATAGACTTCTCCCTCCACAAATTTTAAATATTTACTCTTTTGTTATCTTAAAAATTAATCTTACCATTGAGTTGTATTCAAATTCGAAATCCTCTTTTCTCAAAAGGCCATTCAAAATTAATCCAAACTAGACTTCCTACCTTTTCTCCCTCCAGTAATTTTAAATATTTACCCCTTTGTTATCTTAAAAATAAAAATTTTTACCATTGAGTTGTATTCAAATTTGAAATCCTCTTTTCTCAAAAGGCCATTCAAAATTAATCCAAAGTAGACCTCCTACCTTTTCTCCCTCCACTAATTTTAAATATTTACTCTTTTGTTATCTTAAAAAAATAAATTTTACCATTGACTTGTATTCAATTTCGACTTATTCAGATCAGTTACTTCCTGTATCTCCTGAAGATGGGTTAGTCACCCGAAATATATATATCGAGATTAAAGATTCTCTAAAAATAAATTCGTTTTATTTTTTTATATCTTAATGTGAAACCTACCAAGTATTTTTATCCAATAATTTTGAAATATAATATTCATTTCACTCAAAATTATTCCAGAAAATATAAAGCAATTTCAATTTCGAAATATCTCAAAAACCGCTAAAATTATTTTGATTAAAAAAATTGGGCGAAACCATGACATTTCGGTCTATAAAAAAAGCCCAAATAAGTAAACATCGAAAAATTAAATTTTTCGAGAAAATAACTGTTTTGTCAAAATGGCTGTTAGTACGTTAGTTAGTATGTGCGTACCGAATATATATTCTTTATTTAATTATCATATATATGTTAACGTTAGATGAACGCGAAAGTTAAAACTTTTCGCGTTCATCTAACGATAACATATAAACATTCAGAATAAAATTTATTATTGAATATCTGAACAAAATTCATCTGTTTCGATTCCCCAAAGAATCAAACAGATGGGCATTGTAGTAAATTTATATATATATATATAATTTTGTTAATCACATTTTATCTTTTATTTTTCCCTTAGACATCCATCCTTAAAAATACCAATTGTAGGCTTAAAAGTTCGACCAGATTGGTATATTTTTAAAGAATCCCAGCGAAAATGGGCGAAACCATGGCATTTCGGTCTACAAAAAAGCCCTAATAAGTTAACATCGAAAAAATTATATATTTCGAGATAATAATAGTTTTGTCAAAATGTCTTTACCAAATTTTAGTGGACGAGCTAGCTCAAAAACTAGTGTGAAGATCAAAATCAAATGTATCATGTAGTTTTGATGCATTGAGATTAAGAGCTGATTATATTTTGGTTGAATTCGAACACAAAATTAAGTGTGTGTGGGAGGGGGGTTAAAAATTAAAATTATAAGATTTTCAAACTACAAAAAAAACAAGAAAAAAATAAAATATATAATACCTACTATAAAATGAACCTATAATGACGAATAGACTTTTTCCATGCACTATTACAATACTTAACCATAAATTATTGTGAGAGGGTTGCAAGTATTAGGTACTTATTATTTAATTAGGGAATTATTTTGTTTATTATTTAACAATTCTCTGTAAAATATAATAAATTTATTGAAAATATTAAATAAATAAAATTGGAGGAAAAAGTGACTCGGTATTCGGTTCGCAGTTTCGGTGAATTGATAATTTCAAATGATAAATATTTAAATCGGATATTCATTTCGATTTAATAATAAGACCGTTTTAAGAGTAATTGAAATTAAGAAATTAATATTTACTAGTATAAACACGCCAAGCAATGCCTTAGCACTAAAGCTTCTATCCCTTTTTACTCATAAGGTATCATAAGGTATCATAAGCCTTTTGAAGGTCCACGAATATCAGATGGACTGGACGGTCGCGCCCCAATCTCTTTTCCAGCAAGATCTTTAAGGTAAAAATACCATCAATACAGGACCTTCCCGCCCTAAATCCATTCTGGTTTTCTGATTCTCTGATATCCTCTTCTATCCTTTGTTTCATAACTCGTCAGTAGAGTCTCGCCATAGATGATACGACACTAATCCCTTGTAGTTTGTACACAATAACCAGATATTCAAAGCCGAAAATCTATTCAGTTTTTCGCATACGAAATACAAACATTTTAGCACAAAAACGAACTTTCAACGACTTTTCGTTGTTAAGTTATCATGCATAACTGAATCGAGACAGACATACAGAAAAAGTCATGGTTGAAAAAATTATTTTTCTCCAAGTTTCAGACATTTGAAAACACAAATAAGAGGCCGTCCATAAATTACGTCACATTGTAAGGGGAGGGCATCTCAGATTTGTGACAAAATGTGACAGGGGGAAAACGGGGATCTTAAAAATTGTGTTTTCACTAAAATCAAATCAAAAAAATTTCAAATATATTTTTTTGATTTCAGGTTATTATTATTCCAACCTGAAAATGTTGGTAAAATAAATCTAGACAAAAAATTGTAAACAAGCAATTTTTACCAAAAACAGTTAAACAATAAGTAATAAATAATGTGTTAAATGAAATGAATAAAAATAAACTTAAAATATAATAAATTCCTTTAGTTGAGTTTAATTTATAAAAAAAAAATTCTACAAGTATTAAATTATAGGCTATAAAAGTGATAGTGTGACGTCACAATACTGAAAATGTGACAGAATGTTGAAGTTCAGAGAGCATGGTGTTAGTTCGAGGTAAAATATATTTAATAAAATTAAAATTAGATTACCAGTTAGCTTTCCTAAATAAAAGAAATATTGCTTACTAGCAATACTCAATATATACTAGTATTTCAGGCGACGAGTCCTTTTCTTGACCGAAATATAGATTGAGTATTGAACGTAAGAAATTTATTTTGTTTGTGAATCCTCTACCTAGTAAACTAAATTTAATTTTACCATCATATATATCTACTCTTCAACATATATTTTGATATTATCATAATGTTAAAGTTCACTCACTTTTATCAAAAGGCCTTTTCCTCTGATTCTTAACATCTGCATTCATTATGAATCGATATCTTTATATTTGCGTGGAGATAATCGAAAGAAATTTATTATATTCAATAAGTAAAATAAATCATTTGTCAAGGTTTTTTCAAATCAGGTTTGCCAGGTGACAATCCAATGTCATATAATATTAATCCTTCTACTAATAAATTTCTATCTGGCTACCCCCCACTCTGCCGCACTGGCGGATGAACAAATATTCTATATTTATATTTTTTTATGAAAGAAGGGAACATATATGTTTACTTAATTTCTTAGAAAATAAATAAATAAAATTAGAGAAGCAAGTGAAAAATTTCACAAGACTTGTATGCTCTTCGATTAGAGTTAATCCAATGAATAACTTTAATTAAATAAATTATGAGGTCATAGGATCACACAGCTAAGAAATTTGAAACTTAGCTCGATGTAGGTAGAAGGAGTAGAGCAAGTTTTTGGTTTAAATCGGAACAAGAGAAGTTGACATTTACATTAATGATTTTTGGTTTTTTGTAATTTTCTCAAAAATGGATCTTTTTACTTTACCATACAGGAAATGGTCAAGTATTGTAATCGTGCATGAAAAAAGTGGTTTTTTTCCTTCTTTTTTTCGAAATATCTCAAAAACGGCTGAAACTATTTTGATTAAAAAAATTGAGCGAAACCATGGAATTTCGCTCTACAAAAAAGCTCTTATAAGTGAACATCGAAAAAATTATATTTTTCGAGATAATAATTGTTTTGTCAAAATGTCTGTTAGTCCGTCTGGTTGTCCGTGTACTAGTACGTTAGTCTGTGCGTTATCAAATTTTTGTGGACGAGCTAGCTCAAAAACTAGTGTGAATATCGAAACCAAATTTCACAAGTAGTTTTGGTCAATTGAGATTAAGAGCTGATAAGATTTTGGTGCATATCGACTCAAAATTAAGGGGGTGGAGGGGGATTAAAAATTAAAAATATAGGCTCTTGTACCAAACTCAACCAAATTTTGTATACATAATCAGTGGGACCCCAGAAGTCTAAAAATGCAAAAACTAACTCGCCAAAATGGGGAGGGGGTCAAAAAATGAAAATATAGGCTCTTGTACCAAACTCAACCAAATTTTGTATACATAATCAGTGGGCCCCCAGCAGTCTAAAAATGCAAAAACTAACCTCCCTCCCCTACATGATTATAAATAATTTTATCAAATATTAAATTTAAGTGAGGGGCCAGGTTGTATGGTAAAGTCAAGTGGATGGCCACATCAGAACACGTCAGCTTATTTAAATATGTGTACCTACTTATCAAGTGCCATAGGTTATTAGTAAAAATTTAGAAATTTAAATCCGATTGAAATAAATAAAGGGAGAGTAAATTAGTGGTGTCGCAAAATAAATATATTAATAGTTCATTATTTTGTATACTGTAAGGCGCAGAGCTATGGAATTTTAAACTTAAATTATCTAGGAGGGTGGAACAAGTACCTGCCTCAAGATTTTGCCTAAAATCGAAGAACCGAAAGGACATGTTTACTTGAAGATTTTTGGTATTTTGCAATTTCAACTTTTGGCTTTTTTCCGGTTTTCTCAAAAGACTTGAGGAGAACACAAATTTCAGTATTTTGAAAGAAGCAAGTTGGTATGATGATTTCAAATTAGGGAGAAACTAACAGGAAAGACGTGTGATGCCCACACCAGTTGATTTTATTTATTCTCTAATTTAATGGGTAATTTATGGAAGACAGCCCAAGAATAATGAAAAAATACAATTCCGAATAAAATAAATTTATTGGAAAGTCATTTTCATCCTCTTAAAAACCGACGTTTTGGATAATCTTCTTTCCTTCTTCAGGGTTTAAAACGGTCAATGAAGGAAACATTCAGGATAATTGACCCCTTTAAGCCCTGAAGAAGGAAAGAAGATTCTCCAAAACGTCGGTTTTTTAAGAGGATGAAAATGACTTTCAAATAAATTTATTTTATTCGGAATTGTATTTTACATTATTCTTGTACTGTCTTCCATCAATTCTCCATTAAATTTCTACCAGTCCGTCTCTACAAAGAGAAAAGTATACTAGTATTTTTTAATTTAATTATTCTAAGATCTCCCGTTCCAGAAATCGAGCAAATCAACGGATGCCTCCTCAATGAAAATTAATTTTTAACCGACTTCAAAAAAGGAGGAGGTTCTCAATTCGACTGAATTTTTTTTGTGTGTCCATGTTACCTGATATCTTCGCCAATTGTGAACCGATTTTGATGATTTTTTTGAATTGGGTTCAGTCTAGTTTCCGATTGGTCCCGTTTTTTTTTTCATTGGTATTGGACCTTTTTTGCCATGTTTGTTCACCCATAACTTCTTTGTTCATGAACCGATTTCGATGATTCTTTTTATATTGGAAAGAGTGTACCTTAGGGGTGGTTCCATATTAATTTGGTCAAGTTCTGATGATATTATCAATGAAGAATTAACGTAAATTTCCAAATTCTTATGAGCAAATAATCGAAATTATAATAAATAAAATCTTTTATAAAAAAATCAATCTTAAAACGTTCATTTAAAACCCGCAAACGTTTCTAGGGAATTTCTATATTTATGAATTGAATTTTATTATCATTTTCTGATTCATTCCCCGGCACTTTCTCTTATGAGATGCATGCAAGGTATTATATTAAGTCACTATTAATAACATCACTAAAAAGAGAAAAATAAAAATAACTTTTTATAAAAAAATAAAACCGACTTTTAAAAAAATTAAATGCAACAAATAAATAATAAGAACTCAAAAATAAAAATAAAATGCACTAAAAGGTATAAAATAATTATCTAATTTAGTTACAACTAAACGAAGAAATATTTACATGAAATCACTTTTTGAAGTCGGTTCTAAACAAACCATATAAAATTGACAACTTTCGAGTTATACCAGGTAAAATTGTGAATCATTAGAAATCACCCACAATTTGTATATCTCGTTATATCGAATTCGTATTATAAAGGTATCGGGTTTTAGGAAGATTATCTTTAATAATTATGTCATATTTGAAATTGAGGAAGTGACATTTTTTTCTAGGTTCGTTACAATTCTATATAATTTTTTGATTACTCATTTTTTTCGATAACGAATCGTTTAAGCTAGAAAAAGCTTGAAACTTCGAATTGAAGTTCAGTTTAATAATACCATTTTGCTTACGAAATTTCTCAGTACAGTACACAATCAGTTAATGAATAAATAAATGGCAATCGCTAACATTTTCGGATAGCCTACCGAGTTTTGGAATAATTTTCTATATATTTAGTCCAGCAATAGGTACACCTCTATTTTCAAAAAAGAAATCAATGAGGAACTTATCTGCTTGATTAAAATAAGCATATATGGATATTAGGGTGGCCCTTATTTTGGGTATTTTTGAATTTTCATGCTCCCAGAGACTCATATGGTTCGAAATGAATAAAAAAAATATCCCCCAAGTTTCAAGACTCTATCCCAATTTGAACCTTAGTCGATCAACGATGCAAGTTTCCCATCTAAATAACATGGGGTTTTTGTCATTGCATGATCAATTTTTTATTCCGGCCAAAGTAATGGTTCAAGAAATCTTAAACTCTGTGAACTTTATCGTTATATTAGTAGCTATCCCTCGCAATTTTTACATATTTTTAGCTATTATAATTTTGGAGTCTATAACTTACCAACGCTTATAGACATAGCAGTATTTTATCTAGCTTTAACTCCAAAATTATAATAGCTAAAAATATATAATTATTCTTAGGGATAGCTACTTTTATGAGGATAACGTCTACAGAGTTTCACATTTTTTGAATCATCACTTTGGCCGGAATAAAAAAATTGATCGTTCAATGCCAAAAACCCCATGTTATTTAGATGAGAAACGAGCATGGCTGTTCGGCAAAGGTTAAAATTAAGATAGAGTCTTAAAACTTGGGGATGTTTTTTTTTTATTTATTTCGAACCATATGAGTCTCTGGACAATAAAATTTCAAAAATACCTAAAATAAAAAGCCACCCTAATTTTGATATATAAGCTTTATAGTAATTTGTCTTACTATGACATCAAAACATATTCATATATATAGCAAATATAAATATCTATTGTCTATATATAATTATTTCTTCGAGAATATAGTTTCGAAGGGTTGACCTTCATAATCAGTCTTTTTAACTATAAATATTTTATCTGTTATTTCTATCCACATAAACTGCTAATCGTTTATGTTAGCTTGCTATAAAATCGAAACAATTTCTACATTCAAACGGGTAATTGACCCCATCAGAAATGACAGATAAAATTTCTCTATTTAAAATGCCTTGTGATGAAGGTCAAGCATTCGAAACTAGTCTCTAATTAATAAATTATTTTTATATACATATTTATAGTAGTTGTAGATATATAGGTATATGTTTATTTGCATCAGAGGACAACCTCATTGATTTCTCTTCATGAAACTCTGTTACTCTCGAAAAACAAAATCTTTTCTATTACACCTCTATTTATGGCGTTTCTAGTTTCTGTTTAACTAATTTGAAAAGGAATAATTGGGAGAGTATTTTAAAAGAGAATATTTTAAATGAAAGTCATGCGTTCACACACTAAAATGCTTTTTTTATTTAAGTTTTAATTACCTATAAGTTTTTTTTTAGTTGTGATAATAGGATTTTTTCATTTTTTTGGAATGAACGTTTTAAGAACATATCATTAAAAATCTTTGGAATTTTATTAATTCATGAGAACAGACAATTGTCATTGTAATTAAAGAAAGAGAAAATAAAAAATTAAATAATACTACATGAACAGGTGGTTAGTATAAAACAATTTGATTTGCAGAATCTCATTGCTATGAGACTTATTCCAGTGCAGGTTGGACAGTCATGTCAAAGTTTTGAGAGTTAGTATTTATAAGGTTAGATGTGCAAATAACATATGTTTCTTTAATTCTTGTCCACTAGTAAATTCTTGATTACAGTTTTTACAAATAAAAATCTTTTGGAAATGGTTCTCCATATGATTTATAGGTTGTTCCTCGCAAGAAAAGAGCTTAGAATGGAAATTGACATCGTTATCATATGATTCCTGTAGAGAAGTAATATTTGCCTCAAGTTCTTTACGGACATTCTGCTCACTATATTTTTCATTATCTTTTTCTGATTGCGACTTCTCCCCAGAATGTATAGCAGACATGAGATCATTGAGAGGACTTGTTGGGTAACAATTCAATTCTACAATATGTATTAATACAGCTTTTTGACTATGAAATGCTTGTCCACAGTTTTTACAAATGTAAATATTTTTTATAGGGCAGAAGTCCTGAGAACGGAAATTGACATCGTTAGCATATGATTCCTGTAGAGAAGTAATATTTTCCTTAAGTTTTTTAAGGACATTCTGCTCACTATATTCATCATTATCTCTTTCTGATTGCGATTTTTTCCCGGAATCTATGGTAGACATGAGTTCATCGAGAGAATTTCTCTTGTCACATTCCTCTTCTAAAATATGTGTTGATAAATCGTATTCACTAGTAAATTCTTCTTCACAGTATTTACAAATGAAAATCTCTTTTCCATGGTTCCCCATATGATTTATAGGTTGTTCCTCGCAAGAGAATTGCTGAGAACAGAAATTGACATCGTTAGCATATGATTCCTGTAGAGAAGTAAAATTGCCCTCAAGTTCTTTACGGACATTCTGTTCACTATATTCATCATTATCTCTTTCTGATTGCGACTTTTCCCCGGAATCTATAGTAGACATGAGTTTATCGAGAGATATTCTCTCATGTCACATTCCTCTTCTATATGTTTTGATAAATCGTATTCACTAGTAAATTCTTCTTCACAGTATTTACAAATGAAAATCTTTTTTGCATGGTTCACCATATGATTTATAGGTTGTTCCTCGCAAGAGAATTGCGAGAAATTTTCCCCGGAATCTATAGTAGACAGAAGTTTATCGAGATAATATCTCATGTCACATTCCTTTTCTATATGTTTTGATAAATCGTATTCACTAGTAAATTCTTCTCCACAGTATTTACAAATGAAAATCTTTTTTGCATGGTTCCCCATATGATTTATAGGTTGTTCCTCGCAAGAGAATTGCGAGAAATTGACATCGTTAGCATATGATTCCTGTAGAGAAGTAAAATTTCCCTCAAGTTCTTTAAGGACATTCTGCTCACTATATTCATCATTTTCTTTTTCTGATTGCGACTTTCCCCCGGAATCTATAGTAGACATGAGTTTATCGAGAGAATTTCTCTTGTCACATTCCTCTTCTATAATATGTCTTGATAAATCGTATTCACTAGTAAATTCTTCTTCACAGTATTCACAAATGAAAATCCTTTTTGCATGGTTCTCCATATGATTTATAGGTTGTTCCTCGCAAGAGAATTGCTGAGAACAGAAATTGACATCGTTAGCATATGATTCCTGTAGAAAAGAAATATTTGCCTCGAGTTTTTTACGGACATTCTGCTCACTATATTCATCATTTTCTTTTTCTAAATGCGACTTCTCTCCGGAATTTAAAGACATATGTTTTTTGAGAAGACCTGTTGGGTAACAATTCGATACTATAATATGTAT
Source organism: Forficula auricularia (assembly GCA_024734495.1). NCBI lineage: Eukaryota > Metazoa > Arthropoda > Insecta > Dermaptera > Forficulidae > Forficula > Forficula auricularia. The sequence continues at coordinate 18,474,371 of JALMQS010000099.1, forward strand.
TATTATTTCTCTTTGATTAGGAAATGATCGTAAACAATTTTTACAAATGTAAATAGATTTTATATGGTAGAAGTTCTCATATGATTCCTGAAGAAGAGAAGTGATATTTGCATTAAGTTTTTTAAGGACATTCTGCTCACTATATTCATCATTATCTTTTTCTGATTGCGACTTTTCCCCGGAATGTATAATAGACATGAGTTCATCGGAATATTCTCTCTTGTCACATTCCTCTTCTATAATATGTTTTGATAAATCGTATTCACTAGTAAATTCTTCTTCACAGTATTCACAAATGAAAATCCTTTTTGCATGGTTCCCCATATGATTTATAGGTTGTTCCTCGCAAGAGAATTGCTGAGAACAGAAATTGACATCGTTAGCATATGATTCCTGTAGAAAAGAAATATTTGCCTCGAGTTCTTTACGGACATTCTGCTCACTATATTCATCATTTTCTTTTTCTAAATGCGACTTCTCTCCAGAATGTAGAGTAGACATGTGTTTTTTGAGAAGACCTGTTGTGGAAGATTTCAATATTTTTGGACTTGGTTGAAAACAACTCTTGTTATGATCTTCAAAGTTTAAACTATCTTTGAAAATTTTTGAGGAGTTCTGACATATTAAAGGAATCTTCTCTGGACTAATTATCCTGGCACAGAAATCAGCTGATTGATTTTTATGTTCAAAAGTCTGGAAATAAATAAAAAATAAAAAAATCAATAAATGGATTTTAGGAATCTAAGGCTTAAAAAATGAACAAAATTTAATTCCCTGTGAATTTTGGGAAATTAGAGAAAACAAATTTCTTTAAGTATAAAATTATCTAATAATATCTATCTTTCATTTAGCTATCTATAAATAAGTATACTTAATAAAATTTGAATTTTTATTTAAGTCACGCATAACACATCACACAATTAGTACCTGGAACACTGAGCGATGCTCGGTAATTTTTTGATTCAGTTAAAAGCGATATACTATATTAATATTATTTCTAATTTTAAATTCAGATAAAAAGGTCGATTTTTAATCGTAGCCAAAATAAAATAAAATTTAAATAATACTTAATTTATATTTGGTTTTGATATTCACACTAGTTTTTGAGCTAGCTCGTCCACAAAAATTTAGTAACGCTCGTCCACAAAAATGTTGGAGTGGTGGTGTGGGGCGGGGTTGGGCATGGTGCGGGGGTGGGGGTGCTGGGTGGGTGTGGGGTGGGGGTGAGGGTGGGGTTCGAGTGCTGGAGGTCCAGGGGGCGTGCTCCCTGGCTAGCAAGAGGGCCGCCGAAGGCGGGCCTTGCAGCTAGTAATTTCTAAAATTCATTGCTAGAGAGGGAGGGGGATATTTTTTATATAATTGCGAAATATTGCAAATTGGATGCTTTTGTAGTTGAATTGTTTATCGAAATAGAAGTTTCGGTTAAAACCACCTGTTTGTGAGAAGTCTAACTTATTCCTACAAAATACAAAATGTGTTATATTGTGATCAGATTTTCTACTTGAAAATTTGCAATCTAATTTGTTTTAACTGAAACTTCTACTTCAATGAATTACAGAATATTTATGTAATAATTCTAGATAGAATATATCGAATATGTTAAAAATATTATTTAAATCAAATTATAATAATACATATTTTATGTATCTTAGTTTCTCCCGTGTGGGTCAATGTGTCATTTTAATTTAAAAAAAAGTTATTCACTTTCCTCGAAAAAAAAATATCTGAGGATTTAATGGTAGGCAGATCAGGAAAAAATAAAAAGAATATTCCTAATATAATATGTAGATATAGAATTATATATAGGTGTTTAAGGGCGTATCAACGGCAAGGGTCATTAGCGCTCTATATAGAATTATAGACATTTTACTGTTTCTTAGTAAAAAGTACATAAACAAATAGCTACATCCCACAAATAACTGTCTAATGATTTATAAAAATCTGAAATAGTTATAATTTTCATTCTAAAATTAAATATTCCATATAAAAGAGTATTTATTGGAAATCTTTCTCTTTACACTGTTTGAAACAGACGTTTCGTACGATATTTCCTCTTTTTTCAGTGTTTAAAGTGTCAATGAAGAAAGCATGTAATATCTTTCCTTCCTGACTCCTTGTTCAGTGTCCAGGGAAAATCCTCGTTAGTTTCAACAACTGTAAAGAGAAAACTTCCAATAAATACGCTTTATTGGAAATATACTTTTTATTTATTCCTGGACTGCCTTCGGTTAAATCCTCAGCTAGAAATCTACCAGTCTGTCTCCTAAGAAAAACTTCTAGAATAAAATAACACTTCTATGCTCGGAGATTGTGTATAAGGATAAGGTATATGAAAATTTATTTTGATAATCCCTGTTAGTTAAAAATCGTAATATCTACCTATATCCTATTCTATTTTTAAGATTTATTTATAATATTTGAAATTAACTCACCGTTTTCGCCGATGGAATAATTGAACAGATTGTTTTCATGGTTTTCCATTATGAATGAAAATTTTCTTCGAGATAAACCAAAGAAATTTATATGATATTAAATGAATTAAATATTTTGTGTTAAGGTATTTTTACTTTTAATCAGTGTTGCCAGAGGATCTAATGTAAAATCCCTAAATATTTAAATTTTCGGTCTAAAAAAAGCCCTAATAAGTGAACTATTTTTTTTTAAATATTTTTCCAAATAATAATTGTTTTGTCAAAATGTCGTTAGTCTGTTAGTCTGTTAGTCTGGTTACCAAATTTTTGTGGACGAGTTAGCTCCGTGCGTTACTAAATTTTTGTGGATGAGCTAGCTCAAAAACTAGTGTGAATATCAAAACCAAATGTCACAGGTAGTTTTGGTGCCTTGAGATTAACAGCTGATTAGATTTTGGTGGGGTGGAGGGGTAGTTAAAAATTAAAAATCTAGTCCATTTGAGCAAATTCAACCAAATTTTGTATACATAATCAGTGGGCTCCAGAAAACTAAAATTGCAAAATCTAACCGCCCAAAATGGGGGTGGGGGATAAAATTCTAGGCTCTTGTACAAAACTCAAACATAAACTATACATAATCAGTGGGCCCCCAGAAGTCAAAAAATTCAAAAACTACCCCTCACACACACACACACACACACTTACATGATTATAAATAATGGTCAAGTATTGTAATCGTGCATTTTGCTTCTTCTTTTTTTTGAAATATCTCAAAAACTCCTGAAACTATTTTGATTAAAAAAATTGGGCAAAACCATGGTATTTCGGTCTACAAAAAGCCCTAATATGTGAACAACGAAAAAATTATATTTTTCGAGATAATAACTGTTTTGTCAAAATGTCTGTTAGTCTGTGAGTTACAAAATTTTTGTGGATGAGCTAGCTCAAAAATTAGTGTGAATATCAAAAACAAATTTCACATGTAGTTTTGGTGCATTGAGATTAAGAGCTGATTAGATTTTGGTGCATATCGACCTACAATTAAGGGGGAGGTGGGGGTTAAAATTTAAAATTATAATATTTTCAAACTAAAAAAACGAGAAAAATGAAATATACTATAAAATGAATCTATTATAACAAAAATATTTTTTTTTCTGGGGCCAAGATTAGGAGGGGGGTCAAAAAATAAATATCTAGGCCATTTGAGCAAACTCTGAAATATGAAAACATCAATTAAGTATAATTCCTTTATATAAAAAACATTTTCTAAAAAGTGTAGTTATATTATTAAATTATCATTTTAAAAAATCAATTATTAATTTATTTTTACTTTATCCAATGCGAAGCATGGGAGAAAGTATTGGAATCGCTCTCGAGGCAAGCGCGACTTCAAAGGGTCCTCAGGTAAAGACTACGGAACCCATAGACTCAATTAAGGTCACAAATTGAAGTATTCAATGAGATTGAATTTTAGCACGTGACGGTTTTGCCAAAAATTACCTGGAATCACGTCGAGTGGCCAAAAAGTGCCATTTTTTTTTGGAAGTGCGTGCGGATGGATGGATGGATGTATGTGTGTTATCGTTTTTTTCGTCCACGATTTTCTCCACACCTTTGCGCTGATTGAAATGAAATTGAAAACCTACCATTAGTTTAACAAAATGAAGCGCTGATTAGTTTTTGGTACATATCGGTCCACAAACATTAGTACTTTATTTCAGTACTTTTTTAGTTTTTTCTAAATATCTTGAAAATGACTTAACCAATTTTGATGAAATTTAATATCCTAATTAAGTACCTTGGGGACCACAAAAAAGGTTAAATAAAGTTTTTAGTAAAATTATATTTTAATGTACTTTACTCAAGAACATATTAATATTTCAAATGAATTTGGATAAAGTTTAGCAACGATCCGTTGCAGTTTATTTTGATCTCGGAATGAAGCACATACATGTAGAAGACCATTTATCTAATTCGTAAGTGACAGTAGCATAGCGTGAGCTTTTGCCGCCTAGGGCGGACCCTGAATTTAATATAAATGTTAAAGATTAAATGGGTGGATCGAATTAGAAACGAGGAAGCTCTTGAAAACCATAAGGGAAAAGAGATCGCACTGTGGAAGAATTTGAAAAAAATAAGAGATCAGAGGATAAGATACATCTTAGAAAGGGAGGATTTTAGAGAGGGAAATGGGATAATAGGAAAGAAAAGCATATACTTATAGATTAGAGTTGAAATTTAAGGGATGTGGGTCTTTTAGAGAAGTGAAAGAGGCATGGGGAAAGAGTTTAGTGGAGAGTGTGGTTACATTAAACCAGTCTTTAAAGACTGTATTGTCGATGATGATGATCAAAATTCGAAAGAAAATAAGCTGACGTGTTCTGATGTGGCCATCTACTTGACTTTACCATACAACCTGCCCCCTAAAATTATTTATAATCATGAAGGGGGGGGGGGTTAGTTTTTGCATTTTTATACTTCGGGGGTCCCATTGATTATGTATACAAAATTTGGTTGAGTTTGCTAAATGGCCAAGATTTTTATTTTTTGACCCTACACCCCCCCCCCTCCATTTTGGGCGGTTAGTTTTTGCATTTTTAGACTTCTGGGGGTCCACTGATTATGTATACAAAATATGGTTGAGTTTGCTCAAATGGCCTAGATTTTTCATTTTTACCCCCCCCCTCTCCACTCCCCCTTAATTTTGGGTCGATATGCACCAAAATCTAATCAGCTCTTAATCTCAATGGACCAAAACTACGTGTGAAATTTGGTTTCAGTAAAGCAAAAATGTTCACAAGGGAGAAAATTTTTAAAATTTCCTCTCTTGTTTAAGAGTGGAAAAAGATAAATATTTCGTGATATTTACATTTTCACATTCGAATTTACTATAGATTGAGTAAGGTGGAGCAAAAAAGAGTGGCATCTTACAAAAATTTATTCTAACACCGAACACTATACGAATATGTCAAAAGTTGTGTAGGTAGTAGAAGTTCATCTGTGAATTTTTTGAAAATTTAATGAATCCCATGGGCGTAGTTAGGAGAGGGGGGGGGCAGGGGGCCAGTGCCCCTCCTAGAAAAATCGACAGTATTGAAGAAATATACTGTTTCACTATATCACTTATGTATTTCTCATTAAATTATTTCGTTACTTCTAAAATTTGTCAATTCTACTAAAAAGTTAGTTGATCTCTAATCGGATTACCGAAATTGAAACTGGCCGGCTGCCCCCCCCCCTCTAGGAACACTCCCAAACTAGGACAATGATGACCCCCTCTTCATTCTCTGCAATGGACCTGCAATTTGAAATTTTTCGATAAATTCATACTATCAGACAGTTAAAATTGAATATATGGTACTTTAAGTTATCTTCGACGTTAACACTATGTATAATATTATTATAGTGGTTTATATAAAAAGATTAAATCAATAAAATTGAAAGTAATCTTGACATTATTAATGTTCAATGAAAAAATATGTGATGTGGCTATCTTTTAACTTTACAATCCCCACCCCCCCACTCCCCACCCGTCACATCATTTTAGGAAGCTGATTTTTCCATTTGTAGTTCCCTACTGGTGCATCATTAGGTCCAAATCGAACAACACATTTTTAACCACACTCCCCTAATTTTTGGTTCGATTTCAACAAAAATCTAATCAGCTATTTATTAATCTTAAGGAAGTTCTTTCACAAATACAAAAATTCAACAAGTCTGTGAAACTTGGAATATAAGTCATTAAAAGCATAATATACATTCTGTTAAAATTTGAAGACGATTTACCACACCAAACATGAAATAATTGCAATTAAAAATGACATTTTTTACATAGGGTAGATAGGGAAAGGGTGGGGATATGATAATTATTTTATTTTTTTTCATTGAAGGACTTTCACCATCTTGATTAAAAACTAATATTTGTTATAATAATATATTCGAAGTAACTTAAAAAAAAATCGAAATTATTTACCTCTTAGTTTTAATAAAAAACAAACATATTTGGGCGATTATTTTTAGTGGAGTAAGCACAATGGCTTGGAAACGATCCGGAAAGTATGTGTGTATCCATATAGAGATTTCGTAGTGTGAAAAGTACACTCACGTTAAAAAAACATAACCTAAAATTTTAGTTCCGTTCATATTTATAGAGTGGTTACGAGGCTAAATCTTTTTGTGTGGATTGTCGCGAAAGAACCTCCTTAATCGTAAAATATCTAAATATATAATTTCGTTTTAGCTTCATTGGTTTTTGACCTTGAGCGTACAAAAAATTTGGTAACACATGGACTCATAAAAGATATTTTAATATTAATATTAAATTAATATTTCTTAAAATATAAATTACTTTAATATGTATTCACTATTAAAAACTATTGTGGACCAAAAAGCCGTGAATTTGCTATATTTTATTATACAAATACTTTCAGCAATTTTTGAGATATTTCAAAAATACGAAGCAAAAAAGAAAGTTTTCTGCACAATAAATAGTTCATCATACACAGTATGATAATATAAAAATGAAGATATGATGTTAGAGAGGCAGTCAAAAAATAATGGAAAAACAAATTCTGAATAAAAGAATTTCTTGGAACGTATATGTTTTCACTATTTATAAAAAGAGTTATATTTTGAAGTTAATGGCATACGATAAGACCATACAAGAAGCACTGTTAAAGTAGGTGGTTACAAGCATCCTTCATTAGAGCCAGGACAAGGGTGAGGCAAACGAGGCACTTCTTGCCTCAAGTGAATAATGGGAAAGGGGGATAAATTGGTGAAACTATTATATTATTACTGCGTTCAGTGACTTTTTTTATTCAATAATTAATCAATTTAATTTGTTATCAAATTCATTTAATTATTCATTTTTATTTAATAATGATTAGGAATTAAAGACTATGTACATAGGAGCGTTAATTTATCCTCTTGCTAGAGAGAAAAAATATAACTAGAACTAGCTATGTCCAGGGTCGGATTTAGGTATTGCGGGGCCCTTGTGCTCAAAATTAGTTTGCTCCCCCCCCCTCCTCATTCGAAAGTTTAATTGTAAAAAATCTAAAAATTACAATTATTATTATCTCTTTATATACGTACTAGTTGCAAGGCCCGGCTTCGGTGGGCTCTCGCCCTCTGGACCCCCGTCACTTGAACACTCCCTCTCCACCATCTTCAACGACTCTCCATCCCACCGACCCTCTCCCCTTCCTCTGATCACCCTCCAACCCACTAAACCTACCCCCTGGAATCTCCACCAATGGAGACCCCATCCCCTGGATCTCTACCTTTCCACATGGATCCCAACCCCTCACCCATGGACCCCACCTACCAACCCCACATAGGTATTTATATATAGGTACAGCCATAGGCACAAATCCCCCTTAGTAGCCCCTGTACCCCCACCCCATGAATCCCCAGCCTTGGACACTATACCTCTTGGACCCCGTACCCCCTGAACCCCAACCCCACCCCTGGGGACATACAAACATACAAGGACAAATGCCCTTTAATAGTATGTGATGATATAGGTACAGACAGAGGCCCACATCCCTGACTCCCCACGCCCTGGACCCCACCTTAAAACCCCCGTCCCTGGACCCCAACCCCCACCCCCTGGGGGACGGACAAACATAGGTATATATACAGGCACAAATGGCCTTTAGTAGCCCCCTGAATATAGGTAGAGACACCGAAAGATATAACCTTTAGTACCTGCCAACCCCCACCCCTGGATTCAACACCCCTGGACCCCACCCATGCCACCCCTCTGGGGGACATAGGTACATAGGTACATACAGAGGCAGACACAAATTCCCTTTAGTAGTATGTGAAATAAACATACATACTTATGCAAAGAAAAAATTATTTACAAAATTAAAATTATATATTATGTATATTTCTGATTTAAATACATTCAATAACATCAAAAACATCAAAATTATTATAGTATTTTTTTCTACTTTTGACGGTGGAAAATTGGTCGAATATTTCGTTGAAGCAAAGAGATCGCAGTTTATCGTCTTCCATACTCAGATTACTAAAATCGACTAGTTTTTCCTGCGACATAGTCGTCCGCATATAGTTAACAACAAGGTGTCTCACCTCTAACCAGAAGTAGTTTACCGTTTTCTGTAAGAAACCCTAAAATTTTCCACTCAAATATTGTACATTCTGATTGGTGATTTCTAAAAATAGCAAGAAAAAATATGAAATAAGATCAAATTCTATTAATAAATTAATTAGATAAAGAATAAAATATTTTGACTTTTCCAACATCCTAGTTCCTAGTCTTTATTTATGTATTAAACGGACATGGAACAAATAATGCTGCAGTATATTTAAGTATATATGATAATTCCCCACTCGGACAATTTTTTTGCAGGGTCCTAAGCTTGTTTAGCTTATAGGTAAATCCTGCACTGGTTATGTCTTTCATTGACCCATTTAAACCCTTAAGAGGAGGGAAGATTTACCGATTTTTAAATGTTTTATATTATATAATTTATTTAACGGGCAGTCACACTCTTTTTTACAAAATTATTAAATGTATATCAACAGTAAAAGAATAGAAAAAAATAAAAATAAAGTAAAAATGACAAAGGCAATAATGCAAGGGGGAAAAGATAAATAATAACATAAACATAATTAGTAACCAAAGTCCAATAATAAAAGTGACTAGGCAAAAACAGATAAATAATTTAGAATACACAACAACACAATTATATAATGTTGAAAATGGCTATTTGGAATTTGTTTTTATTTTTTATTATCTTTGGGCTGCCCCTCTATTAAATTGTATCAGTCTGTTCAATTGCATTTAAGATGACAATGTGTGTGTTAAAACAGTGTTAAAACAATATAAAATGTATGTTATTGTTTTAGTTTATTATCCAGAATTTAAAACTCGCCGTCCTCCAATTCGCCGACTCCAATAGCCTCAACCAGCAGTAGTCTCGCGATATATATATCATGTTTAAAAACGCGATCAGAAACAATTCTCGTTAATATGTTAATTATTCTTTAATATATATATTAATTAGAAAATTATTTAACTTCATTATTTCAAGTCAGAAATATATAAATTCGGATATTATTTTCACTTAATATCTGACAAAAATCACCTGCATTCGATTCGCGATAGAATCAAATATAGGAAACTTATGATTAAACTAGATATATCAGAATTTTTGTAAAGTAACTTATAACAAATACAAAAACTTGTTTCAATAACTTGTAAATTAACTAGTTAAGTATAGTTTCATACAAAAAATTTCTTTGAACTGTCTAGGGCTGCTGCTTAAATATCATTGACTTTCACCCTTTCATATAAAACAGAGATTCCATCAAGTGTAGCAAAAAGCCCAATAGATAAAAAAATTATCTTAGAAGCAACGTTTAATGAATTAGAAATAAGGCATCATCGATAAAATATGTATTGTCTCTTCAGAAAAAGCAACTTTTTCCTATGAACTTAAAGGCTCACTCTTAACAAGTAATATCCATTCAGAGTATCATTAGAATTTAACCATCTCATTATGGCCTCTAAGATGACAATAATTATAAGCATCTTAAATTATAAAGATGTTTTTCGAAAATAATAGATATAATACACTGAAGTGCAAAAAATCGACCCACCAATAAAAAACTTTATTAAATAATAAATCATTTTTAATTTTTACTTTACCATACAGGGTATTGTAATCGTGAATGAAAAAAGTTTTTTCGAAATATCTCAAAAACGGCTGAAACTATTTTGATTTAAAAAATTGAGCGAAACCATGGCATTTCGCTCTACAAAAAAGCTCTAATAAGTGAACATAGAAAAAATTAAATTTTTCGAGATAATAATTGTTTTGACAAAATGTCTGTTAGTTAGTTTGTTTGGTTGTCTGGTTGTTAGTCTGTGCGTTACCAAATTTTTGTGGACGAGCTAGCTCAAAAACTAGTGTGAATATTGAAACCAAATTTTACACGTAGTTTTGGTCCATTGAGATTAAGAGCTGGTTAGAATTTGGTGGATATCGAAGCAAAATTAAGGGGGGTGGAGGGGGTTAAAAATTAATAATCTAGGCCGTTTGACCAGACTCAATAAAATTTTCTATACATAATCAGTGGAACCCCAGAAGTCTCAAAAATGCAAAAACTAACCGCCCAAAATGAGGGGGGGGTGACGTAGAGTCAAAAAATGAAAATCTTGGCCATTTACCAAACTCAACCAAATTTTGTATACATAATCAGTGGGACACCAGAAATATAAAAATGCAAAAACTAACCCCCCCCCCCCACATGATTATAAATAATTTTAGGGGCCAGGTTGTATGGTAAAGTCAAGTGGATGTCCACATCAGAACACGTCAGCTTATTTTACAAGGTACCATACATTATTGAAATTATTGCTTATTGCAAGTGTAATTGCCACTTGTTGTTGACTTAGCCCTTGATTAATTAGGCACACAATTTGAACTGCTTGAACTTCAGAAATATCCATTTTTACTTTCATCTTTATATTGTATAGAATATAATGGGAGGGTATTACGATGCCCAGTCTGATTCCTGACTCTTTGAGAGCTTGTATTTTTTTAAAAATTCAAAAACTATCAACATTTATTGAATATGTTAGTTTAAGAATTAATGAAACAAATTATATGAATATTTGTATAAATTTTAAAAATAATTTCCTATTTAATAAAGTTTTTATTAGTGGGTCGATTTTTTTGCACCGTAGTATACTCTATACTATATATTAAATCAAAAGATGTGACCTCTATTTGTTATAAATACATATACATTATACGCAAAGATAAGAAATAAATAGAATTATTATTTTATAAAATAATAACTAATAATAATTATTAGACGATAAAACTTTTCAAGGAAAATTTTCTCTTTTACTTTTTGAAAATATAAAGTAGAAGTATTATTTTAATATATTTAAAATCTTGGCAAATATAACTTCTTATAAAAAATTCAAATAAAAGATTAAATTTTCAAGACAAATGGAATAAAATTTTTACTTTACCATACAGGGTATGGTCAAGTATTGTAATCGTGCATGAAAAAAGTGTGTTTTTTCCTTCTTTTTTTCGAAATATCTCGAAAACGGCTGAAACTATTATGATTAAAAAAATTGAGCGAAACCATGGAATTTCGCTCTACAAAAAAGCCCTAAGTGAACATCGAAAAAATTATATTTTTCGAGATAATAATTGTTTTGTCAAAATGTCTGTTAGTAGGTATGTCTGCTAGTCAAATTTTTGTGGACGAGCTAACTCAAAATCTAGTGTGAATATCGAAACCAAATTTCACACTTAGTTTTGGTCCATTGAGATTAAGAGCTGATTAGATTTTGGTGCATATCTACCCAAAATTAAGGGTGGTGGAGGGGGGGTTAAAAATTAAAAATCTAGGCAATTTGAGCAAACTCAACCAAATTTTGTATACATAATCAGTGGGACCCCTAGGAGTCTAAAGATGCGAAAACTAACCGCCCAAAATGTAGAGGGGGGAGGGGGGTCTGCGGTCAAAAAATGAAAATATAGGCCCTTGTACCAAACTCAACCAAATTGTGTATACATAATCAGTGGGCCCCTAGGAGTCTAAAAATGCAAAAACTAACCCCCTCCCCTACATGATTATAAATAATTTTATTAAATATAAGTGAGGGGCCAGGATGTATGGTAAAGTCAAGTGAATGGCCACATCAGAACACGTCAGCTTATTTAATAACAAAAGATCCAAAATGTAGATTCTTTTTAAGAAAATGTATCAGAATTTTTTGGAAAGTATTTAATTTTCATTATAATTATTATTATTTGAATCTTCATCTACAAAACAATTTCATGGAAAATACGATACCGATGATTCCAGATTAGAGCAGCATCACTAGAGTTTGAATCTATGTCCAACTTTTCTGGTTTCATAAATTTATCCATAATACGAATAGGATTAGAATATTTTAATAAGTCTTATAAATTGTAATAAAAATATCAAAACCTTTTTTTAGATTAAGGCTTTATTAGACTTATTAACTTTTCTTATTAAATTGAAGGGTATATATGTATAGTTACTTATTGTCATGTATTGTGTATTTTACATTTGTATGTTTATTATTATATGTTATATTTTAGAATGTATTCATTATCTCTATCTTTTGTATTTCAAAATTGAATGTATTATTTAAAAACATATATAGGTATATATGAGTGGAGTTCGAACGTTGGTCGAGGTCAGACGTGTTTTTGTCCTTCTCTCTTTCTTGAGATCTGCCTAGTGAAATCGCCTGGTGAGTTTTGCTTTTTTCGCTTCTTTACTGTGTTTCTCGTCGCTTATTTACCCGTTAATTACATCAATCGATATGGATAAAGAAGAACTAATCGAAATTTTAGCAAATTGGAAGAAGGAAATGATGGATGAATTTGGTAGGAGAATCAACGTTTTGGCGGAGAACATTGGAGTGATGATGGAGGAGAGACTATCTAGGGCTGAAAGCAGGATTTGCTACATGGAAAGAGAAAGTAAGGCGAAAAATATATTGATACATGGAATAGAGGAGAGGGAAACAAACTTATTCGAATTAGAAAATGGTATCATTGAATTTATAAAAGAAAAAATATACAACGAATTTAATATAAACCAAATAAATTTTGTAAAGAGAGTGGGTCGACCCCAAAAAGGGAAAAAAAGACCCATTCTAATATCTCTCCTCTCTCTAAGAATTAAAAATATCCTAATGAGAAATAAAAATAAATTAAAGGAAGATCACCAGTATATAACGGAGGACTTCCCCAAAGACGTTTTGGAGGCGAGGAAGAAACTAGTTCCTGAATTGGTGAAGGCTAGAGGCGAGGGAAAGTTCGCTATCATCAAATACGACAAACTTATCATAAAGGATTCCCCAAAACAAGACAACAACAACATTAAAAAGAGACCCTTAACAACATCACCGATAGGAGATGTTGAGGGCGAAGAGGGGAATGGATGTGTGATACAGAGTGCGGAAAAGAGGGGGAAGACCGATGTTATTTACAAACAAAAGCAAAAACTGAACCAATTTACTTTTCTTAAGGGAAGTGGATCACAAAGAGATTCAAACTCTGATTCTAATCCCGGAACTATAGTATAGAATTATTGGCGTGGGCCCTCGAATACACCGGCTAAGAGCTCCATCCACCACCCAGTAGGTCTGGTCAACCCGGGTGATTTAGACCAAAACCTCCCAAATAGGTATAATGATCCCGAAAATACAAAACATTTTAACTATACATCACCGAATAATTCTAATAATAAATCAATTAATCCCGATTGCAATACTATTTTTGGCTCTATTAAAAATGATAATATGAATTATAAAATTAAACAGAAAAATATAAGTATTAAATATAAAAGCGACATTTCCTGCAAAAATAATAATAATAATAACAGTAACGATATTAATCCAAATAAAGATAAAAACAAAATAAAGATAAACAAGAGAATGGAAAATGTTACCAAAATTGGCACATTAAATGTTCGAAGTCTAAAAGGTGAGGAAAAATTGTTAGAATTGGAAAATGCTATGAGCGATTCAAAAATAGATATCCTTGGACTGGCAGAAATAAGACGTCTTGATGAGAAAATTATTAAAAGAAAAAGTGGATACACTTTATATCATAAAGGAACAATTGCAGGTCAGAGAGGAGTGGGATTCTTGATAAGTCCGGACCTGGCAGATAGGATTGAAGAATTTAAGGGTATCTCCGACAGAATCGCAACTTTAAAAATAAAATATAAAAATGAACATTTCTTAAATCTAATTCAAGTCTATGCACCTACGTCAGAGTCAAATGAAGAAGCATGCGAAGAATTTTACCAATTACTTAACGAAACAATAAAAAACAACACACCTAAGTACAACAACCAATTAATTATCATGGGTGATTTTAATTCTAAAATTGGACAAAGAGAAATTAATGAAGAAAGAGTTATGGGACCTTACAACTATGGAAGTAGAAACGAAAGAGGATACAAATTAATAAATTTCTGCCAAGAAAATAATTTGAAAATAGTTAATAGCTATTTCAAAAATAGAGCAGGAATGAAATGGACCTGGCTCCATCCAAATGGATATAATAAATCGGAAATTGATTATATAATTACACCATATCTCAATATAATAATCAAGTTTAAAATTCTAAACAAGTTTTCTTTTTACACAGACCATAGACTCTTATATACAGAAATATCTACACACTCAATAAGAAAAAGACCTCGGCCTGAATGGAATGGTAAACCTATCACAAACTTCTCAAAACTAGATAATGAAACAATTAATAATATGGAAGAACAACTAAAAATTATGAATTTCCCTTTATATACTGATACTCAAAAGCAATATAATGATTTTGAATTAATTTTGAAAACAATACAAAACAAATCTTTAGAAACAATTAAAAATGAGCCAATACTATCAAACGACACTAAAAATCTTATTAAAATAAGAAATAAATTAAAACAAAAGAGAAACACAGCTATCGGTCGAATCGAACATAATCAAATGTGCAAATATGTAAAATACAAAATTAAGACAGATTTAAAAAACTATTATGATAACATTATTAAAAAGCTTATTGAACCACATTCATCTGTTAAAAAAATGAAAAAAGATATGTTTCCACATAAATATATAATTCCAAGTATGAAAGATAAAAATAACACTATTCAATACAGTCAATCAAATATCTTAAAAATAATAACAGAATTTTACAGAAATTTATATACATCTAATACAATTAATGACCAAATTGACATATCAAAATATATACCTGAAAATATCCCAGGTATTCTGGAATCTGAAGTATCAAATATAATTAGCAAGTTAAAAACAAATAAATCACCTGGAAGTGACGGTATTAAAAACGAAACTTTAAAATATGCCCAAGAAATAATTACAAAACCACTCACTTTAATATTTAATAATATAATAAAATCTAGAATAATTCCTATCCAATGGAAACAATCAAATATTATCATTATGTTTAAAAAAGGTGACCGAAACGATATTAACAATTATAGACCAATTACACTATCTTCTAACATAGGAAAAATATTTATGAAAATTTTGGAGAATAGATTAAAAAATATAATAAATTTTAACCAACCGATCGAACAAGCTGGTTTTAGATCTGGATTTTCTACATGTGATCATTTACAAGTCATCAATCAATTGATAGAAAAAACTCGTGAATATCAAATAGATATATATTTAGCATTTCTTGATTACAGAAAGGCATTTGACACCATTGAACAAAGCTATATATTCAAGTCCATGCTCTCTCAGGGAATAAATCCAAATTACGTTTCATTAATTCAAGAAATTTACTCAAATTCAGAAGCAAGAATAATTCTAGAAGAAAACGGGCCTTATTTTCCAATTAATAGAGGTGTTAAGCAAGGCGATCCGCTGTCACCGGCACTATTCAACTGTGCTCTTGAAGATATGTTCAAAAAATTAAATTGGACTAACAAAGGTATAAAAATAAACGGAGCATATCTAAATAATCTCAGGTTCGCCGACGATCTTGTTCTAATAGCAACTTCAAAAGAAGAACTAAAAGAAATGATTAATGAAATTAATATAAAAAGCAAAGCACTTGGCTTAGAAATTAATTGTAAAAAGTCTGCATTTGTCTCAAACAGGGTAGAATCGGATATCGGTTTAGAAAACAACAAATCACATATAGAATATAAATCTGAAATAATTTATTTGGGACAGATAATTAGCTTCGAAGGCAGAACAAGTAAAGAAGTTGCAAGAAGAGTTAACCTGGGTTGGAATAAATTTTGGTCATTAAAATTCATCTTAAAAAACAAAAACATCGACCTAATCTCCAAAATAAAAATTTTTAAAGCATGTGTAATACCGGTCTTGATCTATGGAGCTCAAACATGGCCCATTACGGAAAAGATAGCTAATAAACTAGAAGTAACACAAAGAGCCATGTTAAGGAGCATCCTTAATATCAGAAGAAAGGATAGAATAAAAAATGAATATATATACAAAAAAACAAAATTAAAAAATATAACATATTTAATAAAAAAATTAAAATGGAATTGGGCAGGTCACATAGCCAGACTTAGCGACGAAAGATGGACCAAGATCGTAACAGAATGGTGGCCTATCGAAGGAAAAAGAAGAAGGGGAAGACAACACAAGAGATGGCGTGACGATATTAGGAAGATAGCGGGAAATGAATGGAGCAGAACTGCCATAAGAAGACCGATATGGAAAGAAAAGGGAGAGGCCTACGCCCAAACGGGCCTGGTGCAAAATGAATGAACAATACATAAATAATATATTATACTACACATATGATAATACTAAAATCTTTTTTGTAACTTGTTAGTTCTCTTTTATTTTCTAAATACTGTGTAAATATACAAAATGTACCAAAAAAAGGCTTAAATAAATAAATAAATAAATGGTATATATTTGTTAATTGTATGATATATAGCAGAAAATTGCTAATAAAGATTTTATTATTATTATTATTATGCAACTATGGAAACAATAATAATAATAAACAATAATTTTATAATATTCTTATATCACAATGGCATTAAACTTTTATAAAATATTTATATTTACTTTCGCTTTAAATTTCATAAATTGAAGAAGCAAAATATTTCCATGAACCAGCTTATCCTCTAATAAACGATATTAGTAGAGCGATGTTTCATATATATTGGTATATAAAAGAATTGTATTTATTTCTTATAATAAATAATACATGAAGTTTAGGTGTTGAAACTAGTGGTGGTATTTTTCTTATGAGGATGATTCAGATGGTTATATAGATTATAAGGATTTAGGGATGAATGGTATTAATTTAAATACAGTCTGGTTCCTACTAATTCATATATTAATATGTAGGATCTGGCATTGATTTGTAGAACAGTCTATTTATTACTATTTGGGATTATAGTCCTCTGCCTCCTATGATTAAATCAATTAAAAATTTTGTCAAGTCCAAAGTCCTAGAATTGTAAAAAATTTTATTTAGTTCTCAGAAGCAGAGATTAGCTGAGGTAGAGAGGTTTCCTTAACAACTTATGGCAAATGCCGGGATGGCTAATGCGTCGCTTGCTCCTGGTATCGGGTTTTTGCGCGGAATTTTTAAATTACTTTTTGTCTTTTGACGGAAATCTATGGTCATGTTATTTGTTAATGAGCATACATTTCTATTTTTTTCTTTTTTTACTTGTTTATTATTTGTTAAATTGTTGTAATTAATTTGTATTGATGTTTGGAGGACCTAGCCACCGAGGACTTGTGCCTCTAAGCAGGTCGAGGAATAAAGATTTATTTATTTATTTATTTATTTAAGAACATTATAATTTATAATATATCTTAATTAATACTTCTTAGATACTTGTCTGAGATCTTAAAATTAAATTTACACCATATCACTGAATTGTTTATTATTTATTTAAAATCACTTTAATACCGATATAATAATGAGCAGAAAATGTATTATATTTTAAATCTAATGCGAAACAATAAATTTAAGTGCTTGAGAAATTTTCATTAAACGTTGCTTTTAAAATAATTGTTTTTTCGATTTTTCCAGCAGTCACTAAGAACTCTTAATTAAGATTTACTAATGGAAGTGGAATATTATATTATATTTTATTTTATTTATTTTGAATTTTAATTTTGAAACTTTGTCTTCAGCTTTAGTCTTTTATGAAAGGTACATAATATGGTCATCCTAGGACAACCTCGATAGAGGGAACCATAATATTCAGGTTAGCAAATTTTAAATAGTTAAAAATTAGAAAACTCAAACCACCAATTCAAGCCTTCGAGCTCGGAAAGGTTAAAAATATATCAAATCATTTATTAACTTTATTATTTATTTTAACTGGGAATCCATTAGCCATATATCGATCAAATCAAATATATGCAATTAAATCATTCAAATTCTATCAAGTTACATTCTCGGGATATTTTTAATATTATTTATAAGCCAAATTCCAATGAAGAAATTACAAAAAATGACCCAAAGGGACCAAATCAAGCCCCAGCCAAAGTACCCTTGGAACATGAAATAGAAGTCAAAGCTTATAGAACTAATAAAGATAATGAAAAAAATAGAAAAATTATATTATAAAAAGAAAGTGAATGAATAAGCTTGTAGTTTTTTAAATTCATATTGTTTAATGAAATTATTAATTGAATTTGATATTTGTTTAATATATTTTATTTAATTTCAATTATAAATGAATTTATTTTATTGACTCAGCCTTCATTATTATTATCAAAACAAGTTAATTTAATTTTAATTTATATTCTATTAAATATCCAAAATTGTGCAAGAAGTGCAATTTACCAGGACGCTATTGCTCCAAGGGCGCTGAAAATACTCGTAAATCGCCCATGCTTTTCGGTTTTTTAGATCATTTTAAATCAAGTATTCGTGAAGATACTTAAGTAATTAATAATCTTTTATTTATTCAATTGAGGCGGGAGTCAACTAGCCCATGTTTAATATTTATATTATTAGAATGAAGATGAAGACAAGGTTTTAAATAAATTACATTAAACATCCATCAAAGAACACACTCTTTGATTATTTCTTATAAATATTTATATAATATTTTACTACGTCTAAGATTATGTTTCATTTATAAAATATTAACAATAATAGTGAAAATTACGTGAAGAGTGTTCAAAATAAGCTTGCTAGTGCTATTAAGTTTATTAAACTGCCGACCAGGAGCGTTTGTGAATTATTTGCTAGTGTGTACTTTTGAATGACGATTAAGATTGTCTTTGCGTAAAAAACTCTTCAAACAGACATCACAGCCGAAAGGCTTCACCCCAGAATGGATCGCCATATGACGTTTAAGTCCGACCTTTTGTGAGAATGCCTTCGAACATGTGTTACATTTGAACAGTTTCTCATTTTTATGAGTTTTTAAATGAGCTTTCAGGTTGTCGTTGCGTTTAAAACTCATTGAGCATATATCACAAACATACGGCTTGTCTTCAGAGTGGGTCTTCAAATGTCTTTCAAAAACGAACTTATTCCTGCATTTAAACATGCACTTATCACACTCGTACATTTTATTTATTTTTTGCAGCATCACTTCGAAATGACTCTTTGTATTATGATGAATGAGAAGGTTTTTTGTCAAGTATTTAGCTGGACATCGAGTACATTCGAATAGACCTTTATGGCTTGGTTTATAAGCCTCCAATTCAGATTTGAGTTTAAAAGATATTTGTTTATCAGCGGAATGGGTACCCAAATGTCGATATAGGGACCCCTTATGTCTGAATTTCATCTGACACTCACTACAGTTAAAAGTCTTCTCGTCTGTATGTATTGTTAAATGATTTATGAGGTATTTCTTAAGTGAAAAGTATTTACCACATATATCACAACCGAATGGCTTCTCTTCAGTATGAGTCTTCATATGTCGATCAAGAGGGCTCTTGTGGGCGAATTTCTTTTGACACTTGTTACACTCAATCCATTTGTCTGAATGAGTAATTAAATGAATTTTGAGATGGTCTTTACGTAACAAACTCTTCGAACAGACATTACAGTCGAAAGGCTTCTTTCGAGAATGGATCTCCACCATATGACGTTTAAGTAAGCCATTTTGTCTGAATCTCATGGAACATTTAATACATTTGAACGGTTTCTCACTTTTATGAGTAGTTAAATGAACTTTCAGTTGGTCAGTGCATTTAAAACTCCATGAGCATTTGTTACATTTGAACGGTTTCTCACTTTCAAAGTTCTTTGCTGGGCATCGAGAACACTCGAAGGGGCGAGCATTTTCATGGCTTAGTTTATTATAAGTCACCAATTCTGTCTTATCTTTAGAATCGCTGGTCAGATTCTCTGAATGCGTCTTAGCATTATCATGGCTTAGTTTATTATAAGTCACCAATTCAGTCTTATCTTTAGAATCGCTCGTCACATTCTCTGAATGCGTCTTAGCATTTTCATGGCTTAGTTTATTATAAGTCACCAATTCAGTCTTATCTTTAGAATCGCTGGTCACATTGTCTGAATGTAACTTTTTTTCTGAATGAATTTCCATATGTTGAGTGAGCAAGCTTTTTGTCAAGTATTTCTCTGGACATTGAGGACATACATACGAAGGCGCGGCTCTATGTGTTCGTTTATGAGGCTTCAATTCAGATTTGATTGTGAATGATTTTGTACAAATTTTACAAACTAAATGCTTTTTTTTACGATCAGGTTTTCCGACAGAGTCTTCATTTGATTTGCCTTTATAGTCGACATCTGAAAATAAAAAAGTAATAAAAAAAATTAGTATCATGAATTTTCAGATTTTAGTATTAGAATAAATAGGAAGAAATGCAATTCCAAAATCTATTGTATTTTTTATCTTTTATGAAATATGATAAATTTTCTTATCTTAATAAGATTGAAGTAATTGTTTGAGACGGACTGATAAGTGAATGGAGTGGATATTGATGAGGCAGCTTTAGAAATTCATGCCCAGGAAAAAAACCATCACGCATTAGATTTTCTTCACTGACTTTTCAAAGTGAGTAGAATATTTTTGATTAAAAAAAATTGTATATGTATAAGTAATTATGTATTATATATTATATCGAGAACACTCGAAGGGCCGAGTAAATAGGAGGGTTTCAGCTTACATTAATTGGGGGAAAAGATTTTTTTTTTAGGATCGTTTGATATGGTGTGGGTATGCCAAATCCAAGTTTGCGACCTCGAAAGTGTGGGGGACAACTTTTAGTGGCCGAAAAACCTCTGAAATTTTCGGACTTTTTCCAGTTTTTCGCTTATAACACGAAAACGGTCGATATTTTGTAAATAACTGTCCTATAGTAAATTAAAGAGGACAAAATTTCGCGACGATTAAAAAAAATATGCAAAATTGGTCGAGTAGTTCGACTTTTAATGGGGATCCAAAAAACAGCCCCCGGGATCACTTTTAAATATCCCAAAAACTCGCACTTTTTTCGATTTTTCCAATTTTGACCATGAAGGAGCACGTTTTCAGCAAAGACAACTCTATACATTTTTAAACTAGATTAAATTTGCTACAATTTAAACAAAGTTTCATCTTAATTGGATAATGGTAACTCGTGCCGCAATGAGGTTGAAGTTTTGAAAAAATGTAATATTTTTTGGATCCCCATAAAAAATCGAGCTACTGGAGCAATTTTCTATTTTTTTAATCGACGCGAAACTTTGTCCTCTTTAATTTACTATAGAACGGTTATTTACAAAATATGGACCGTTTTTCGGGTTATAAGTGAAAAACTGAAAAAAAATCCGAAAATTTCGAGGTTTTTTCGGCCACTAAAAGTTGTCCCCCAGTTTCGAGGTCGCAAACTTAGATGTGTCATACCCACACCATATCAAACGATCCTAGAAAAAAAATTTCCCTCAATTAATGTAAGCTGAACTACTTTTTGGAACCTCTATTTACTGGGCTACGAGCATTTTCATGGATTAGTTTATTATAAGCCACCAATTCAGTCTTACCTTTAGAATCTCTCGACTCATTCTCTGAATGTAACTTTTTTTCTGAATGAATATCCATATGTTGAATGAGCAGCCTTTTTGTCAAGTATTTCTCTGGACATTGAGGACACACATGCGAACGCGCGCCTCTATGTGTTCGTTTATGAGCCTTCAATTCAGATTTGATTGTGAATGATTTCGTACAAATTTTACAAACTAAATGCTTTTTTTTACGATCAGGTTTTCCGACAGAGTCTTCATTTGATTTGCCTTTATGGTCGACATCTGAAAATAAAAAAGTAATAAAAAAAAAATTAGCATTATGAATTTTCAGATTTTAGTATTAGAATAAATTAGGTGGAAGGCCCGCTTTCGGTGGCCCTCTTGCTAGCCAAAGGGCTACGCCCCCTGGACCCAAGCCCCCGAATCCCAACCAGCACCCCCTAACCTGCACCATGCAGCCGCGCCCCACACCAGCACACCGCCCCCGCACTCAATTTCCGCTAAGCCCCCTGGACCCTCAGCACCCCCACCCCACTCAATCTACCCGCACCCCACACCACCACCCAGACCACCCCTACGCTCCCTGGAGCCCCAGCCAGCACAACAGACACCCACCACGACTCCTGGACACCCACCTCCGCACCACACCCCTGCTATGCACCCTGGACCCCTCCACTCCACAAACTCCGCACCAACACCCCGCACCCCACCAGAGCACCCCACCCACCCCGCACCCAGTTCTTTGCATTTCTAGCCTTTTAGTGGCCTACAGATTATGTGTACAAAATTTGGTTGAGTTTGGTCCAGGGGCAAGAATATTCATATTTTGACCCTCCCCTCCATTTTGGGTTGTTAGTTTTTGAATTTTCTAGCTCTCTAGAGGCCCACAGATTATGTATACAAAAATTGGTTTAGTTTGCTCCAAGGGCAATAATTTACATTTTCAACCACCCCCCTTTTTGGGTGGTTTTTGGGGGAATTTTTTTAAACAAAAGTTGTCAGAAATCACCTCCCCTTCAACTTTGCTCATAACAAAATTTGCCTTAGAGTTAATAGTTTAGGAGTTATTTGATAATTTCAATTAGTGCCCCCCCCCCCAACCCCTTTTTGGGGTCAAAATATCAAAACGTTATATAGCTATAAACGTAAGTTAGAAGACATCTGATGCAAATATGAAATTTCCTAATAATCCCTTGAGCCGTTTTTACGTGAATCGTGAGCAACTATTCGCAGAAACATGCAAACATGCATACATACAGACTGACAGACAGTAATTTTGTTGAGGGTGTTTTCGTTCATAACTTTGCTTGAAACGTGTGCAGCCAAAATTTGGCGTGATTTGGACTAATGTACAGACTAAAGCTTAATTTTTGTATATACCTATATATAGATAAATAGGAAGAATTGCAATTCCAAAATCTATTTGCTCATCGCACATGTGTAGCAATAAAAACAAGCTCGCAAAGAGTCAGGACCCAGACTGGCTATCGCAATACTTCCCCATTATATTCTATAGAATATAAATGTGAAAGTATAAATATGCAATTTATTGAGTTTAATAAAGTCTATTTAAAATATATAACCTGATTTTGTATTAACCCACTTATCAAAAATTAAAATACTATGTTTTTCTACATTAAAGAAAAGGTCGCATAAAAATTTACAAAATATACAGGTCCGAAGTCAAAAAAGTTAAGAAACGCTGTACGGTAAAATTTTTAAGCAAATGATTTAAATATTTGAAAATCAATCATAAAAATCGCATTGCTTTTTTTGAATTACCATTTAATAACTTATTGTTTTATAATATTTATAGGCTCCCCAGAAAAAACCGAGTTTTGAAAAAGTATACACTTTATCATTCATTTGATGTTTAAGTTTATTATTAATAATTAAGCCGTCTCTAAACCTAAGTCTTACAAAATGTTTTTACTTTTTTTATTATTTAATAAATGTGCAGCGAATTTTCTGATCGAGAAAAATTACTAAAAAGGACGCGGATGGAATCATTTCACTTGCTTTACAAGCTAAAACATTGCAAACTTGCCAAAATATAAATTTCTAGACGCGAAAATAAAAATTTCCCTGATATTCACTTCGATTCGAATACCCTGAAAATGTGTGACAGCCTATCCATGTTGGGCGTCTCTGTCGCATCTGACCTATCTTGGAATGAACACATCTCCTCTGTGGCGAAATCTGCAGCAAGGAAGATTGGCTACTTATTCAGGTCCAAACGATTTTACAAGCCCCCACATCTTCTCACCATCTACAAGGCCCAAATCCGGCCCTGTCTCGAATACGGCTCTCATCTATAGAGACGAGCCTCTAAATATTCCCTTGCTACCCTCGAAGAAATGTCTCTGCCCTTTTCCCTTTTCTATAGACACTATCACGGCAGGTGCTCTGATGAGATAAAATCAATAGTTCCCCCCAAAGCATGGTTTGCGCGTAGTACGCGTTTTGCCGACTCCCAGCACTCTTTCGCAGTCAAATTGGAAAAGTGCTGGACCACTTCATTCGCCAATACATGTATCCCCATGACATCAAGGAACTGGAACTCTCTCCCAGCCTCCATCTTCCCCAGCACTTATAATCCTCAAACCTTCAAAACCCGAGTGCATAAACACCTACATCTACACCCTCTCACTTAATCAACTTTCCCTTCTCTTCGGTAATGCAAGGGTCTTTCGAGATCCATAGGGGCTGCATCTTTACTGGTGCACACCTTCTTGCATTCGATTGCATTAAAAAAAAATACAAGTTGAGACTTGTTTCAGCTTTTTAGAGATTATTTCTTCATTTCTATTATTCTAGGAATGGCCTTTTTGCCTTGGTGGATTTAGAACCAAAAATTTACTTTTTACAGAGAGAAAGAATATTCAATCTAACTAAAGTACAGACAAAAAACGAATTACTTACTGCAGCTCTAACTGGCAAGCATAGCGAGTCTTAAAAAATGTTTACTTTTCCTTCAAATATTAGGAATGTAATTTTTATTGAAGTTTTAAAGTAAATCTGCTCTAAGAACTTTTCAACAAGTGTACATAACATAGGAACACTACCCATACTACGTGACCCGTTCAGGAGTGATGGTCTTCAAAATACCACGCTTGGTCACAGGGGGGGGGACTTAGGTCTCTTTTCACGCCGTCAATGGGCAGTGTTCCACAAACTTTTTGTGTTCAAGGCACACTTACCAAATTAAGAAATTTTAGAGGTACACCAAAGAAATAAAACCAATGTTTATTTAATAAAGGGTGTTTTTTTATAGGTTCACAACTTTAAATTAAAAGTACCTGGAGGCACTGAGCGATGCTCGGTAACTTCTTCCTTTAGTTAAAAGTTTTATTTTAATATTATTTTTAATTTATAATTCTGATAAAAATGTCGATTTTTATTTGAGAGCCGTTTTCAAATTAAAAAAAATACAAATATATATAATATTGGCCCATTGTACCCCCCCCCCCCCCCACCACACACACACCTCCACCCAGCTCGACCCCACCCACGAAACCTCGCCCTACCCCCGGGTCCCTCACCACTGCACCCCACCTCGTGCACCTGTTTTGATTCAACCATATGATTCATTTTTATTCATCCAATTGTTAATAAATAAAACCTATCAAAATGTGTTATTTTTTCAGAAAATTGAGTTCTGCTTATGCGAAATATATTTTTAAATAAATTCTTGATTATTTTTTATTCTATTAAATAAATAAGGTTCTTTATAAAAACAATTATAAAACGTTTATTAATAGTTCTAACGTTTAGGGAGAACAAAATATGTTAAAATCCACAATCACAATAGTTCTTCAAGGCCTTTGTGAACAATGGATTAACCCGACCTATTTGTCTGTCTGGGTACAAAAGTAAACAAAAGAGAAACCTTTTTTAAACTCCAAGATTTTGATCTGTGTACCTGAGAATAATTAATTTGATTACGAAAAACCCATCAAAAACAATGTTGTCGAAGATGAGACCGGACAGATCGAATTGTCATCCCAAAAACCCTCTAACCCGTGAATCTCATCAAAATCGGTATAATCGTTTTATATATATAGGTATATAGGTAAATATATATAGGTATATATATATATAAATAAATATATATATATATATATATATACACACTTTTTGCTCGTTTAATAAGAGTAGATAAAACAAAGAAAAATATTTTTAATATCAATGAAACTGGCTTTATTGGAAAGATAATTTTATGCCATTAAGGTTTGAATATGATTTCGGCCATGTAGCCGCCGCGGCTGGCTGGATTTCCAATTTTCAGACACTTTTCGCAGAAATTGCGGCCGTATTTCGACAATAATTCGCCGAATGTTGTGTTCCAAGTGTTCAATCGTCTCTGGTTTATTCAGCGTAGACAAGTGACTTGACATATCCCAAAAGACGATTGAACACTTGCAACACAACATTCGGCAGATTATTGGCAAAATACGGCCGCAATTGCTGCGAAAACTGTGTGAAAATTGGAAATCCAGATTGCGCCATCTACGCTGCGGGGCCACATGGCCGAAATCATATTCAAACATTAATGGCATAAAATTAATTTTCCAATAAATCCAGTTTCATTGATATTAAAAATATTTTTCTTTGTTTTATTTTAATTTAAAGTTGTGAACCTCTATAAAAAACACTCTTAATTTATTTATTATTCAAATCAATATAATATGAAAAGATGTTTAATGAGAAATGTGAACCTGCTTAACTGAGCACAGGCAAAATTAGGAGCAATCGTTGATAAGGCTGCTCTCATCTCTTGCTATCCGAATAACTCTCAGCTACGTGTAGGTCGAGCGGTGAACCGCGATTGGAATTAGGTGTACAACGTCTTTGGAATTATGTGAAATTATTTTGGAATTCATTAGATAATGCCTCTTCATCTATTGACTTCTGCTTGGAAATGAAAGTGGAAGTGGAAGTAGGTGTACACGATATTAGGTCTTGGTTCACCCCTCGGTGTAGGTGCATTATCTTCACAAAACTTGATATTTTTCCAAGGCACACCAATTAATGACCACGGTATACCAGTGTGCCGCGGCACACACTTTGCGGAACACTGCTCTAGGGAATATGAGGCAAATTAATTTTTTTAAACTTTATGTTTGCAAAAAATGATTTAAAACCATATTTATGAATTACTGAACAAACTAGAAGGGGAGGGGGAGGGGTCTTGGCATATACTACGGGTGGCCACCGAGTGGGGGAGGTGGGTAAAAAATTGTAAAAAATGGGTCACGTAATATGGGTACGTTCCCTAGTTGATTTTGATGTGTTCTTTTTTCTTACAATTTTTTATATTTATTTCGTGGCCCCCTTTCATATGACATCACGAGTCCCATTGGGATGCCCGAGGGTGAACCGCGATTGTAATTAGGTGTACACGTGTTTGGAATTATGTGGAATTAATTTGGAATTCATTAGCTAATGCCCCTTCATCTATTGTCTTCTACTTGGAAATGAAAGTAGAAGTGGAAATAGGTGTACACGATATTAGGTCGCGGTTCACCCCTCGGGGATACCGATGCCCATTTTGAGAAATGGTGATTTAGAAGAGATAAGGGCAGGCCTGGATTTAGGATCTATGGGTCCCTATTCTGATCCTGTGGCGCGTGCCATACTGAGGAAAATATTTTTTTTTTAATTAACCTACAAAAACCGCATTTTCAGCAATTATCCAATTAAAAACTTAAAAATAAACGTGCTTGACTCTTTCTTGAAACCTTGTTAAATACTAGTATATAAAAAAAAGTAGACCCTTTGTGGTGTGGGTCCATAGGCTGCAGCTTGCCTAGCCTGTGCTTAAATCGGGCCCTGGATAAGGATAATACAGACAGAAAACTAAGCCTCACTGAAATTTTTACCTTATTGCTACGGAACCCTAATTATTCGATCTACTTTATAGATTTTCGATAAAGCATGATTAAGCCTTTAACTTATTTTCAAACATGATTGTTTAGTATCTATATATCTCATCTGGTAACTTCTATAACTCAAGAATAAAAGGTTGTAGAAAGTTTGTTTTCGTACCTAAAAATGTGCCTTTCCAAAAAGAAAAAGATTATCTTTTGGGCTTTCTAACGTTAAAATTTTGAATAAAAATGGCAAAAATATAAAATAAATCTTTAAAAGTTATGACTAATATGCTGAAATTTGGCTTGAGATTAGTATGTATTAATGTTTATTAAACTGCATATTTGTACCAAATTTCAGCGTTCTAGCTCAAACGATTTTTTTGACAAATAATTGCCATAACCCCGAAATTTACAGAAAGTGTACCAAGTTTTCATTCTTTTCTTTTCAAAATTACTTTTTAAATGTTCAGAATAACGAAACCTTAATTGTCAAACCCACAATTTGTAAATTTTAGATTCGAACGAAATTGGTTTGAAATACTAGATTTACATTATATTCTTAAATACTTTTGACAGAAGTTAATAATTACTAACCTTCGTGGATTGGATCATTGTTTGAATTATTACAAATGTTATCCATTATGAATATTTATTCTAGTAATAGTATTAGTAGTAGTACTATTTTTTTAGTAAAATAGATGATATAATTAATTAAATGTTTAATAAGTATATTCTTCATGTAGAGCTGTCAAATCGAGTTTATTGTCTTGAAACCAGAGTTGCCAAATTAGCCACTAAAAAATCCCTTAACTTTAATATAGCAGAACACACATTCTGGCACATGGGAAGTACAGAGTATCGGACATTTGTAGTGGTGTATGAGAAAATTCGAATTTATTAAAATTCGAAATTCGACAATATCATAATGTTTTCTTTTCAAAATTTGAATTTTCTCCCTTGACACTGGTTGCAAATAGATTTTTTTTTAAGATAATATTTTGCCCTAATTAGATTTTTCATCTCTAAATAAAATTTTCATTTAAATAAATATTTAATATTTCAAAATATAAAGTAAAGAAAATTTTTTGAAATTTTTTTTTGGAACTTTTTAAAAAAAATTTTAAATATAAAATACTAGGTAGGTTTCATATAAATAATTTATATTTAATTTTTTTTTTAAAGTTCCAAAAAAAAATTTCAAAAAATTTTCTTTACTTTATTTAATATGTTTCACCAAGAACCTACATCATTCTCTCTTAACAAAATTTCAAAATATATCGAATGGGGGTCAGGTGGTCGTGTGGATAAATTACATGCCTCGTAATCTAGCTAGCCCGGGTTCAAGCCGTTCAAGCCCCACTCTCGGCAATCTGATTTTAATCTGATCCCTACAAATTAGAGAATAAACTAAAATATATAGTAAAGTAAAATGGCTAATGGTTGAATCCGAGAAAGCCAAAAAAAAAAAATATCGAGTATTGATGGCTATAGCTATGACTTGACCAAAAATATTATAATTAATTCTTGCGTCTAGAACAGTGGTTCCCAACCTGAGGCGATCGCCCCCAAGTGGGCGATTTGGGTTATCAGGGGGACAATAAATAAGTGGGGCCGATTTGGGGGCGATGAGTATTCAAAGGGGGGGGGGATTAAAATGATTATTTCACTTCTTTGTTCTTAAAAAAAATTAGTAAAAAATGTACATTTTTATTTTTTTCTATTTTATTTAAGAGTGACCGGATAAAACTGATTTGGTTGTTTTTATATACGATAATAAAATTGTTTAAAATAATAAAACTCTTATATTATTTACACTTTACTTTAAATTTAAATTAGGCATACAATGAAAATGAAAATAGTTGTTAGTCAACCTCCAGAAAGGGGAGATGAGCCACAAAAGGTTGGGAACCACTGCTCTAGAACGAAAACTTTTTGTTTTGTAATTTATAAATTGGAAATAAATAATTTCAAAAATTTAATTAAATTATTTTAAAATATACTTAAGGGTTTGAGAGCGCTCAAGATTTTGATGAGGAAGAGGGCAGATGGTCTTACTTACGCCTCTCTTTATAGTATACTTAGATCCAATGCGGACAAAAAACATTAAATGGAATTTCTTAAAATATTTATCAATGATATTTGAAAAAAATCAAATTTTTTGAGATGTAACTCTTCGAGTAGAGGTGCGATATATGAGAGGGGTAGCGAATGAATATTATGTTACATTTGAAGATTGGGTAACAGATGGTGAGATCAAGGGAATCTAAGAAAATCCAGACACTTGTTCCAGATGGAGACAGTGAGAGGAAAGTGGACTGGAAGCAGCTGTTGCCTTGCCTTGCCTCGCTTGCGACAGACAGGCGACTCGAAAGACAATCTAGCAAAGTGGCTGGCGGTTGGACATGGACATGGACATGGCTAGGCGACACGCAACCAAATGGAAAAGACAGGCAGGCATCCATCCACCTGACACTAAAAAACGCCATTTACTTCTTCTATATTTCAATATATTTACAAAATAAAGAGAATAATTATAGTGAATTTTAAATATTTTCATCTTCTATACGTAAACAATATTTAGCTTGCTTTTTAAGGTTCCGTTTAAAAAAACGGGACCCTATTAGTGTCGCTATAATGCCTGTAAAACCATTATAAAATTAGATAAATAAATATGATACAAACTTGAATTTTAGACGTTATATACCGGGTGAGTTTTTATCTTGAGACAGTCTTATAACTCAAAAGCAGTGCATTATATGAAAAAAGTTTCAAATAAAAGTTTATTTATATCAAGGGAGAAACTAAACTATTTATTTTTTGTCAACCTAGAACAAGCTTTCAAGGGTATTTCAAGTTCAAGTTCTGTTTTTTAAATGGAAACCTATATTTTTCTTTACATGGCCTAAATTTACAAAAAAAAAAAAAAAAAAACTGAACAACCTTCATGATAACTATTTTTAATTTCACATTTATATTCTGTAGAATATAATGGGAGAGTATTGCGATGGCCAGTCTGGGTCCTGACTCTTTGAGAACTTGTATCTAAGAGATGAAAAAAGTTAATTTCATTTTGTAACTTCTAAGTGGAAGGAATCGATGCCCTTAATAGTTAAAAACCGGATTTGGAACATAAAACCGAATATTGTGGTCCCCAGAGGCCAAAAATCCATTGGTCAGTGCGTATGTATATGTTCGTATGTACGTATATACCCCACCTGCGTTTCGCATACAAAAGTCGAGCTATGAAATTCGAAACTTAAGCTCGAAATAGGCTAGAACGAGGGGTGATCCGCGATTGGAAGTAGGTGTACAAATGTACATATCTTTGGAAGTATTTTGGAAGTACTTGGAAATATTTGGAAGTACTTGGAAATGTTTGGAAGTACTTGGAAATATTTGAAAGTACTTATTAATGGGAATATTTAGAAGTACTTGGAAACATTTGGAAGCGATTGGAAATATTTGGAGGTGCTTAAATATTTGGAAGTACTTGGAAATATTTGAAATTACTTGGAAATATTTGGAATTACTAGTAAATATTTGGAATAATTGGAAAAATTTGGAAGTACTTGGAAATATTTGGAAGTACAAGTGGAAGTAGGTGTACACTGTACAGCCTATTAGGTCGCGGTTCATCCCTCGGTCTAGAAGGAGTACAAAAGCTTTTGGTTGAAATCGGAAAACCGGAAGTGGACATTTACATAAAAGATTTTCGTTTTTTTTTTTATTTTCTTTGACTTTTAAAAAAATCGTTAGAGCCGTTTTTGAGAAAATCAAAAAAAAAAAAAACGAAATAAAGGATGGGGGTGTAAATTAGTAGTATCGAGATGATTTAAAATAAATGAGAATGTGAAAGTCGTGTGGTGAACACACCAATTGATTAAGGTTCCGTTTAAAAAGAAAAACGGGAAGCTATTAATGTCGCTACACATTGCCTGTCAGAGCATTATAAAGCTAGATAAATAAATATGATACAAACTTGAATTTTATACTAGTATCATTTTCCATAAAATCAAAAAAGTATTAAAATTGTAATCGTATGATTATTTTCGGGAGGGTCAAATTTTATGCGGGCTCAAAAATAAAGTTCTAGACGAGTGAAATTTAAAATATGTTTTATTTAAAAAACTATTCATTTTAGGTATACCTTGTTATTTACAAATGACATTCCACTTGATGAGAATGCTGCTATAGCTACATTTGCTGATGATACAGCACTCCTTGCAGTCGATGAAAATGTTTATGAAGTTACAGCTAAGCTACAAGGTGCCATAAACAAAATCAACGAATGGACCAAACGAGGGCGAATAAAGCTCAATGAAACAAAGTCAACCCATATCAATTTTACCTATAAGAAAATAGTTACTATTACTATCCAAATTAATCACCAAAGAATACCTTATGCCAATACAGCTAAGTATCTAGGCATGATGCAAAACTAAAGTGGAAGGAACACGTAAAGATTAAAAAACAAGAACTTAACATCAAACTTTACTGGCTTCTTCTTCTTCGAGTGCCATGCCCGAAACGGGTATCGGCACCTCTCCACATATACCTGTGCTGAGTGTGTTTAGTTGTTTTACACAGATATACGGGACCTACTTTTTAACGCCGGTTCCGAACGGCTAATTTGGAGAGGTGACTAGGCAATTATACTCTTGGTAGGTTGCCATTACCGTCCAAGAGGAGGTGACTGCAATATCTATCTGCCGAGACTCGGTCTCGAACCAGCGATCTTCGACTCATAGACCCGACACTCTAGCCACTGAGCCACAGTCACCTCCACATTTACTGGCTACTTGGACGCAATTCAGAGCTGTCTGTGAGAAATAAAATTTTAATTTATAGACAAATTTTGAAACCCGTATGGACATACGGATTCAATTGTGGGGTTGTACAAAAAAGTCCAATATAGAAATTATACAAAAATTTCAAAATAAAGTCCTAAGAAGTATTGTAAATGCCCCTTGGTACATCAAAAATAGTGACCTGCACCGAGATCTACACCTCGATGCAGTCACAAAAGAAATCCACAAATATGCCGTTAGACACCACCAACGTCTACACTAACATGAAAATCAAGAAATGAAACAAATGCTCAACGTTGATGATAATGTTCGTCGACTAAAAAGATGAAAAACATATGAACTATTTAGTTAACAAATTATACTCCCTCCGTCCGAAAATATGGTATACATTTTAATATTTTTTTTGTCCGAAAATATGTTTATACATTTGATGAAAAAATCAAATAAAACTAAAATTAAAAAAAAATATATTAAATTCATTTTATTATCACAATATAATGAAAATACAAATAATTTTAGTATAATCCAAATTTAATTAAAGTTAGATTGAGCCTTGTTGAACGCTTCTTCAGAACATATATACTTTTCAGCTAATCCGACCCTCACGATAAGTTTTACCTTTTTTACCTATAATTTTATAGAGATTTCCCCCTCCTTTCAGTATAATTGATTCTATACGCGTTTGTAATGTTATAAAAACTTTATCAAGGTTATTTCCCTCTAGTTTATTAAATGTATCTTGAACACATTCACTGAATTCATTAATATCACAATGTTCTAATTTTTCTTTGTTCTTGAAATACTGTAATAGCTTAATAGCTAATAGAAGACACCATGAGGTTGTTCATTAATCAATTGCTTCGATTTGGCATCTCTTCTTTGTAAATTCACGTTATTTGATTTAAAATTTTCCATTTTGAAATTACAGCGGTAACTATTTTATTTTTCTTAAAAAAACTAATTTTTGTCTTCAAATTCTAACTTAACTCAAAAGCAACGCCTGGCCAATAGTTAGGATATTTAGTTATGATTGGGAACATTAACAATATAATGAGTATTGCCAGTTGTTGTCGAAGCTCTAGATAATCTAAGATTTTCTTTCAAATGTATACCATATTTTCGGGCAGAGGGAGTATTAATTATTCCATTTGGATAATATTAATCTTATTATTGTATATATATTGTTAAGTGAGGAATTATATTTGTTAAATATTTTCCTAAAGTGTGCCTTAAGTATGTGAATAACAAATCTTTTGTCAATTATGAAATAATTGGTTAAGATAAATAAATAAATAAAAAAAAATTTAGGTATAGGGAATATTTAATAAATTCCTATTGGATTTTTATGTAGAATTCAAAAATAATAAAATTTATGCCATTTTCCATTTGAAAAAATTGAGTATTAACAACTTTTTGATTTTTAAAAATAAACGATTATTATGGTCATTCTGGATATAACATTTGAATTTTTATGATTAAGCAAGATTCTTTAATGTCTAATTAAGAGTTCAAATTGATCAAATTAATTCTACAAACAATAGTTTAATTATTATTAATTTTTAAAGATGAACGCTAAATTGGTAGATTTTACAAACTATCTAAAATAGTTCAGAAATGTTAAATTTTAGACATCAAGTGCATTGTACAAAATCATCTTAGTTTTTAACACTTAATCTAATGATGCAAAACTATTTGGGGGGTTCCATAGAAAACAAGAAAGTTGATAGCGATTGAGGCAAAGCAGAAAGTGTCGAAAAGTTGTTAATAATTTATTTAAAAAGAGCATATTCCAAAACATAAAAATGCCAAAGTTCAAAATGTTCTCTCAACTCCTTCCATGAAAAATTTTAATGAACGAGTTCTGTGGAAAACCCTGTATAGTAGGTATTCGCAATACTTTGTCGTAGCTCTCGTTTCCCGTAAATAAGAAGCTTAGGCTGTATTTATGATTGTCGCAAAGCATTAAATAAATAATTAATGTCACGTTCCTGTTTAATCCAATAATTCATTCCAAACAAGTGTATTTTTATTTATTTATTCTCATTTTGTCACTATCCGGGGCTTAATGTCCATGGTTACATAACATTAATTTTGAATTATATTTTTATATTAATACTACTTTACATTAATATTAACAGGTTTAATTTCTGTATTCCACCCTTCGTCCCTCTCTTATTTGAATCACGCACTGTCATTTTGGCTTCAGAGAACCCGTAATGACTAATAATTTAAATACTAATGGGTGTTAAAAGAGTATCGCAAAATGCTGAAACTGTTAGAAGAAAATGGATTGAAACATTTGGTACTCAAGCCTAGAAGAGAAAAACGATTTACCGCTTTCGTGACAAATTTGATACTACTAGCTCAATTCTTAATGCTCCAAAAACTGATGACCCTAAACAGTTTGTCGAAGCGTGAAAGGTAGAATTCAAAGCTGTTTAAGGTAGGTAGTTTCGCGAAAATACTAGCAGTAAAGTTAGAGCTAGAGTATATAGAACAGACAATAAGGATTCATAATTCATATGCCCAAAACTTTTTGCTGTTAATGTACAACTGCTAGCCAATCCCGTGCTCGTTTGACAAATCTGGCAACACTGTTCGAGCTTGTATATATTTTATCATAGAAATTTCAGATAAAGTACATTATAAAGGGAGATTTATAAAACAAAAAGTTCTTTATAAGCGATTGAAAGTTGTTGCGACAATGGCTGAAGCGAAAAAACGTTAAAAACATAACTAAAGTTAACCCACTTTTTAGGTTAAATAAATGCGTTGTTGCCAGCTTAATTTTAGTGTAAATTTTTCATTATTTATTCATTTATTATCTCAGAAACTGTGTTGTAACTATGAATTAAAATTTTCTTAAGAAATGTATTAGTTATTGTTTAATGTTGGTTTAGTTTTTTATAACAATGGTAAGAAGGGTTTATTAATTATAATTAAATATGTATGTAAACTTTCCGATATCCCTTATAGTGCAATGTATAAGAGTCTAAATAACTCTATCTTTGGAATTTAATATCTCCGGAACTATATTGTTAAATTTCGTTTTGCCATCAATCGATGCAGAATTATCTAAATAATATGATGTTTAACTTTCAAAAAAACCCTAAGAAAACCCATATGGTAAAACAATTACCTTAAATTGGGATGGACAGCAGTTTGAGCACCAACTGCGCAGGTTTAGCGCATCTTGGGCCAAAGAGGAAGGACGCGGATTCGAATCCTGATGTGAGCAAAATTTAATTTTCCATTTTTTATAAAATAATAAATAATTTCTAGATCTACAGAGCTAGCAGTCAAAATTTATTAAAAATAAAATTTTTTTAATATTTGATGTTCAATTGCTTAAATGAATTATAGAACTAAAAGGCCCTTTGCTATTCATTTTATATATAAATAATATTTTTTCTATTAAGACTAATGGATTACCTCTTTTGTTTTGCAGATGACACTGCCTTTATCTTTTCGGGCGACTGTTTTAATAACTTGACAAAAACTGTTTCTGATGATTTTAGATTGGTTAAGAAATATCTTAATACCAATTTTCTTTCTATAAACATTCAAAAAACTTCATTGGTTTCCTTCTCGAATGGTGAGAGAAAGTGCTCCTCCAAGAGCACACCTCACATCACTCTCCACTCTATCAATTGTACTGTCTCTCAGGAATGTTCATGCCAAGTCTTGAAGTTTGTAAATGAATGTAAATATCTGGGAATTATTTTCGATTCCAAAATGAGCTTCAAGACACATATTTTGAAATTGACTAGCAGTATCAGAAAACTCTTTTATAAATTTAAGATTCTGAGAGGCATTCTTAGTTATGAAGTTCTAAGAATGGTCTACTTCTCCTTGTGTCAGTCTTTGCTGTTGTATGGGATTTTGGTCTGGGGGAATACAAGTGAATTCATTTTAAGGGGTCTTTCTGTTGCTCAGAATATTGTTATTAAGATTATACTAAAAAAGCATCCAAGATTTGCCACGCTGGCGTTATATGATGAGTTTAGGGTACTGAATTTAAAACAATTATTCCTATTGAATGCTTGTATTCATTTATATAGAATAAATTGTACAAATTACAATTTGCATTATTACCCCACACGTATATCTAGCAGAACAAATATAATTTTGCCCAGGATTAAAACTGAATTATACTCGAGACATGCTCAAATTGTTGGCCTGAGAATGGCAATAAAGTATAGATATAATTATGATCAATTTAGAAATGTTAGACATATAAAGAGTTTTTTAATTAATTCTGGCTTTCTAAGAATGTGAATTTGTATGACGATTTTATTTTATTTTGATTTACTTTACTTTATGTTGTTTTACTTTTTATTTTGTCTTTGTTCTTTTATATCTTTAATTTAAAGTAATTTATTAAATTTATGTTTTTGAATTTCTCTGTTAATTTATCTTAAAATTTAACCCTCGACTCAAGATTAATCTTACAGAGGGTTAAATTTTATTATATATGTAAACTGTGCATGTAAACTGAGCCAAATATATGTAAACTGTGTATGTAAACTGAGCCAAATAAAAATAAAAATAAAAAAATAAATAATGCAAAAATAAATAATGTTTAAAATGAAAATTTATCCGAAATATAATTTTCCCCTTCATCCCTATTTTGGATAATTGATTTTGGCCCCAATAGATTACTAGTGTTTTAAAGAATAGCTTTACAAAATTTGGCCCAAACGTGACAAAAGGTTTTGAATTAGATTTGTCTCCCCTAAAATCGTAAAGCTGTTGATAAAAATGTTGCTCTTTAAGGGTGTGGAAAAGGAGTGGTATTTTTTCAAAATGGAATGTAGATAATGTAGATAATTTTCCTTTTGTTTTGAACTGTTAGTGAGCAAAATTTAATCACGATCGAAATAAAATTGAAGATTTGTATACTAAAAGACATATAAACAAATAAAACCATAATTTTTGTACATATGGTACTCATAATTTGTAATTTGTGAAATTTCCTATTTCTACAAATAGGCAAGATTTTGCCGAATTCATGAATTAAAAGCAAGTCGCTTGGCAATTTCCAGAAATAAGAAATGATATTGATTATTTCAAGAAAAAAGCAAAATTTATTTATTATTTTAAACACAAGTCAACTTTAATTAATCCAATGCGACATTCCCCTCTGTCTCCTCTTTCAGTGACAGTAACAGTAATATATTGTATTTCATTTTCAGCAGAATTATAATGTAGTAATGATTTTCCAAATGAAATACAATATATTATTGATACTGCCACTGAAAGAGGAGACAGAGTGGAAAGTCGCATTGGATTTCCTTCACTGACTTTTCAAAGCCCTGAAGAAGGAGGGAATACCCTCCGAAACGTCGGTTTTATGAATAAAAAGATAGTGTAAATTATCTTCTTCTTTTTTTGAACTGCCTCATCGATATCCACTTAATAGTATAATAGTTTATAAAATAGAAAATTTTAAAAATGTCTTTATTACCTCCGATAGTTTCATTTTTACCCCATTTGGGGTAATTTACCCAGGTTACCTGACCGCTGCGCTAGATTGAAATCGTCAATGATATTTCTTAATTCCGGAAATCGACAAATGTTACGACTTTTCAGAAAAAGGCAAATTAGGAGTAACTTACCATATATACCAATAGAAGATATGTAATCTCAAAATAAATGTTATCATTTACTGTCCACTTACCATTAGTAGTGATGAACAAAGCAAGACTAAGACTTTGCTTTGCTCATCACTAATATTAATACTCAAAAACAAAATAATAATAATATTTTTCTTAAAAGTGATCAGGACTTTGTAAACACCCTATAGAAGACTTTACAAACACACCCTATGACTATATTAATTAGTGATGAGCAGAATTAGTCTTGGTCTTGTACTTTTGGCCTTGGTCTTGTTTTGCTCATCACTAACGATTAGTTAATACCCACAGTCACTTCTGAATACAAATAATTTTGAATAATTCATTTTTATTGATAATGGGTTTTGATCAATGATTCGATATATTAAAAATAAGAATCGTGGTTCTTATATGAATTAAAAGGAAATAAATCCAAAAAGAAAAGAAAAAAGATGAATGTACGAAGTGAACAGTGAATGCGTCTTTCTTTCCCTCTTCTTTTGGCAAAGTGCTTCTTGTTCTCTCTCACTCTTTTAATGGTGAATTGTTTGGAACTCGCGATTTCACGGACTCCACATTCCAATCACTCAATCGAGCAAGTTGACGGGGGGTATGTGTGGGGGGGGGGTGTTTTTCAAGGGATGGGTAACTGGGTCAATGGGCGGCAGGTGGCGTGGCGGGCGCATCGATTCCGTTGCTAAGAGACGATGGTGCTGCTGCTGCAGCCTATCTCCAAGCCTTCCGAATTACTCTTGTCTCGTGATGAATAGGCCAAAAGCCAACATCATTGCTCATATATTCCGACCTATATACATATATTGATATAATTATTATTCATCAAAAGGTTTTTTTAATGAGAAAATAATGAAAAAAAGGAACATTTTTCAATTTGTTTACATCAAAGATAACAAGCCTCATTATTAAAGAGAACATCCGAAGTATTTAAAAAAAACGTAAATGTTTGTTCTTTTTTTGTATTCCAAACTATAAATTGACCGGAAAAAATTGGGTCACTTTAAAATTTTAATTCATTGCTCTTTGTTTTTTTTTTCTTTTTTGAATGCATATTAATTAAAAGCCAAAGTTATACGGTAAAATGCAAATTCAAAAACTATTTTTGTTAAGCAAAAAATTTAAAGAAAGAAAGAGTTTAAAATGTTTTTTATGTATTAAAAAGTTAGCAAGGGTTAAGATAACGAGACCTATTGGGGGCACATGGCCTCCCCAGATGGTCGAAAATATTGTTTGTATCTAATAAAGTTTTTTTATTTATTTATTGTCACCGGGAACAAAGCCCATTTAGACATCAGTAAAGTATTAGTAGGGTTAGTGAGGGAGCCGAGCTTTAGCCTGTCGAAATTTTATATGCTAGCCAGGCTCGAACCCGGGCTTCCCGCTCGAACTAATAAAGTGTTAAATTAGCCTAAAGTTACAGTACCGCACCTGCTCGTCATATTAGAAAATGCTGGATTCGCTACTGTTGAGAATTGTTTTTTTTTATTAAATAATTATCGTTTTCTTTTATTTGAAAAGTTAGACTTAGATAAATTATGATTTTGAGTATTTTTTTAAGTCCATTTTCATAAATGTGATATACTATTAATGGAAGGTAGTATTATAAACGTATTCTGAAATTAAAGAAATATGTTTAATTAATGATTAGTATTCAAGATAATAGGCCAATTTTGAAGAATACAATATTGTTTCTGAATTAGTGCTCGTTGAAAGATTAATACTAGAATGCTGATCGATTTTGAGTCGGTATTTTTAATCTCAAATTCCATAAATGTGATATATCATTTATAGTATTTTATAGGTATTCTGAAATTAAAGAAATTATTTTTAATATATTAGTTTTTAATATAATAGTCCGAATATTGTGAAGAATCCAAAAGTGTTTTTGAACTAGAGCTTGTTGAAAATCACTACTAATCTTAGAATAAAATTAATGTATGTCCTTTCTTAATGGTAGGATTAATTAAGAAATTGTACTTCAATACATTTTGTATAATTCGAAATATATATTCTTAATAGATAACTAAGTTTCTAGATGGTAGATTTTGAGTATTTTTCAAGTACATTTTCATAAATCTGATAAATGAAAGAAAGTATTTTATACTAATTATTATTATCTGAAATTAAAAAAAATTTATTTAATTAATTATTAGTTTTCAAGATAATTAAACAACATTTTTGAAGAATCCAAAAATGTTTTAAAATATTTATTGCTAGATGAAAGAGAAATATTACTAGTGAAACAAAAGTAATTTATGAACTTAAAGTAGAAATTATTCTAGTTTTAACCCTAGTATTACCTCTATACCGTAAATAGTTACTTTCTCACTTTCACAGTCTTAATTAAATTGATGCTAGGCTGTAGCATGAAAGCAACAATTTACTGTAGCCCATACCAGTTATTGTAGTGCATTGTAAAAACTACACCAGATATGACAGTGGACAGTAAATTTTGAAATAATATACCTACTCTAAAAACTCTCTTTTTATATTTTGACAAAAACCTTTAAATTTAATATTTCAAAATCATTGATTCAACTGTCTATTCCAGTGGTTCTCTCCCCCCCCCTCCCCCCAATTCTCTTTTATCATTGTTCAGAAGATAATTATTCTCCTCTTTGAAAAGTCATAAGGGTGTCTTCTACTTTATTCGAGTTAATTTGAATAAAACAAATTTTCCATAACACCTCGGATTTAGTAGTTGACAACTTCTCGTAATTTTCTTTAGAAATCTTATTAACTCTACTATAGTACTACCAGAAATTTGAATTTTAATATTTAAATTAAGAATAGTCATTATTTTCTTTAAATTTTCATAAATCGAAACTCTCAAATGTAGGAAAAAAGTAAATTAGACCCGCAGCAAGTAATTACTTTTTTTCATTTGAATATTCTCTCTCCATATAACGAGTATAGTTTTGGTCTAAGTGTAAAAGGCAAAAGGCCATTTCTAGAATGATAGAAAATTATCTAATAGTCTGAAACCAGAACTATACTTATATTTGGTAACCTTAGTTCTAAAGGGAGAGAGATTATTCTATCTCGTACACTTTTTTCATCATTTCCCTTGAATCAACTTCTAATGACAGAACGCTAAATACAAAATAAAAAAAAAAAGTGAAAACTTTTACAGGAATCAGTAGCTGTTCATTTATGCTATTATTATGACGCCTTAAAATATCAATAAAATCATACGTAAACGATATTTTCTGAATTTTTGAACCGGAAGTTCAGAAGCTAGAAAGCCAAAAATCTAGTTAGTTCTCCACATTGAAAAAAAAAATAAATAAAGAACAAATTTTCTAAGACTTTTTTGTTCTTGAGATATCCCGACAGACATAAATACCAAATCATCATATCATTTAAGCACAATGAGCAAATATTTTATTTATTTTGCATAAACTCAATATTAGATTACCTGGAAGGGACTAAGTAAAATATTTTTAATTTAAATATATGGTTTGAAGTATGTTAGGAAGTACACTCACCTACATTTTCGTATTTTTTTCCAGTTCAAAAATACAGAAAACGACATTGTTCATAGATTTTATTCATATTTTAAAGCCATGTCATAAAAATAGACCTAATAGAGCGTATCGAGTTTTGACATTTTCTTATGATATTTATCCAAATTCCATCTTTTTTAACAGCTAATAATTTTTTTTCATTCTCGGTGGACCTAAAATTTTTTATCTTTGGAATCTCCCCTCATTTTGGGTAATTAACAATTTCTCAGGATCCTGCGGCGAACTAACTCTACAAAATTGATATGGGGTAGTATAAATGGCCTAAAAATTATATTTTTTTCATCTCCCTTATTTCTGGTGGCTGGTTTTGTATTATTAGATTTCTATAGACCTAAAAACTAGTTATACAAAATTTGATTGTCATAGGTCCAAGGGTCTAAACCAGGCCAGACCAACCTAAATCGCACCACGGGCCGCATTGACGAACTAAATATTTCCAAGGGCCGCACACAAATCAGAATAATTTGAATTTTATTAAATATTTTTTTCGAAATCTGACTTTCTAACGGATTTCGTATTTAGTGATTTTTATTGTAATTGATTACAAAGGTACACTGAAAGTATTCAATCAGTGTAAATGTGACAAAAAACAATACTACAACGAGATACGAAAAGAAAACATGCATTGAATGCATGACCCAACAAAATGTTCCTATTTGTATGGTAATTACCATAATTAAAAATAGTTTTATCTATCAAAAAAAATTATTTTTATTTATTATTTTTTCATTTTACTTTACCATACAGGGTATGGTCAAGTATTGTAATCGTGCATGAAAAAAGTGTTTTTTCCTTCTTTTTTTCGAAATATCTCAAAAACGGCTGAAAATATTTTGATTAAAAAAATTGAGCAAAACCATGGCATTTCGGTCTACAAAAAAGCTTTAATAAGTGAACATCGAAAAAATTATATTTTTCGAGATAAAAATTGTTATATCAAAATCTCTGTTAGTCTGTCTGGTTGTCTGGTTGTTAGTTAGTCTGTGCGTTACCAAATTTTTGTGGACGAGCTAGCTCAAAAACTAGTGTGAATATCGAAGCCAAATTTCACACGTAGTTTTGGTCCATTGAGATTAAGAGCTGATTAGATTTTGGTGCATATCGACCCAAAATTAAAGGGGGTGTGAGGGGGTTAAAAATAAAAATCTAGGCCGTTTTAGCAAACTCAACCAAATTTTGTATACATAATCACTGGGACCCCAGGAGTCTAAAAATGCAAAAACTAACCGCCCAAAATGGGGGAGGGGGCAAAAAAAGAAAATCTTGGGCATTTACCAAACTCATCCAAATTTTGTATTCATAATCAGTGGGACCCCAGAAGTCTAAAAATGCAAAAACTAACCGCCCAAAAATGAGGGGGGGGGGCGTTGGGTCAAAAAATAAAAATCTAGGCCCTTGTACCAAACTCAACCAAATTTTGTATACATAATCAGTGGGACCCCAGAAGTCTAAAAATGCAAAAACTAACCCCTCCCTTACATGATTATAAATAATTTTTTGGGCCAGATTGTATGGTAAGGTCAAGTGGATGGCCACACCAGAACACGTCAGCTTATTTATTTTAGTGATATTCAAAAACATGAGATTTTAATATTCAACGCCTAATGATGCAACCCGCAATTGAGAGCGTTCGATTTGAATGCATAACCTAGAAACCACAGGTGAATCTTTGTAATCTCCCCTCCAACCCCTCTTTTGGGGCACCATCGTTTTCACATAGTGAGTCATTTTCATAAGTTAAATAGTTTTAATTTTCGAAATAATTAGTCAAGTCACATACACCGAACAATATGAATTCTGATGAGATTTTTTCTCATTAAAAATGTCCAATCTAGGTGGTTTTAGACAAAACTTCTCTTTCCATAAACGGCACAATGTTAAGCAATTTATTTTATTGCAAGGTACTCTAAGCATTCATTAAATTTAAAGACAGTCTAGCTTGAATGTGTTTTTTACGAAGCCTAGTATTGTGATTTTATTAATTAACTTTTTGATTTAATGGATATAAGTTCAAAATTATATGGTTGAATTGCATTCTAAATAATTTTCATTTTATTCTCTCTTTTTTGTGGTATTTTTTGTTGTTAATTCCAACTGTAACCCAATAAAATAATAATATCGTTTGTTGTTTTGTTTCAATTGATAAAGAAGAAAATTTTGATATTTCATTTGATATACCGAAAAGGACGATCCTTCAGTCAGATCAAATCAATCATTCTGAATGGATTTCGTTGAATATTTTTCATCTATCCGGTCTAATTACTTTCAATTCATTAAAATGAAATAATCACAATTATATTTCAAATTGTTTAGCCAATTTCCTCTTTTTCTAAAACATCAACGATTTTTTTTACCAACATTGTAAAAACAAAAAAATAAAATAAGCTGACGTGTTCTGATGTGGCCATCCACTTGACTTTACCATACAACCTGGCCCCTCACTTATATTTAATATTTAATAAAATTATTTATAATCATGAAGGTGAGGGGGTTAGTTTTTGCATTTTTAGACTCCTGGGGGCTTACTGATTATGTATACAAAATTTGGTTGAGTTTTGTACAAGAGCTTATATT
Source organism: Forficula auricularia (assembly GCA_024734495.1). Classification (NCBI taxonomy): domain Eukaryota; kingdom Metazoa; phylum Arthropoda; class Insecta; order Dermaptera; family Forficulidae; genus Forficula; species Forficula auricularia. The sequence goes on from JALMQS010000099.1 coordinate 18,518,711, forward strand.
TTCATTTTTTAACCCTACACCCCCCCCCTTCCACCCATTTTGGGCGGTTAGTTTTTGCATTTTTAGACTTCTGGGGTCCCAATGATTATGTATACAAAATTTGGTTGAGTTTGCTCAAATGGTCTAGATTTTTAATTTTTAACCCCCCACCCCCCTTAATTTTGGGTCTATATGCACCAAAATCTAATCAGCTCTTAAACTCGATGGACCAAAACTACGTGTGAAATTTTGTTTCGAAATTCACACTAATTTTTGAGCTAGCTCGTCCACAAAAATTTGGTAACGCACAGACTAACAGACATTTTTACAAAACAATTATTTATCTCGAAAAATATAATTTTTTCGAAGTTTACTTATTATAGCTGTAGCGGCCCGCTGTCGCTATGGCGACGAGCCTTGAGACACGGCCGCTAGATGACTCAGTCGGATCGTTGCGACGCTTCTGCATGACTGAAATGTTTTCAGCCATGCTATAATTGAAGCGACCGATTTGACTGGAACGATGATTCGAATCATTCGGATCCGGAGAGGCCAACCGCCAACCAGCAGGTCCTCCCCTGCACACACCCATGAGGGCACGCAACTAACAACCTGCACACCAGATTGTTGGGACCCCACCGACTTGGTGGGGGGCGCGGCACAAAGCGCCACACAGCACTCAGCACACGAGCGCCCTAACAATACTGGTGACCCCGACGTGATTGCAAAGCAAGCAGCTCTTGACCCACCAGCTAGGTGGATAGAGCCTTGCCCGGCTAACTAAGTCGGTAATCGGCAATCACCCAAAAAAGAAAGAAAGGGTGTGGTGTAGCGGCCCGCTGTCGCTATGGCGACGAGCCTTGAGACACGGCCGCTAGATGACTCAGTCGGATCGTTGCGACGCTTTTGCATGACTGAAATGTTTTCAGCCATGCTATAATTGAAGCGACTCGATTTCGACTGGGCAAGCGAATCGGATTCGAGCATTCGGATCTGGAGGGGCCAACCGCCAACCAGCAGCCCCTCCCCTGCACACACCCATGAGGGCACGCAACTAACAACCTGCACACCAGATTGTTAGGACCCCATCGACTTGGTGGGGGGCGCGGCACAAAGCGCCACACAGCACTCAGCACACGAGCGCCCTAACAATAATAGCTTTTTTGTAGAGCGAAATGTCATGGTTTTGCTCCATTTTTTTAATCAAAATAGTTTCAGCCGTTTTTGAGATATTTCAAAAAAACGAAGGAAAAAACCCCACTTTTTTCATGCACGATTACAATACTTGACCATACCCTGTATGGTAAAGTAAAAAATTATAATGTTATGAAATTATTTCAAGACACGCACGAAAAGGTCTTATTTATTATAATATCTTTAAGGTAATATCTCTAAGTTAATTAATAAAAAACGAAAAATCTTTCATATAAATGTCAACTTCCGTTGTTTCGATTTCATCCAAAAGCTTGCTGTACTTCTTCTAGCCTATATCGAGTTTAAGTTTCGAATTTCGTGCCTATGAGAATTATAATTGCGAAACGCAGGGGGGTACATACGTACATACATACGGATGCAATGTCCAATGGATTTTTGATCCCTTTTTGGCCTCTGCAGACCACAATGTCTGGTTGTATGTTCTAAATCCGGTTTCAAACTATTAGGCTCATCAATTCCTTGCATCTAGAAGTCACAAAGTGAAATTAACTTTTTTCACCTTGGAAATAGAAGTTCACATTTTTCGGAAATCTTGAAATCTAGTTCCAGATTCAAAATTTAAAATTAGCACTTTTATTTTTCGAAAACTTCACATTTTCAGATTTCTTATTTTAGAGAAAAAAAAATATCAGGCCAAATTGTTACGTGTTTTCCACTATCTACATATAAATCTCAATGTTTTAATGAATTTTATGACTTTATATTGAGTCACGGGTTGGACAGCCCTGGCTTAAATCTAATGTGATCAAATAAGGATGTAAGGAATGATAATTTATTTTATAAAAGGGTCACGGATATAATAATCCCTGACTATTCATTATCTATTGACATGTAAGAACGTGCAAAGATCTAAAAGACAAGTCCTGACAAATTTTAGTCCAGCAGAGAAATTATCAATTAATTGTGATTGTTCTAGAAAATCTCAATTCCGTTTGTCTCCTTGTACCAGAATGATAACTATATACTTGGTTAGTGTCGTACCATAAAAATTACTGAAATAATAAATATTTTAGAAAATGAAAATATGAAGAAGAATTTTTAAATATTCAAAACTTCATTATTTTTTTTATCATATTATTTTTTATCATATTAGTTGAGCTTATAATTTTGCTTTTAGTGAATTTTTTTCTTGTCAAAATCTTCAAGTATTGTACAAATGTACATTCATATTTCGAAAAAGGAAATAAATATATCTCTACATATAAATCTCAATGTTTCAAGGATGTTTATGATTTTATGTTAGGCCACACTCATTGCAGTACTGGCGCATGCGGCCCGCGGTAAACAGGTTGGACAGGCCTGTTCTATATCATTACATGATATAGAGAATATACATATTATATGTGAAAGTAATAAAAAAGTTGAAATAAAAATATAAACTGCACACAGACCTATTCTATTAATTTCACATTTATATCTTATAGAATATATTAATGTGAAGTATTCCGATCGCCTGCCTGGGTCCTGACTTTGACTTTTTCTGGACTGCCTTCCACTAAGTTAAACAAATTTAATTTATCGAAAATTCTATAGGTAATTCTAGATGTGAGAAAACAAATTTATCTCGTTTTTGCCTGCTACTTTAATTTAAAATTGACACAAGAGAAGCCAATTCATTGCCTTTGTTGTTTTTTTTGCCAATGAATAATCTAAAAAAAGAACCAAATTTGTTAACACAAACAACAATGAGAGAAGATAACGCAGCCACCTGTATCTCTCTTTTGAGTTTCTTGCATGTGCCCGGAGAGACAGACCATCTATCATGTCCCCCCGAGGGCGACTCAATTAACTCAGGTGGTGACTTTTCGTCTAACGATGCCCGCAGCCACTGTGGTCAAAGAGTCTCCTTTTTTATATTTTACTTTTTTTTCTTTTTTACTTTCCCTTGTATGGATTAAGTGAAGAGTAAGAATTATATATATTGTATATATCAACGACTTGATCGTAGCAGAGGAAATGTGTTACTCTTTGCTGACGACACAGCAATCGTTTATGGGGAAATAAGCTGACGTGTTCTGATGTGGCCATCCACTTGACTTTACAATACAACCTGGTCCCTAAAAATTATTTATAATCATGTAGGGAGGGGTTAGTTTTTGCATTTTTATACTTCTGAGGTCCCACTGATTATGTATACAAAATTTGGTTGAGTTTGGTAAATGGCCAAGATTGTCATTTTTTGACCCCCCCCCCCATTTTGGGCGGTTAGTTTTTGCATTTTTAGACTTCTCGGGTCCCATTGATTATGTATACAAAATTTGGTTGAGTTTGCTCAAATAGCCGAGATTTTTTATTTTTACCCCCCCTCCACCTCCTTAATTTTGGGTCGATATGCACCAAAATCTAATCAGGTCTTAATCTCAATGAAGCAAAACTACGTGTGAAATTTGGTTTCGATATTCACACTAGTTTTTGAGCTAGCTCGTCCACAAAAATTTGATAACGCACAGACTAACGGACAACCAGACAACCGGACGGACGGACAGACTAGACATTTTGACAAAACAATTATTATCTCGAAAAATATAATTTTTTCGATGTTCACTTATTAGAGCTTTTTTGTAGAGCGAAATGCCGATGTCAAAAAATATCGTAAAATCACCTCATTGATTACATATAACTCCTAAGCTGTTTACTCTACGGCAAATTCCATTAGAAGCAAAATTGTAGAGGATGTAATTTTTAATATTTTTGTTTAAAAATAACCAGCCAAAATAGGAGAGTGGGTCAAAAATGAAAATTCTAGCCCTTTTGACCAAACTCAACCAAATCAATAATTAAAAATGAATAAATAATGAAATATTTACACTAAAAACAAGCTGAAAACAACGGATATATATAACCTAAGAAGTGGGTTAACTTTAGTATTTTTTGTCGTTTTTTCGCTTCAGCCATTGTCGCAACAGCTTTCAATCGGTTATTAAGAACTTTTTGTTTTATAAATCTCCCTTTATAATGTACTTTATCTGATATTTCTATGATAAAATATATACAAGCTCGGAAGCGTTGCCAGATTTGTCAAACGCGCACAGGATTGGATAGTAGTGGTACATAAACAGTAAAAAGATTTGGGCTTATGAATTATGAATCCTTATTGTCTGTTCTCTATACTTTAGCATTAACTTTTTGCTAGTATTGTCGCGAAACAACTACCTTAAATCCAACTGAATTTACTTACAATTTATGTAGTGTCAATTATTAGTCTCTATATTATTATTTTTTTATATTTTAAAAAAGTTCTGTAATTCATTTGGTTAATGTCCATTCTTTATTTAAATAAAATTAATAAATTAATGGGTATTTTGGACAAATTTTATATTTTATTAATTTTTACACAACTTTTCGTCCGTTTCTGACTTTATCAAGTGCTGAAAAACAGTACAAGAAAAATAGATTAGGAAAACTGGATTAATGCATATTTCAAAATACAGTATTTTGAAATATGCATTGAACCCGAGTCTATTTTCTTGTGCTTAGCTTTTCAGCTGATCAAGTCGGAAACGAACGCGACATTGTGCAACAATAAAATCTAAAATTTGTCCAAATACCTATTAATTTATTAATTTTATTTAAAGTTCTGTAATAATGAATATTAAAAAATACAATTTTATAAATAAAGTGGATATTGATGAGGCAGTCCAAAAAAAAAGAAGATAATTTATACCTACTATCTATTTATTTTTATTCAAAAACCGACGTTTCGGAGGCTATTCCCTCCTTCTTCAGGGTCTGTAATTAATTATAATTTTTATAAAAAAACGACTTCAAAAAAACTTAAATGTAACAAATAAAATAATAAAGAACTTAAAATCAAATAAAATGCACTAAAAGGTATAAAATATTATCATATTTAGTTACAGCTAAACGACGAAATATTAACATGAAATTACTTTTTAAATCGGTGCCAAACATATAGATTTTATGAATCGCACTCGACAGATCTTACTTAGTACGTTTGGCAGGTACGCTCGCTTATAGTAGTATGTTTGGCACCGACTTCAAAAAGTAATTCCATGTTAATATTTCGTCGTTTAGTTGTAACTAAATAAGATAATTATTTTATACCTTTTAGTCTATTTTATTTTATTTTTAAGTTATTATTATTTTATTTGTTGAATTTAATTCTTTTGAAGTCGGTTTTATTTTTTTATAAAAATTATTTTTATTTTTCTCTTTTATTGATGTTATTAATAGTGACTTAATATAATACCTTGCATGCATCTCGTAAAGAAAGCGTCATGAATGAATCAGAAAATGATAATAAAATTCAATTCATAAATATAGAAATTCTCTCGAAACGTTTGCGGGTTTTAAATGAATGTTTTAAGATTATTTTTATAAAAGATTTTATTTATTATAATTTCGATTATTTGGTGATAAGAAATGGAGATTTACGTTATTTCGTCATTGATCATATCATCAGAACTTGACCAAATTAATATGGTACCACCCCTAAGGTACTCTCTTTCCAATAAAAAAAGAATCAATAAAATCGGTTCATAAACAAAGAAGTTATGCCTGAACAAACATCTCAAAAAACATGAAAAAAAGGGACCAATCGGAAGCTAGACTGAGCCCAATGCAAAAAATCATCAAAATCGGTTCACAATTGGAGGAGATATGAGGTAACACAGACACAAAATAAAATCAGTCGAATAGAGAACCTCCTGCTTTTTTGAAGTCGGTTAAAAATGGGATTTATAAATAAATCTACTTTTAATATTACTTTGAAGAATGCTTGTTCGTTATTAATGTAGGGCAGAGAAGTCATGTGACTTGAAGTAAACACTTCATGATGTTTTTTTGGCCATTTTCCCCCCACTTCCATTTGATATCTATATCAATATCATCCCCTCGGCCGCTCGATCTTTCGCCCTTTGCTGTTTTTCCTCCCCTCGAAAGCCTTTTTTTTCTCTTGCTTATCTGAAAAAGAATGTTTGTTTGTTACCGAAAGTTATTTTCGTATTTTATATCATGATGTTGTTGTTGTTTTGATGTTCGCTTAAGTATTTATTAACATCTACTATTTACGGATCAAATTTAAGATCAAATGTAATAAACGCCCGGATTGATTTTCAGATTTTTAATAGACTTGTTATTATGAGAAAATCTTGAATAATTCTCATAAACAATACGAACAATTATTTTACGATGAAGGAAATTATTTTTTTTTTTAAAGGGAGAAGGTTTTTTTCCCCCTTCCTGGCTTTTGGTCAGAAATGAAGAAAATTAAAAAGATCAAAAATCAATCAAAGATGTAATCAAAAAATTCTTCCACGTTTACATTTTTAGTTATGACGTCATAAGAATTTGAAATAATTTTGATATAAAAAATTGAAGAAAAAGTTAAGCTTTTCAAAACTCGTACGCTGTTTGCAGTTTGGGTGAATTAATAGTTTTAAATGATAAAATAGACGCGACTGTGTCTCAGTGGTTAGAGTGTCGGGCCGTTGGCCTGAAGTACGCTGGTTCGAGACTGAGTCTCGGCAGATATTTGGAGTCGCCTCCTCTTGGAAAGCAATGCCAACCTACCAAGAGTATAATTGCCTAGTAAACCTCGCCAAGCTAACCGTTCGGAACCGGCGTTAAAAAGTAGGTCCCGTTTATCTGTGTAAAAACAGCTAAACACACTCAACACAGGTATATGTGGAGAAAAGCCGAAACGTCAGGGAGACCTGATATGGCACTTAAAGAAGAAGAAATGATAAATATCTAAATCTGATATTCAATTTGATTTAATATTTTCTTACTTAGAGTCAAAAGGCCGTTCCTAGAATAACCGAAATTAAGAAACCAATCTCTACAAGTTTGAAACAGGTCTGGATTTGTATTTGGCATTTTGCCTTAGCTCTAAAGGAAGAGAGATCATCATTCTATCGGTGCCCTTTTTAGTAATTATTCTCGATCAGACTCCAATGAAAAATCCCTCACGCGCAAATTTATTAAATAATAAAAAAAGTAAAAAATTATTTACGATAGGGACGCTTTTAAAAGTAATTAATAATAAAATTAAATATAAAATAAATTAGGTATTTAAATTATGCCTATATTATAACATTGTCTTAAAATCATTCAAAAAATTTCTCAACCATAAGTTCTAAAGCTAGAAAGTCCAAAATCTTATCATTTTTTCTCAACGAAAATACAAATATTTCAATACAAGACGAACTTTCAACAACTTTTTCTTCTTTTCTCTTTTTGTTCCGCCAAATGCGTTTTCTTAGGATTTTTTTGAAATTTATACAGATTATTATTTAAATACTTCTGCATCGATTGGTGGCAAAACAAAATTTATGAACAATACAGTTCCGGAGATATTAAATTTCAAAAATCGAGTTTTTCAGGCTCTTTAACATTGCACTATACGGGATATCGGAAAATTTACATACATATTTAATTATAATTAAGAAACCCTTCTTACCATTTTTATAAAAAAACTAAACCAACATTAAACAATAACCAATACATATTTTAAGACAATTTTGATTCATAGTTACAACATAGTTTCTGAGATAATAAGGAATAAATAATGATAAATGTATAAAAAAAATTTAGACTAAAAACAATTTGGCAACAGTGCATTTATTTAACCAGCGAAAGATGCATGGGCTAGATTTTTCCAAATTATAATTTTCATAAGGTGTAACGTAGGCTTTCATTACATTTGTTAAAAAATAACAAAACGAATTTTATAGAAATTTAAAATGTATTTTATCTGTCATTTTAATATAAAAATATTCAATCTCTTACAATGGTGCCAAATTTGTCAAACGCGCACGGGATTGGCTAGAATTGGTACAGAAACAGCAAAAAGTTTTGGACTTATGAACTATGAATCCTTATTGTCTGTTCTATATACTCTAGCGTTAACTTTTTTCTAGTATTGTCGCGAAACAACTACCTTAAGTTATCGTGGGTATCTAGATCTTGACACTCAGGCACATAAACAGAAAAAATCATAGTAGAAAATTTCTTTTCTCCGCGTTACAGATATTTTTGTACACAAAAAGCAACAGAATTTTTTTTTTTACTTATTTTAGTAATAGGCCCGCCCGGCAGGAAGGCTTTTCTACCTACCGAGCGTACTGAGTAGAACAAAAAAAATCGGTATTGCTTTCAAGCCTAAGATTCCGTAAAAGCGATAAATGGGGTGTTAAAATAATAAGCCGGCAAAGTGCGAATAGGACCGAGGGTTACGTACCTTTATCTTCCAAAATCCTTGAGATATCAAATTTGTTCTTATTTGTCATTAATAAGGAGCGAATGAGGAAATTTTAAGTTAAGCTACTTACATAAAAGCTGATGGTACAAAATTACTTAAAAAGACCTTTTTAACCGACTTCGAAAAAGGAGGAGGTTCTCTATTCAACTGATTATTTTTTTTTTTTGTGTCTATGTTACCTCATATCTCCGCCAATTGTGAACCGATTTTGAAAAAAAAAATCATGGACGAAAAAAACGATAACATACATACATACATCCATCCCCACGCACTTCCAAAAAAATGGCAGCTTTTTGGCCTCTCGATGAGACCCCAGGTAATTTTTGGCAAAATCGTCACGTGCTAAAATTCAACCTAATTGAATACTACAATTTGTGACCTTAATTGAGTCCATGGGTTCCGTAGTCTTTACCTGAGGACCCTTTGAAGTCCCGCTTGGCGCGCGACCGATTACAATACTTTCATAAACAAATGCTTCGCATTGGATAAAGTAAAAATTTGCATTGGGTTCAGACTAGCTTCCGATTGGTCCGATTTTTTTTATTGGTATTAGACCTTTTTTTTAGGTTTGTTCAGGCCTAACTTCTTTGTTTATGAACCGATTTCGATGATTCTTTTTTTATTGGAAAGGGGGTATCTTAGGGATGGTGCAATATTAATTTGGTCAAGTTCTGATGATATGATCACTATTAATAACATCACTAAAAAAGAAAAATAAAAATAATTTTTAAGGAAAAAATAAAACGGACTTTAAAAAATTAAATGCAACAAATAAAATACACTAAAAGGTATAAAATAATTATTATCTTATTTAGTTACAACTAAACGACGAAATATTAACATGAAATTACTTTTTGAAGTCGGTGCCAAACATATACCTTTTATGAAGCGCACTCGACGGATCTTACTTAGTACGTTTGGAGGGTATGTTCGCTTATAGGTATAGTTTGTTTGGTACCGACTTCAAAAATTAATTTTTATGTTCATATTTCGTCGTTTAGTTGTAACTAAATAAAATAATAATTATTTTATTCCTTTTAGTGTATTTTATTTGTTGCATTTAATTTTTTGATGTCCGTTTTATTTTTTTCTTAAAAATTATTTTTTTACAGGTTAATTTTAAAATTAATTAAATTGAAAAAAAAACTCAAATTCTTCTTAAAGTGTTTTTTAGAGAGATATCTCACAGTCCATAATATTTTTTTTTCTTTAATATTTTCGACCCACAAAAAATTTGACATTCCCAAAATAATCATTCGAATGAAATTTGAATATAATTTTTATTTTGTCGAAATGAATAGGTACATTTAATTTGTAAATTTTAAATTTATTGCTTCTTGTTTAGTTTTCGAATAAAAATAAAAATTATCTACTCTAAAAAAGTCTTAAAAATGTCGTCATTTTTTCCTTCAATGTTTTTCCTCAATTTGTGCCAATTCTTACTCTGTTCATATATACAGTCCAGGGATTTTGCGAATATTCGCATCCGCAAATGCGGAGCTTCTGCATAGATTTGGACATATGCATCCGCATCCGCAATAATCAATTCGGATGTTCATGCGGATGCGAATGTAACACAAGTTGAGACAAGAAAGAAATTAGGCGGGTTTTCGGTTCTCTTAATGCCAATTCCGAAGGGGCTAAAAGAATGAGAATGACTGATTCCACGGAAAAGGATATGGAACAATTAGGACCAGGGACATCAAGTTTCGTCAGAAAGCCATGCTTAAAAAACGACCTTGCTATGTTGTTAGATTTGTGAAGTGAAGATGAGAGTCAAGAAATACCAGAAAATGGTAGCACTGAAGCTGTACTCAAAAAGGAATTACTTTCTTACCGCACTAAAAAAAGAGTCAATGTGGATGAAAATCTTCTTAAATGGTGGAGTGTTCATAGAGAGGAATTTAAGATATTATCTCCGATAGCACGAAGATTTGTATCCACTCCACCAGGCAGAGTTCCTAGCGAACTTATTTAGTAGCGCGGGTAACCGCCTTGAATCAGATAAGTCGGCAATATTATTCTTTATTAAGTATAACGCTCCTATTTTCAACTTCACTTACTAATATGAAAATTAGTAAGTGAAGTTAAAAAAAATAGGAGCATTATACTTAATACTAATTTTCATTAATAAAAATGTTAATAATTACTTTATCATTGTTTTAATTCTTCATTCATATACTATATTTATATAAGATCTTAAACATCCGCATCCGCGGATGTGAGCCTTCAAAAATCCGGATCCGCATTCACATCCGCGGATGTGAAAAAATCGGCATCCGTAACATCCCCTTGATATATTTTAATATACAGTCAGTCAGCATCTGGAACCAGTACTTACTTCTAATCCTCTTCTGAACTTTTCCTAGCCAGCCAGACGTTTTCTCCTGGCTTTAAATTCGTCTCTATTTTTCTTCTTGCTCTGTTAAGTTGAAAATTTTAATTTATTTTCTATTTACACTATGAATGAATCTTTAAGAAGTGAAGACGAGCTAAGTAAATCACATAAAAGAGATTTCAAGCCGGGATTATTGACCTGATTTGATTTGAACAGCAGCGATCTTATTATCTCTCTGAGAAGAGAAAAAGCTGAAAAGCTACTACAAAAGAGTCAGCTAGATAATCGATTTGGATTGGAACATTCCCTTTCAAAGTTTCACATTTATTCTACAAATAAATGCAAATTTTTGTAAAAATAATTTGCTATTCAATGTTTTAATGGCAAAATTGAAAAATTTATTGAGAGGTACTTTTTATCCCTTTAAGGCTTTGAAAATGACTTTATCTCAAATAATTTTTACTTTATCCAATGCAAAGCATGGGTAAAGTATTGTAATCGCTCTCGGGGCAAGCGTGGGTTCAAAGGGTCCTCAGGTAAAAACTACGGAACCTATGGACTCAATTAAAATCACAAATTGTAGTATTCAATTAGGTTGAATTTTAGCACGTGACGGTTTTGCCAAAAATTACAAGGGGTCTCGTCGAGAGGCCAAAAAGTGCGATTTTTTCATTTAGTGGGTGCGGATGGATGGATGGATGTATGGATGGATGGATGTATGTTATCGTTTTTTTGGCCCACGATTTTTTCCACACCGTTGCACCGATTGAAATGAAATTAAAAACCTAGCATTCTTTTAACAAAATGAAGCGCTGATTAGTTTTTGGTACATATCGGTCCACAAACATTAGTACTTTATTTCAGTACTTTTTTAGTTTTTTCTAAATATCTTGAAAATGACTTAACCAATTTTGATGAAATTTAATATCCTAATTAAGTACCTTGGGGACCACAAAAAAGGTTAAATAAAGTTTTTAGTAAAATTATATTTTAAAAGTACTTTACTCTAGAACATATTAATATTTCAAATGAATTTGGATAAAGTTTAGCAACGATCCGTTGCAGTTTATTTTTATATATTCCCTCTTTAAAAAAAAATTCTATAAAAATCGTTAGCTCTTGGTATTATGTCAAGCTTTTTCTTTTACATAAAATGTACCTAGAGAATGGAGCGTTGTTCGGTAATTGTTTTGCTTTAGTTAAAAGCGATATTTTAATATTATTTTTACTTTCCCATACATGGTATGGTCAAGTATTATAATCGTGCATGAAAAAAGTCGTTTTTTTCCTTCTTTTTTCGAAATATCTCAAAAACGGCTAAAACTATTTTGATTAAAAAAATTGAGCGAGATCATGGCATTTCGCTCTACAAAATAGCTCTAATAAGTAAACATCGAAAAAATTATATTTTTCGAGAAAATAATTGTTTTGTCAAAATGTCTGTTAGTTAGTTAGTCTGTACGGTTGGTTGTCTGTTAGTCTGTGCGTTACGAAATTTTTGTGGACGAGCTAGCTCAAAAACTAGTGTGAATATCGAAACAAAATTTCACACGTAGTTCTGGTTCATTGAAATTAAGACCTGATTAGATTTTGGTGCATATCGACCCAAAATTAAGGGGGTGGAGGGGGGGGGGTTAAAAATTAAAAATCTAGACTATTTGAGCAAACTCAACCAAATTTTGTATACATAATCAGTGGGACCCCAGAAGTCTAAAAATGGAAAAACTAACCTAAAAATGGCTGTGTGTGGGGGGGGGGGGGGGGGGGTCAAAAAATGAAAATATAGGATCTTGTTCCAAACTCAACCAAATTTTGTATACATAATCAGTGGCCATACAGTAATCTAAAAATGCAAAAACTACCCCTCCTACATGATTATAAATCAGCTTGTGGGCAGTGCAATGGACAAGCTAGCATCATCCCGATGAAGAAAGCACATACGATCCTGAAATTCTGGAAGGTTTGGAGATGAATATTGATTGATCTTTATTATTAGCCTTCTCGGCTATTTTTTTTTTACATTTATAGTTTACATTTATATTTTACATATAGTTTGACATATTAATTTACAATTTTAGGTACAAATAATATAATATCTTCACATTAACAGTTTCAATATAATAGGACATATTAATAAAAAATATGATGTATAGCTACAATAGCTAATAAAGATTATTATCTTTGTAAAATGTATTCTTTTAATTTTCGTTTAAATATTATAAGACTGTCACATTGTTTTAACTCTGTTGGAATGTCATTATACATTTTTATGCCTTCATAAAATAAACTTTTTTGCGCACTTTTCGTTCTTCGAAATTGTATCATAATATTGTCTGCTTGCCTCGTTCGACCCCCCACTAATACTATTTTATTTCCTAATTCTATGGGCAGCATTCCCTTTATAATTTTAAAAATAAAAATACAAACATTATAGTACAACCTTTGCCTTATAGACATAAATTGCAATACTTGTAGCATTTCTTCCACCCTAGTATACCTATTACACTGTATTATTACTCTCATAGCTCGATTTTGCATTATCTGCAGCTTCGACAGCTGAGTCTCTCCCATTCCCACTAACAACGTCGCACAATATTCAAAATGTGGCGCTATAATTGATTTATAGACTATACATCTAGTATAGTCAGATATGCTATTTCCTATTCTGTTTAAGAAACTAATTTTTTTCCCTATTTTCTTTAGCATGTAGTCGCAGTGATCATCAAATTTAAGTTCACTATCGATAATAACACCTAGATACTTTATCTTTTCCACGCGTTCTATTTCTGTGCCATCTAAACCTTTTAGTATTGTGTTTTTCCTCAGTTCTTTTCGCACACTTTTAATTAACATATATTTCGTCTTGGTAGCATTCATTTTCAGTCCATTATTATTCATCCACTTTTCAATAATGTGTAATACTTCATTCAGTCTCGTCTCAATCTCAGCACTGCCACCCCCCTTCACATATATAATTGTGTCATCTGCAAACATTTTTATCGTGCATTCCTTTGGGCAAATCTGAATTATATCATTTATATACAACGAGAACAACAGTGGGCCCAATACAGATCCCTGTGGGACCCCGTACTCTGTTATAATAGATTTAGAGCATTGGTTATTAAATTTAACTTTTTGCGTTCTATTATTTAGATATGACTTTAACCATTTTAATACCATTCCTCTCATTCCATATTGATATAATTTATCTAATAATATTTCCCTATCTACTGTCTCAAATGCTCGTTTCAAGTCCAGAAATATGACTCCTATTATTTCTCCTTCACTTATTGTGAGTTTCCAATCATCAATAACAGTTTGTATTGCCGTTTCACAAGAGTGATTTTTTCTAAATCCCGATTGGTGTTCCGTTATTATTTTGTTGTTTTCTATATAGATTTCTATTTGGTTTTTTACCACCAATTCCAATACTTTTTCATAAATCGGCAATACATTTATTGGCCTATATTCACTTGCTTTGTTTGGTTTTGCTATTTTAGGAATTGGTATAATTGTTGATGTTTTCCATCCCTCAGGGCATATGCCCCTACTTAACGAATCATTTATTATACCCATTAATTCTCTCTTTATAACTAGGACGCTTGCTTTCATTAAGTCACTACTTATTCCTTCATCGGTTCCTTTCTTGTGTGGCAAGTTCATAATGATTCGTTCAACTTGGTGTACATCAACCAATTCAAAATTTTCTATCATTCCCTTGTTTTCTATAGTATAAATAGTTTTTTGACTGTTGCTTTCTCTATTTATTGTCTTAGTTATATCCTTAATACTCTTTGTATAATATAAATTAAATTTATCTGCTAACTCACATTCCTCTGTATTATTTAATATTTCAAAATCGACATTATGTATCTTCCTTGTCCCCGTATCTTCTCCTTTTATTATTTCTTTTAGAGTTTTCCACATCATTCTCGGATCATTTTTATTCTTGTCTATCATATCTTCATAATATTCTTTCCTTTTCCTTCTAATCAATTTGACTACCATATTTCTTTCAAATTTAAATTGAAGCCAAGCTTGTTCGGTATTCGTATTTAGCGCCGTAGTATATGATTCATCTCTTTTCTTCGTAGCTATTCTTATCTCCTCCGAGTACCATTTCTTCCCTTCCCATATTTTTGGTATCCTAAATTTTTCTTAGGTGCAGTCGTGTCTAATGCACTCACTATACTCTGAACAAATTTCTCAGCTCTTAAGTTTAATTCTAGCTCGTCGTTATGTTCGAGACTTGTTTCCACTGTACTGAGGAATTCCCCTATGTGAAATTTACTATAATCTCTACTGGTAATTTCTCTATATTTTTCATATTTTTTGTTTATAACAAATTCAACGCTTATACATGAATGATCTGTTATCTTTGGTTCATCATGTACCCTACAATTTATATTAATATTAGCGAAAACTACATCTATCAATGTTTTACTATCTTTCGTAACTCTCGTTGGTTTATCAACATATTGTTTCATACCCAAACATAGCATTTCTGTTTTTAATTTTTTCGTATAAAATGAGTCTGTCAATAAGTTTATATTAACGTCCCCCATCACTATACATTTTTTTTACTATCAGAGTGTTCACTATATTCTCTAAAAAACGTATAAAATCACCATCTGATGCACTCGGCGAGTGGTATACAACCGCGATCACTCCTTTATACATATTACTTTTTACTTCCACCGCAATACACCAACAGTTAGATATTATTTTTTCTTTTAATATTACTTGATATATTATGTCGTTTCTTACATATAACATGACTCCCCCTGTGTTCCTGTTTTCCGCATCACATCTAGCGACACTATAACCCGGCACATTCACTTCACTAT